>OZ018309.1:15734489-16081187 GCA_963969455.1 Arge pagana | reverse complement strand
AGAGAGAGAGAGAGAGAGAGAGAGAGAGAGAGAGAGAGAGAGAGAGAGAGAGAGAGAGAGAGAGAGAGAGAGAGAGAGAGAGAGAGAGAGAGAGATCGTCCGAAAATCACACAAATGAGAGTTCTAGAAGACTTCTGCCGAGCGTCGTGTCGTCTCCTGTGTCATCTACACAACTGAGACGACAAAATGGCAGCGCGAAAGGATGATAAACCATAAAAACGTGACATTCTCGTATCCGTAGTTGGCAGCCGCGTCAGTTGTAACGTGAGGGCAAAGCTTGACTCGCTTGGGCTCGCCGGTCGCGGCTCACCTGCACTGAAACCTGATGCAGTCGTAAAAAAATGAAAAACAGGTTAGGTTGCCTGAGCCTTCCTGTCTGTCTACCTACCTACCTACCCACTTTAGCTACCAACTCTTGTCTAAGCTCCTCTCACCTTTTCTCTCTGTCTCCGTCTCTCTGCGTGACAATCTCCACGAACAGCTCTGAGGTGAACCACTCGAGCCTCGCGTCCATTCATTCAGCCGTTCCGCAACGACACATACACGCACACACACACACCGTCTTTTACTGTTATCATCGAGGCACTCGATTTACGAAAAAAATGTAGTGAGCAATTTTGTTGGAAATTAAATTTCCTACAAAAATGTCTAATAGATCTAATTGCTCAGATCCATATTTCCTGAAATATTGAACGATAAGTTTGGGTGAAAATCAACTTCAGTGACCTGTACCAATTCACCAGTATAAGCTAAACTTTCGCCGCACTGGGCACTTTTGTAAATTGATTAATTTGGAGTAGATCGTGACCAAGAACGATGTGATAGCAAAAAATGCGGCCGGGTTATAGACATTTCAAAAAAATATCTTGATTTACGTGTATTTTAAATAGAAAGTCTTTTCACGTTCAGAGAAAGTACTTAGAATTAATATCGAGGGCTATAACTTTCAGAGATTTTTTTTGCGACCTATCCAACGATATTTTAGCTGGGGACCGAAAAAAATAGTCGAAAAAGATCAGCCTAATATGTATGTATGTATGTATGTATATATGTATGTATGTATGCAAGTGAACGCGCGCGTGTGCATGTATGCGTGCGTACGTGTGTGTTCGCGTGTGTGGGGAGGGAGGGCGTGCGTATGTGCGCGCGTGTGTGTATTGATATTTATATACGAAACAACATAGGTTGGTTACTGCGACATGTGACGACGCAAGATCTTAAAACTACATTCGCTCTCTCTCTCTTTTCGGCGAATACTCAAATTATATCGCAAACTTGCCTGCTAAAAGAAAAGGCGCGTAACGCGTTTGACCGACCGTAATTTCAAGGGAAAAAAATCCGTACCTCGGTTTTCTGCAGAAAATGAACATTTTAAGATGGGCTAGAAGATTAATTAATCCTCAGCTCATCGGTTGGAGGTCTTCGTCCGGTTAGACCTCCTTGGCGTCTTTGGCTTCCACATGTGGGAATTACGGTACAAGAAGATGCGAATATTCACGAGTATGATGGTTTCGTTAGCGAGCAATGATAGATCTGCTCGGTACAAGATATTCGATAGTTTTTTCAAAAATATTGGCAGATTTGACAAAAACGTTTTTTGAATAGCTTCTGCTGTGGTGGCGTTAAAGCTGTCCGCGGTACGCGAACAAAGGGCTGACGAGAAATTGATGGCCGTGGGTTATTTCTTGTAGACGAAAACAAAACGTAACAAAAATTGACCGCGTGAAAGTAATAAACGAGCAACAACTTCGTCGCGTGCGAAGGTCGCTCTGAAGAATGAAAGTCAGACGTGGATGGAGGTTGAAATTCACAGGGACACCCGACGACCGTTATTATTAGTCGACAGCAGAGTCCAAGTTGAATCTAGTAATTTTTTATTCAACCCTCGCCAACACCGATTCGAATCTTTTTTCTAACGCGATTTGCGATTGTCTTTTTCTTTTGCTTCAAATCTGTCGGCGTTGTCTGCTCTTCTGGAAATAGAATTTGTGGAAATGCATGTCTGATGATCCTTGGAAACCAGAATCATCTATGTACCTATCCCCGTGTGGAAATTGAATTGGGGCCCTGACGTGGCCCAGACCAGATTTACGATTTACAATGGAGGCGCTAATCCGGCGAGCTTAGTGGGGCCCGCCTAGAAACGCCATGCCCGCCAGAATATGAAATAAACAGGAAAAAAATGATTTGGTCGTTATCCTGCCGCCCTTTGGGAAGCAAACCTCAAATTCAAGCCTTTCTTATCTTTACTTTTGGGGTAGCAATCAGGAACAAAAATTTAATATAAAATAAAAGCGAAGATATTTAATTTTATTCGGTACAGTTGCTTATCAAATAAAAATATTGTCAGCCATCTTCTGAAACCACTTTGCAACAGCATTTGAATGCGAATATCCACTGACATATACACCGCTTGATGCTAAAAATCTTTGAACAATAACTTCAACCTTGACTTCAACATAGATTTCGAAACGTTGCACGTCCGTTCTGGGTCTGCCGAGACAGGCGCTAGGTAGAACTGCAAAGTTCTCCCATCCCGCACCATAGAGTACTTTCAGAATATTGAATGTGTTTCTTCCACATACAGGTAACGACAGGGTGAAGACTTAAACCATTTACATGCGGATTTCAAATGTTGCACTCGGTGGCCTGATTAGAATTAGGTCGGGGCATAGTCTGGCTAACGGAAGTATGGCTGTCATGGGGAAATCTGGCCGGGGCCATTGCGTACATCGGGCTAGCCCAGACAAATTTCCACACGGGTCTCATCACTTTTTCTTATTTCATTGAAGTGTGGATTCTATTTTCGAAAATAGAAGCATTAGTTTTACTGAAATACAAAATGAGAGTCGCTTTGTACGATGGAACGTCTGAGGACTCGTTGTTCGGTAATCACACCTCGGTTAGAGTCCAATCATTGCGGGGATTGCCACATCGCGTCGTGATGCCAGGTCTGGCAATCGAACAAGTAGCATCAAAGCGTGAAATTTATTCGTTATCGAACAACGCTACGTCTCAAGATTTTCTCTTCTCGTTAGTGGATGTCCGAAACAGTTGTGTGATGTCCTGTGTGGATCTGAAGTTGCCATTCGAGTTGTTTGAGCACAATAGAGAGTTGTTCTACAATAAGGTTCGATGTGCACGTCGCGCAGCAAATTCACAGACAAATTAGGCATGTCGTGTCAAATCTTTCTTCAAAGATCGTCGCTTCAAAAGCGCACAATAAGATGTCACGTTGCTCGAACCAGTGGCCGACTAGGGGGCTTGCTTCGGGCTTCTGGTCCAGGGGGGTTCCTAAATCTGGAGAAGCTCTTTCAATCAAATTCTAAACAAGGCTAAAAATATGCTCGGTAATTAAGTAAGAGGCAGCTTGAAGTTGGACGCCTCGTTAATACAATACAAAACAGCTCATTCCGGTGACTTATAATTGTTAAATTAAAATGGTAGGTACCAAATTAAAATTACTTCTACTGCTATCTATCTTTATAATATTTATTGAGCCGATATCCACCCACTGCTGAGTATCAGGAAGTAAGTATCCTGCTGAGTATATAGGTCTCTTCATTACTACATCATACATTAAATTCGGTTTCAGTTATTTGCACTTTGTACAAATTCTATTTTATTTTAGAAACGAAAGTTACAAAACAAAGGCTGCAGAGGCTAAATCACTTGCTGAATCTTCATCCAAATACCTTTTCGATTGTAAAAAAAAGAAAGATGGCGAAGGAAATAATCAATTTTAATGAGGACGTCGACGTAAGTGACAATGAAAAACAAGATCAACAAACTAGTAATGATGAGAAAATTACGGAGAAAGAACATGTCTTCAATGCTTCTAACTTGGTTCTTTGGATTGACCGATACCTGTTCTAGAGCATATCAGAATTTCGATTACTGAAAAGGGCCGTGAAATATATCAAAACAAGGAGGGACCTTTTGAGTCTATAGAAAGACCAGGTGAACACACTAAGGGAACCCATCGTTGTTTAACTTCGTCGTGGTTTTATTCACATTTAGACGTGACTAAATATCTAAGGAAATGGATGCTATACTCGCCATTAACAAAGAAACTGTATTGTTTTGGTGTCGGTTATTTGCATCTGAGCGTGAGAATATCATGAATAGGCTTCTCTCAGTGGTGGAAATTGAAGCCGAGGGTGGAAATTGAATCCATTGATAAAGATAATCTGAAGATAATTGACGATGAAACGAAGAAATGGAGAAACATTTTACATCGCCTTTTCGATGTAACACTATTCTTAGCCTAGCAAAACCTTGCTTTCCGCGGCTGCCGTGAAGACGTTTCTTCGGGAAATTTCTTAGTTTGGTGCAGCTGATAGCGAAGTGTTGAAAGAGCATTACTTAAAACTTGAAGCGTCCGCTGGTGCGTAAAACAGACTGACTTTTTACTCCTCGAAAGGGATACAAAATGAATTTATTTCTTGTCTAGGTGAACATGTGAAGCAAAAAATTATTGCAGATATAAAAAAGACCAAGTATTACGGAATCGTCTTTGACAGCACTCTCGATGAAAGTAAGACAGACCAAACGAGTCAAATTATTAGATACGTTCGCGTAGAAGATGACATTGTGAAGGTTCGAGAATCTTTCTTAAGTTTTTTTATCTTTGGAAAAACTGTAGAGCATACGTCGAAGGACATTCAGCAGCAGTTGGAAAAAGATGGGCTGGACATTGCGCTGTGCAGGACTCAGCGTTATGACAATGCCGCGTCAATGCCATGCATACAAGGAGGATTGCAACGAGAATCCTAGTAGTCAATTCAAAAATTCATTGCTTGAGTCTTTGCGGAGTCCACGAATTGTCAAGCGTTCCTTCCGGCGTGACATGTTTTGGAACTGTAGAGAAGCTACACTGAGAAAAAAGTCAAGTAGTGACTACTGAAAGTTGTCCAGTAGAGAGAATCTGTATTAGCTCGGTACTGTCAACCGAAGACTCGAGTTATGGGTACCGGAGTTTTCATTGATACGACCCGATTAGTTCCATGTTCACGCGACTCGCGGGTTCGAGTTGTAGCCCAGTCGAAATATCAAATGTTGAAACATTAAATTATATAATTTGAGGACTGTGAGGGATCGATAGAGGGGTGCATTCTAAGTATGCATTTCCAATTGAGAACTTCTCCGATTGTTACATCTACCCCTTTTCCATACAAACGCGTTTAATTCGATATCTCCAGAACGATTGGCTTTAGACAAAAATTTATAGAACTCTTTTCTCTTTCAAATTTAATTTGTCAATTTTTTTATTCGAAATTTTTTTTTTAACATCAATATTTTCTTAGTTATTCCTTCCGAAAGTCAAAATTTTTCTACTTCTTTTCATTTATTTTCCATTTTTCGCCACTTTCTCTCCAACCGTTCACTTTTATGGAATCTTACCCGATATTAGAGTTATAGCTCTTTTAATTACAAACAACTTTTGTCTGAAATTTTTTTCTCTACTACCAATACCTTCGAAGTTATTGCTTACTTTATGGAACGAAATCCGCGCTGTTGTCGCAACGCGTATTTAGCTGTTAGTGGCAGGCATGGCAGGCAGCGAGAGAGTTAAATCAGAGTCGCTTCCCCCCACTTCTGATCCTGCGTTTTTTCATATCTCGAGGTGTTATTACCAAATTCAATATTGGAAAGAAAATAGGAGTGGGGCTGGCGTCGCACCGCACGTGGATTGCAGTCGATCACCATGTCGCTAAAACCAGTTCCAGAAGATCTGCTTAGATCTATTTCTTACAAGTGCAAGATTTACTGCGGCAAAGCGTGCGGGTGCAGAAAAGCTGGGCCATACTGCTCGGTCATTTGCCTCAATTGCCAGGAAAATTATTGTTCTAATGTGGCCAATATTGCGGTCGACACAACAGACCAGGACAATGGATACCCCGACACTTTCAGCGCGTCAATTGATACACACGAGCCGCATCCATCCACCTCGGGTGCTTCATTTTACATATTATTTGTCAATAAATGTGCGAAACAATTTTTATTATTCCTTTGCTTTTTTTCTGTTCCTTATTGACATTATTATCCCATCGCATGCAATAAAAAACACCCAAGTTTGGGAAATGCAATATTTAAATAATTGTGAAGAAAACACGACTGTCCTAGATCGAGTCGTTTAATCGATTCACCTTTTCATACAGGTAAGTTGACTGATAAATGATGATGGAATACTGTAATATTTGTTTCAAGTACTGAATACACACTGTTGGCGATAATATTGCGACAACAACGCGGATTTCGCTCGATAAAGTAAGCAATAATTTCGAAAGTATTGGTATTAGGGAAAAAAAGTTTCAGATAAACGTTGTTTGTAATTAAAAGATCTATAACTTTGATATCGGGTAAGATTGCATAAAAGTGAGCGGTTGGCGAGGAAGTGGCGAAAAATGGAAAATAAATGGAAAGAAGGAAGATTTTTTTGAGTTTCGGAACGAATAAGTCAGAAAATATTGATGTTAGAATAAAAAGTTTCGAATAAAAAAATGGACAAATTTAACTTAAAAGAGAAAAGATCTCTATGAATTTTTGTCTAAAACCAATCGATCTGGAGATGTCGAATTAAACGCGTTTGTATGGAAAAGGGGCAGATGTAATAATCGGAGTTCTCAATTGGAATTTCATACTCAGAATACACCCCTCTATCGAACCTTCATAATCCCCAAATTATAGAATTTAATGCAGAATCAACCCATTTTTAGCGACCCATCGACTGGGCTATTGAAAATATCGGGTAACGGCCGACGGCCAGTCGAAACAATTACCCATCCATTTGCAATCAGCCGCTCGCTTCAGTGACTATCACTGAAAACTCCGATTAATAGCGCTTGGTAGATGGCAAATTGAGCCTGCTGCGGGTTGCCAAGTAGTGACTACTTGGGTCACGGCGTACATAAAACTTAACCTATACCTCCTGGGGCACTCAAGTAGCTACTACTTGGGTTTCAAGTAATGCCTACTGAACTTTTCCCTCAGTGTATATTCATTCTTCTCGTCATCTACGCACAGTGGGAACCAATGAAAGAGGATACAGTCAAAAGTTTGAAACGTTTATCTGATTCTCGCTGTAGCGCTCATTACGTTTCAGTCAAAGTCGTAAAAGAATGCTCCTGCCAGCTATATGTGATTTTACCTTTTTGACCTATATCAAATTTTGACACACGATCCTGGAGAAAGTCAATTTAGTCCAACAATAGCTACAGTCTACAAAAATGACTTTGGATAAAGCACTCGTCAAACCTTGAGTGATTATTTAGCGACCGAACGAACTACGATTACAACGACAATGCTGTTACTTTTGGCACTAACAAATTGAATGTTATGGACATTAACATCGAGCAACGAGGAAGAAGGAAGGTAAAAAAAACAATGCACTGGCTTATGAACTAGCTGATGATGCTGGTCTATTCATCCAAGCAGAAGTACGTCGATCAATGCTTGAATGTACACGGAGCGAAGTAAACACTGGTGGCCAATGTCCAAGACATTGGTGGGCAATGTCTAGCCGGTCTAGCCGGAACGAGCGACGCTCGACACGGACTGCTCGTTTTTAAACATGGTCTGCTCGTGTCTCGCGCATTGGACGCCAGTGTGTTAGACACGAACGGGCAAACGTCGGGAATCCGTATCCCGACACTCAGATCCAATGTCTAAAACACGGCCCAGCAGTGCGCCCGTGTGTTTATGAGAAACTTGATCTTGTCAGAGTGTCTTTTGTTTATGCCGAACCTTCATAGTTGTCATTTTAACCATCAACTCAGCTGACATATATTATATTCTGACATATAAACTGAAATATATTCTGCCCACTGAATACATTTGGCATGTTTTTAAATATCATACATTCGATATCTTCATGAAATATTAGAATTGTGAACATTTTAATTTGCTAAAGAAAACATAACATTTTAATTTTAAAGTAAATCATGTACAACGCGCGTGCGCGGTAAATTTTTCATAAACACGGGCATCCAGTGCATAGCGCACTGCTAGGCCGTGTTTTAGACATTGGCTCTGTGTCGGGATACGGATTCCCCATGTTTGCCCGTTCGTGTCTAAAGCTGTATTTACACGGAGCATGTCTTCGAGCGTGATTGCTAACAGGCGGCTGAACCGGCCTGTGAGCAAGCTGCCGCGCACGTTACAGCGAGCCTAGCAGGCCAGGCTGTTTGCTCGTGTGCATGATTTCGATTTTTGGTCCGGTGCAATATTTCCAGCAGGCTTTCAAGCGTGCTGCGTTCCTTGGCCAATCGCATCGCACCAAATCGGCACGTGGGTTGGCTGACATTTTGCTGCGGCGGTTCTGTTGTTCTGTATAGAAAAGTCATGGCTGCCTCAAGTGCTTGGTCGCGAGAACAGATTTCTGTATTAATTGATAAATATCGCGAGGAGATATGTCTTTACGCTGTAAAAAGCGCAAATTATCATAATAAACATTTACGAAATGACGCGCTGGAACGAGTTGCCACTGCTGTCAGCAGAGCGCGTCCCGACGTAACCTCAAAAAATTGTTTGACGAAGGTGCATTCATTGCGAAATCAATTCATTTTTGCGTCTTCTAGGAGCGTCGCAGGCTGCGCAGCGTGCCTCGTCTGAATAGCTATCATGCAGCGCTCCCAGCAGCGCACCATACAACGTACAGCACGCTGCGAGCCCTGCTAGCAATCACGCACGAAAACACGCTCCGTGTAAATACAGTTTAACACACTGGCTTTCAATGCGCGAGACACGAGCAAACCATGTCTAAAAACGAGCTTCCCCGTGTCGAGCGCCGCTCGTTCCGGCTAGACCGACTAGACATTGCCTACCAATGTCTTGGACATTGGCCACCAGTGTTTACTTCACTCCGCGTATAGATCGATTTATACCAGAATTGTCACACCGATACATGGCTGTGGAAAAAATCAACAAAATTTTTCAAATTGTTGAAACAAAGTTCATGTTCAAAGCTTCCGATTACTCTCTGGCCGTAGCACTGGATAATCTGCTACAAATTTACGATGAGTTGGACAAGGAGAAGGTGCTGTAAGAAACAAAAGGGTATCGTAGGTATCTACTTGCCACCGATACGAGCTGCCAACTGAACAGCCCAAGAAATCCTTTAATTTGTAATAAAATGGGACTTCAGTGGATCGTTACCTAGTATATCGCTCATGCTTAAATATTACCTAACCACTTGCGTCTCAGTTACATCTTGCGAAAAAAGTTTTTCCAAACTAAAATCAATAAAAAATTATCTTCGACCTACGATGAACCAAGAATGACTCGTCAATCTATCATACTGTCAATTGAAAGGAAAGTTTCGGAGGAAATAAATTTCGCTGCAGTAATTGTGGAGTTCAGTAATATGAAGGCACGAAAACATGCTAGACAACTACTTACAGAAAGTAAAAACTACTATATTGTTCGTTGCTGATTCGTTTTTCAACTACCTCACCCATATCTTCATGCTATGTGTATGTATGTAAATTGCAAGTATTTGCTAAAGCCTACCGAAAACACGCATTATAAATACTTGAATTCTGACATCAGTATTATTAATTGTTCACGAAATGTAAGTACCTACTCCGAAAATACATCAACTTCTGAGACTCGGGGCCTCATTTAGTTATGCCTCCCCAGGCCTCTGACAGTCTGTCTGCCACTGGCTTGAACGCCACACATCGCACTTCTTTTCTCATAGCAAGTATATTCGTGGCGTTTCACGCCATATCGGACAATTTGAAAATATTTCCGTTTTTTATTTTTTTAAAGTTTTCCCACAATTTCTTAACCTTTCAGAAAAGCTTACCAGGTTTTGAGATTTTTTAGATCACCCGTTCAAAAGATATCAAATTTCGGTTTTTCCCATAATTTCTGGAATAACGAACAAAATTAAATCTTTTCTCCGAAATTTTCTTTTTCATTTACTTTTCAGTAAAAATTAGGGCCATTTTTTTCAAAGATATTTTCTTGTCTGAGTTTTAAGTTTTAAGCTTTCAATCTTTTTTTGAAAAGTGATTTTTTTCAAATTTTTCTAATCACAAACTACTATCCATTTAAAAACTTCTTACCCTGATCTGATCGTGGAATTTTTATAATCACTATTTTTTCTGGTTTCCAAAAATTGGAAAAAATTTCGTTCCTACAAATCATTATGAATTTCATTTTTTTCGTTGTGTCTTATTTTTTTGGTGATTATGAATTAATCTTTACAATTTCTCATTGTCAACAGGCCTTTAAAATTAATATGTATATATTGTAACGAAAAATCGCCACAAGCTTCCCCCATCACCGGCCTGGCATGCGCCACGCTCGCGAACCCCTGCGCTGTCCGTAGCCGTCTTGAATAAGCTCGCGTTCCATCTCCCCTCCCCCATCCCCTGCCTCTTAGTATGCCTGAATAGCGAAGTTCGAGTCTGTCGCCGCAGTCTCGTCACCCGCTGTTGGATCACCGCAAGGCTTGGACTCGGCACGATCGGGAGAGCACGACCTGCGGTTCGGATGTCGGGGGAGCGCGAGCGAGAGGGGAATGCGTGCCGCACGCCCTGCTGATCAGCAATCGCCCACCAGCTTGTAAATGAACCGACCGCAACGACATGACGTCGTTACAGACCAAAGTCACCGCAGCGAGCATGTCTGAAGTCCGCTGCGATCGACCAGCCTGAAACAATCCCGCAGTCACCACCGGCCAAACCCCGTCCGGTGCCAATCCGTTCCCGGTGCCGACGCACCGACTCCCCCGCCCGAGTCGGTTGATATATGCATATACATATACATATACCCATACAGAGGATGTTGGACGCATGAACAATAAACATTTTTTTGTGGATTGGTGGGGTCATTTGCCAGTTTTAATTATAAACGATCCAGGTCATAACTGATGTACTAACTATGATATATTTTTGTTTTAGATTGTACTCAAATATTCCCCACTGAATCTGCTACAACTTTTTTATTCGTAAGTGCAAAAGGGTAGTTTGTTGTTTTTTCATTCTGAATCATTTTTTGTAGCAACGACCGCCAACAAATTTAGTTACAAGGTTCCAAATTCCCAAAAGTAAATGAAAGAAATAACAATTCTGAACTTCTTAATTTCTTAGAAAAGACAAACTACCAGTACCCGAGTGCGTCGTATTGAATTAAAAAGTCCGATAGTTGATGCCCTTTCGAACAGTTTGAAGCATGTAATAAAAATGATTCAGAATCTAAATATAAGAATACATTAGATGTATTTCCGATGTATATTTAACGTAAGAATGCATTGCAGGATAGAATAACAAAAACCTACGCTAATACACTGACGAAGAAAATAGTTGTAGGAGTTTTAGAGGGGAATTTCCCGAGTATTTTTGAAAAATCGAAAAAAAAAATTCTCAGTAACTACAACAGATTGGACCTGACTCAGTCAAGGTTAAATCTCGCAGCTGACCTCATGAATCCACAAAAAAATGTTGACGGTTCATGCGCCGAATACCTTATATATAGCTGTGTTTCTCGTTTACCACTCTTCGCAGTGCTGTATACGATGCCAGCACCTGCTGCACCGTACCTTCTCTTTCACCGAGGAGCTACAGCCTTGCAGGTCTACGAAATCGAGGAGCATTGATTAATCCTTCGAGTACACATCTATTTTTTCGAACATCTCTTACACTCTAGGTTAATTCGACCCTGTCCACTTTGTGATCGTCTATAAGGTCGTAACTACTAAACATTTTCACTTGAAATTTTTTTTTAAATATATAGTATAAGTTTAATAAGGTTCAAGTCCTTCATGTATTAAAAGCGTCTTGGAAGTTTTTAACATTTTAAACAATTCGAGAAAATGCTTTTTTTTGTGGTAAAAATGAAGTTTAAGAAATAAAATCGTAAATTTTTTCATTTTTAGTACCATCTTTTTTCAAACGCCTGAACGCTATTTTTGGTCAAAGTCGATGACAGGGTCAAAATGACCCATTGTGTATCCGAATGTTTAAGAGATCGCCCCTCCGTCTTTGCGAATGGCACTCGGTATACGTAAATCCGGAAAGCCATTTTTATCTAGCTCTTCTGTAAGATCGTTCTAGTCTCTGTTCTATCCAGAGCTAGTCTCAAACTCCTTTTACAGATCAAGTGTCAAACCTCACGTTTTTGGGGGAGCGGGTGGGCAAAGAAACGAAATACGGTTGGGAATATAATCAAAGGAGCCTTGCTATTGTATCTCATTCTTATTGTGGTATTGGCAGAAGAAATAGTCCACGTTTTTTTTAGCCTTGTGACTCTCAGACAAGTGATAGTAGTTATTCGATGCTAGAGCTTTGATGTGAACGTGCTGATTTATTGGGTTTGCTTCGTACAGCTGGGAGACAAGACTGAGAGATATGGTCGTAACCAGTGTTGTAAGGTACCTAGGTACAAATACCTTTTTTCTTACCTAGGTAGATTTTCCAGTACCTATACCTGTACCTAGGTACTTTCCTACACAGATACCTCGTGCCTGTATCATCTAGTTACATTTTTGGAGTAACTCGTACCTATTTATTTTTGAAGTAACAAGGTACTTTCACGAACATAAAAATTCACTCGTGTCATAACTTTCATACGTCATATTAATAATACTGCTAACATAACTATGTTAGCAGTAGCATAACTACATAATACTGCTAACATAACTAATCGGTATAAAGCTTCGTTTGGGACTTACAAAGTAGCCGCCATGGCAACGAGCCGATACAACTAATGTATTCAATTATTTTACCATATCCTTTTTATCATTAATGTACAAAAATTACCTAGGTACCTTTACGTCGGTTGCTCTTGGATACCTGTACCTGTACCTGTACTTAGGTACTAAATAACAAGTAATTTTTGCAACACTGGTCGTAACACGCCGAGTCGAGTCGAGCCACCACGATGCTGGTAGCTTGTAGTATTTTCACTCTGCCTCCTAAGTTTCATGGAACAGAGCTTTCGGCAGTCTTGTTTCTACGAGTGTGCTATGAGTGGATACTGTTTCTGCTGTTGATGTACATCAAAGCTTTTGCGTATAAAGTGCGGTTAGTATTTTTGGCTAAACACTGCACTTTTGGCCGAATAATTTCGGCTTATTTGATAATCAAGAGGTTGGTTTCGGTTGGAATAAAAAATTGATCGACGATCATGTCTTCTTGACGAAGAACATGAATCACTTGTTTATACATTTCACGCGAATTGGAGGATTCTGTGCTCTGTGGGCAACGCGGAAGGTACGCGGTATACTCCAGAGCACAAACGCCATGAATTCTATAGAACAACGGGGAAATTAAAAGGTGCATAGTAAATGGGACCGACAATGAGACCACGTGACACGTACGGGTTAAATTCTCTCCGCTCGGTCTGAATATTCGAAAATGAACGGGAGAGGATGAAACGTGATCGCGTAGTATACGATCATGTTGCAACTGACAATGAGACTGCTATTGTCTCAAGTAGTTATGCTCCCGAAGACAACTTTGGAACGAAAGGAAAGCGCAGGTATAAAAGATAGCCCCACGGGATTGGAGCCATTGAATTCACAAATTATTCCCCCACAGACCCGATGGTCAATACACCTCGAGTCAGTGATACTCAACCTTTAGATCCTGAAATTCTCGAGCTATTTTCATACCATTCTGTCGTCTCACGCTATTTTTTATGTGCCTATACACAATCGCAATTATATCACGCTGTTTTTGGTTTTTTTTTGCAATGATTCCGTTACAATCTGTGGAAATTCTCAGTTTTTTTAAAACGTAGTTTCGCCGACACTGCATTGAGTCGGTGGCGCTGATTTATCCGGAGCCACTGCACCGACGTTTATGAGCAGTTTGTCATCGATTTTATTGCGGTTTTTTGATGCCTACCTTGCTTAGAATCCTGTAAGTGTTGAAAAACATAATAATATTGCATAATTGTTTAAAATGATTGTTGCTAATAATAAATTAGTAGTAAAAAGAACAGATTTTCGGAAATAAAGTCGTGTCAAGACGAAATAATAGCTAGTATTATCTGAAAATTTGTACACGGAAGTTTTTGAGGCCGCCGCCTATGAATCTGCAGTGAAAATTTCAAAATACATAATTTTGAATTATGGTAGATTTTTCTGAACTTAGGTATATAGGGGCTCACGAGGTCGCTGATATTGTAATTCGTAATCAGCCATCTCAAAAATACTTATACACCAAATTTCGTTTAAAAAAACGAGAAGTGATAAAATTTCTGACCGAGAGGGTTAAAAGTAACGTATCTTCGTGTGGGAAGTGCTGTTATGAGGTATTTAGTCCGTTTCACGCGGCACGATCGTCCATTTCCAGGTGAAGAAGAGTGTTCCGTATTTCGAAGGATATTCTGTACTTAGAACTTTTAGCTGAAGCTTCTCACGAAGATTTCACTGTGCGTTGGTTAAGCCCTGCCGGATCTCCCCTAGGTATCGTTCTCGTAATTAGTTGGTCTCGAGTGCTAGTGCTGGCAAACAGTTTATCAAATATTTACTCGCTTGTAAATATTTGACAAACTGCTTGTCTCGCCCCGCGATACCGTTCGCAATGCACGCTATCAGCTATTGCCAGAAGGATTCGTTTAGCGAAGCCATCTTCAACGGCGAGGTCGGTGACATAAAAGTCCCCGGTTGTTTCATTCGAACTCTTACATTTTTTCAACGACGAACGAACCACGCAGTCAACTTGCAATCGTATTTCTATGTAGGAGTACCGTTATGGACGCTACAACAATAATGAATCGATAGTCGCTACAACTACCGAAGACCGTATGTCCGACACCGTATCGCATGTAATTGTACACCTAATATACAGCTGACAGAACTTCCTTAACAGATAATCGAGACTCGTATCTCATCCAGATATCTTATCGGACGAAACAAAACCAAGGTTATCAAGTTACGCGTTGAAGCATGAAATCACTAAAAATCATTATATTCGACAAATTGGTCGAACTGTCCCGTCTTAAATGGCGAAATTACGTCGATTTTTTACCATTTTTTGCGCCACGATGAAAAGATTCCGTAGCCGTCTAAAGAGGTGCGTACGATTAGAGCCCCCCCCCCCCCCCCCGCATTTGTTTACGATTTTTTGCAACGACAGGTTTACGCATTTATTAATAAATTTTCTGGCACTCGAATAATATAGTTTTGAAGAAGTTATGATAATTTTTTCACGTTATTATATTCACAAATAACGGAATTATAATCGATCTTGGGGAAGTCCAAAAAAAAGTTCTTTCGCGGTGAGCGTAGAATCTCAAAAACGACTTCACGGAATGCTTTGAAATTTTTACCATCTATTAATGATATAATTATCTCGTGCTTGAAAGAAAGCTTTTTTCAGAATTCTTGTTGCGTCCAAAATGGCGAAGTTTTTGAGAAAAATGCACTGTTTTGTTAAGAAAAAAAGCTCATTTGGCGGCTAAAAATAAAAAAAATCCTCAAAGTAAAAAATGCTATCGTTCAAGCACAAGGCGATTATATTATTAATAACTGGTAAAAATTTAAAAGCATTCGGTGAAGCTGTTTTGCAGGTTCTTCATCCGCCGTCTTCGAAGACGTAGGTTCAAGAAAGACGCCTTTAAAGTGGGTGTTGAGCGCAGAGACACCGCTTCTACTTGCTTTAAATCCGCTCGATGCCGTTTCGCTTAGAATAGTACATCTTCGTAAATATTGCTCGAATCTTTGTGAAATTTCGACATAATATTTTAAAAATTAAAATTGTGAAGAACTCGTATTTTTTCGAAAAAATCAGAACATCAAGTGTTCTGTAAATTCTGTAAATTTTGTAGCACCCTTTTGAGATATCTGTCGCGACCACTTTTTTACGAATTGTTTTATAATTGTGATAATTTTAGTAATTCAATGTTTGAATAATTTTCACTTTGCGATAAAAATAATCGTCACGTTCGTTGCACTAATAAAAGATGCCAGGCTGATGTTACAGACTATAGATAAATATTTGAAAAGCATCTGATTACAGATCAGGATTGCCGATCTCGACGTATACGCCAATAACGTTAATGGACAACTGGAAATGTTTCGACACCTGAAAGTGGAAGCCCTTTTACCTCCGTAGGTAACGGCGCAAATTAATAAATATAGAGGCACATCAAGCATGATTCAGTGGGATGGACGTTTCTCGATTCGTCAGGTAACAGTCAGATTTATTACTTGCTAAATTTATCGTGTAAATTATCCAAATTATATACCACACTTTCGGTGTCGACAAAGTAAGTGCGATGAATGTTGTCGATTAATTAAGCGCCGGCCTTCGCTGCTATCCCTAGGGATAACCCAGACGACTTTTTTGCCCAGTTTCCCGATAACAGTCAACAGCACACAACACTTGACCAGGTAAAGCGATAACGTTAACGTTCGATTTTTGAAAGATCTCCAGTAACAAATCCTGTTGTGATTTGTCAAGTCAAGTAGACCGGCGATTTGACTAGCATCGTTACGAGATTTCTGGACAAACGTTTTCCCTCGTTCAAAAAAATTAAATTTTTCCTTGATTATTTACGAAAATATGCATCAAATCGAAAAGCAGAAAGCCCGTACTCAATATTGTTGAAAGTTCTATCCAATCATACCAACCCCCCCCCCCCCCTCCCCATCCCGCCCCACGTGTGTGAGGGGGGGAGGCAACTTCAAATTTTCAAATGGAAACCCCCAATTTTTATTGCAGATTCAGAATCTACCTTGGAAACTAAGGAACTTTTGTCTGAACCTTTTTTTTTATCGGGGGCAGATGTCGCTCTAATCTATGGGGGAAGACGAAAAATGGACAATCGTACAACATCATGGCAAAATGTATAAGATTGCGACACAAAAAAATATGGGTTCAATAATTCCGAAAGTTCTGTCTAATGTTATTATTTTTTGGAAAATATTGAACTCACACTTTTTGTTCCGCGATCTTAAGCTTTAAATGATAAAAGTTTCTCAGTTTTCAACGTAGATTCTGAATCTGCCATAACGATTGGGGATTTCCATTTGAAATTTTGAAGTTGTCCCCCCCCCCCGCGGAGGGCTGGTTGGAGGGAGAGGGGGAGGCAAGATTTGTATGATTGGATAGAACTTTCTATCATTATTGAGTACATGTTTGTCTGTTTTTCGATTTGATGCATATTTTTCGAAATGATCGAGCGACCCAGGACTGTTTTAACACACTGTATAAAGATTAAGTATATTTATTAATGGTTAAATGATAGGTATACTTATGAGATATAAAAATACTCATACTTATAAGATATATATATATATATATATATATATATATATATATATATATATATATATATATAAACTTCCGGTGTGAATTAATTAATTCCGGTGTTCGTAATTCTGCTCGTCCTATACGGCTTGACGGATTTTGATGGAATGTTTGTTTTTCTACTTAAAGTGTCGCTTAGATGGTTCTCAGGTATATTTGGAGCCAATAGATGGCGCTATTGTCGAAACCCAACTTTTGTTAAACCTATTTTTTATTGATTTCTCACACAAAAACATATTTTTCAATCGCCAATCACTTATAATTTGTTGGTTAATTTAATAATTTTTCTATATTCATGACCCATGAAGTAATCAACGTTTAATTAAAAACTGAAATATCATCTACTTAGGTTAGATTTCAGTGAGCAATAATATTCATTATTTATGTTTAAGAGATCCATTTTTCTTGATTTGTTTCTTCGGTATCTAAGGACCCCGCGCTATCCTTATGGGATTTGGGTTTCGGTGACTTTTTTCCAACTTGGGGGAAACTGTAGGCTTTGTCTTGCTGGGCAAAAGAATTCGTGGGCACAAGATTCAGAAATTCCACCTGCACCTTGTAAATGTCCTCTGAAAGTCGTAATTGGTGGACGAGCAGGCATAATACCATGATATAACAATGATATTCAGTTTGAATAATAATAACGCTTAGATAAGAATGATTCCAATTGTTATTATTGGAACTGTGCTTATAGTGGCTCATTAATATCATAATCATCATCATCATTATGGCGAATTAAGCGATTGGCATTGTTATTACTATGATTATTATTATTATGATTATTATTATTATCGTTGCTGAGTGCGTGCCATCATACTACCCTATCCATTGAAGCACACGTACACATATACGCACAAACGCAAGCGCCGCTACACCCTCAAGCACACACATGCACACATCTACCTTCACGTATGTAGGCACCCACACCCATTCGTATGCTTAAATAGTTTTGAACAGTTTTGATGCGGCAGAAGTCTTCTCAAAGTCCAGTATAAGAATAGAATAAATAACGATCTTCGCAGGTCATTTACAAGGTGTAGATGGCATTTCTAGCCATTGTGTCCGCGGAGACTATTGATCAGCAAGACAAAAGCTACATTTTCCCTCAAGGTAGAAAAAAATTCATCGAAACCCAAATCCCATAAGGATAGTGCCGGTTCCTTTCGCTAATTAATTCAATTCAATAATTTTTTGTTCGCATTTTCGGCCGGACAACTTCTTCTGCCTGCCGGGTCTGCTAGTGAATTTATGAAAGAAGCTTCAAGATTACTTTCATTGCATCTCAATTGTCGCATTTACGTTTAATAATTTATTTATTTGTGGTAATTATTAACTCTTAATTTATGTAAGTTATTTTAATAAATTATAGATTTATTTGCGAAAATTATTTTAAACCATTACAAAAACAATAGTCTTTCGTGTGATACTACAGGGAATCGGTTCGCACGAAAAGTGAACGGATTTTTTGCTACACAAGAAAACTACGTATATGCAAGGCTCGCTAGGAACTCTGTTTGTCAAACTGTGAGCTGCATTGACTCGAAAAGTGAATGCGTACAGTGATAGTCACGATAGTACGACGTTACATACCCAACAGAAGCTGAAACAAGCATACTCGACTCGGTCGCGTACAGCACACGTAGCGTGCGGGGTGGGGCGGGGCAAGAGCGTATCACTAGAATGAGCGTGCCACCGAGTCGCCGTGGTAACGGAAGGGCGCGGGCCCACGGGGGAACTTAGGACGCGTATTTTCAGTCGCCGTTCCCCAGTCAGTTGTGAGCCGACAACCGCGCGCGCATCACCGCATCGGTTCTCGCATGCACGAGTCTCGCCGCGAAGGTATGATAGACGCGCGTAGTTGGTGAAGCCTACCTGCAAGGTTGTTAAGCGTACGCGTGCCGTAGCGAGGCGAGTTGTCGGATAGAAACGGAAAAAGTTAACGCTTCTAAAACTGATCGTTTGGTGCTAAAAAATAATTACTCGGTGAATAAATCTTATAGTGCTGTGCTTGATTTGTGTGTTGCCCATTTTTATTCCGTTCAGTTCAGTTTGCATTGTGTTTACGTTCGCGTGTTTACGCGTACATCGGACGCCGAGCTTTATCGTACCTCGGCATTGTTTACGCTGGACGAGTTTCTCTATGATGTTTATACAGTGAGGTTTTCGTCGCGTGGAAACTATTTCGAAGTGTGGTTTTACGCAGGCTTTACCAACCGCATGCGATTTGTTAGGAAGCGAGAATTGACTTCATTCGAGAGACGCGCAGCGAGTAAGTACCCCCAGACGTTGACAAATACAAACAACCTACGAGGAATTTTGACGTTCATTTCTATTGCAAATAAAATATACCATGGTTCGTTTCGATCCACGCAAGTATGATCTAATTAATGCAAGTATCGTGAGTATTCCTTACGGAGCAACTTCCTCATCGGGCGTCGGATTCTCTCATTTACTACCCCATCTACTACGTCTACGACATTGGCGTTTTTCAGGACATTTTTTATTGTTTTGGGTGGGAGTATTTCCAGCGATTTTTTCCACCACGCGAAGTACGTTTGTACTCGCTACATTTCCTACGTCCAATGCATTTACTACGTTTACTACATTTACTACATTTACTCTATTTACTACACGACTTATCACAACGGCACAAGAATCTCTGGCTATGGGGAGGACAAACGCAGCTACGGAAAACTCTATGCACTGGCATCTCAACGATTGTATTCACGATTCGCATACTTGTGAAATTTGCATAGTCGTTTTTACGAATGTACCACATCTACAAATATGCTTGGAAGTAAAAACTAATAAATTTTCACGGCGAAAATAGTTAATAGAGCTTTTGCACGCTGGTGTAATAGGTTCTGTAATATTTTCGATCAGATACCCAATATGTACGAATAATCTTGTTAACTTACCACGCATACGACATTGCTTATCTCGATAAAAAATAGATTACGTTTCAAGCGAGAGCGGTAAAACATTTCCTAGAACAACTATGCACTGGTATCGCAGTAGCCACATTATTTCACGCGTTACACACGAATCGCGCAAACTCGTTTTCATGAATTTACTATATCTAACTATTTTACTTCAGGAAAATCATCAAAGGAGTTACCAAAAGTTGTGTCTGTTGTTCACCGACGGAGTTAATGAACTACATTACCGTGTTATTTTCCGCGATCAGAATCGAACTTCACTTTATGCAAATGATCAAAACGTTTAATATTCGGTTCGCGTCGGAGCATCACCTTTGCTCTATTATCGACGAAATAATATCCACCGATTGATTCGCAACATTTGCTAAAACGCAAAAAAAAAACGCTACGATAATAGCAATCGAATTACACCCTGTACGAATTATATGGATTTTCAATGCTCGTCTTTCGTAGCGACCTTGTCACTGGACTCTAATCCATCACGCGAATAAGCCAATCTATGAATTTCATTACTTTAACACACAATTTACTACACGATATACGAGGCAAACAAACGATTCTACGAACGTGCGGTATTCGAGAATTTTATTCACATTTTGTTTCTCAGCACTGGAACTACGGAAATTCATTCATGACGTGAAAAAAATATGATATATGCGTCTTCAAGTATGCAGTAAATCATGTAAATCGGTCATATATGTTTCGCGCAACGAAATTCATGACTTCATTTAATAATGTCACCAATTTCATTAGTTTACTACGTAATTAAATATATTTACGACGTAGGTCAATGAAATGTTTGTATCGAAATTATTTTTCCGCGAATCGCGAACGAACGGCGAGAGATTTGGTTTCGGAAAATTAGAAATGACGAGGGAATATTTTCTACAGCTTGTATACCGAATTAATTTAACGATTCGAACGTATTACATTCAAATATTACACTCGTTACGAGATGTTCGTTAATTGGTTTTCAAATTTACCGCCGTCACTCGAGTAGCAAACGTAGCAAACGTAGCAAACACGGTGTTGCCACCGTATACCACTCGCGGTGGTGTCGATACGATACATTTGCGAAGTAATTTACTATGGTAATAAATGGATTTGCGTATATAATCGGTCTAATCGATTTATTACGCAATCCGCTACATTTACCACGTGGGACAGTTGAATTAGCCGATTCTTGGGATTTGCTTTATCGAATCCGTGTCGAACGATAGATTACGTGACCCCGAATAACAGGCGAAGCTCATTCCCATAGAACATCGATAAATTTCCACGATCAACCGAACAACGAAGAATGAGAATCGTTGAAACGAGTATATTACCCGATTTACCCGAGGTTATAGGTATTGAATTTTGAGAATTCATTACCGGGTCGGGTCTCGCGTGACCATCGCGCAATCAATTTACCGCGATTCCACTAAAAAAAATCGAAGATATTTCCCACACATTTCAATTTACCATTCCCGACACGAACACCCTCGCTATCCCCCACCCGTTGCAATATCTCAACTCAACATTTGCTCTACCATACTGCAACGCACGTAGCCATTTAATTCAATTTACTACCCGTCTGACGATGTTAGATCGTCGCGACGTATTCTACATCAACATTTATTATTCGACGTATCACTATTTTTATCGCCTCAACCAAACACAATTTTCTACATCCCCGATTCCGCAGCCGTAAAAACGTACGTGATCTCGGTAGAGGCGATTTACTAGGTTTTTTATTACGTCAGCCCAATGACATTTGCTGCATATTTTCATTGCGGCTCGTAGATGCGCACGTGGCCGATGTACTATACACGAGTTTTATGAATTAACTACATTTACTACATGCCGATTCCTAGACGTTCGCGACTAGGTACCGTACGATCGGCTCACCGCGATCCCTACCACGCGAAACAGACAAAACTTATTACACGTATCCGAATATATGGTCGGAGAGACTAATTTATTACGTGTATTTTTTGCCACGTCGCATCAACCGTCCATTTACGACTGTAGATATACGTACGACGATGATCGTGTGTTTAATTCGGTACGTCGCGTACCATCGATACTTGCCACATATCTACGACTATCAAACATCCACTTGCTACTTCCGTCTAACTTATACTAGTTATACTTCGAGCGAGCATTGTCGTTATTTCTGTCCTACGAATTCGGTGAATGTCATTGGGGCGAACGTAATCGTAAGGAATGTCGGAAATGCAACTGCACTTTTTTTCCTCGATATTTTCGTCGAGCTCGATTCTATGCAAGCGCACACGCGTGTCGTATGAATGCCCCTTCATGATCACGAAGTGGTGGTAGGCTCGGCGCGAACTGTACAGTACCTGCGTACGTGATACGACTCGATATCTGGAAGTGTAACGTATAAGTTAGACTGCAGCACGTATGCACAAACGTCGTATAGATACGTGAACGACGAGAGCGCTGCGCACGCTACCTATCTTGCAAGAGCGTGTTTTTACGAGCGTGACAACGATACTCGTGTACAGTGTTAATAGTGCTCGAGCTGCAGACCCTCGTTGCTTCGATATTTTCATCGCGTAGGTTATACGTTGTTTTTTTTTTGTTTTTTTTTTTCCATCACGAAGTTGATACCCGCTCGATCGTATTTAACAAGGCAGTTCGCGTCGCGTATAAAGATTAAAGATAAAAATTCTACGTGCACTTTATACAGAATCTTGCATTCTACCAAGCCATAGCGATGCAAAATTTCACTCGAAAAATCGCATCACCGTTTATGGGTGTACTTCCGAATAGCCCATACCTCCGCATAATATAAAGTTTCGTATACACGTGTATTTCAACGCGCCGAGAACGAATATGATGGGCAAAATACCCGTAAATTGCATTTTCAAGGTCAAATCTGGAAAAAATGATTTTTTAAAAGGTTTTTTTCACGTTTATTGTGATAAATATTGATTCTAGAGGAAAATAGTTGCAACTAAAGTTGTAGGCCATAAAAATATTGACATTTTTTCTTCAATACAATTTTTATGTAGAGCCAGTCGTTTGTGAGAAAAATGCGATAATGCTCCAAGATGTGTACATGTCGTCGGCAATAAGAATTTCGGGCATTTGTCGAAAATGGGTTGGGTTGGGTTTAATATCGAAACTAATGCAGTTTAGCAGAATATACCTATTTCGAAGCATTATCGCTTTTTTCTCACAAACGACTGGCTCCAAATAAAAATCGTATGAAACAAAAAATGTCAATATTTTTATGGCCTACAACTTTTGTTGAAACTATTTTTCGCTAGAATCGATATTTATCACAATAAACGTGAAAAACTTTTTTCAAAATTCATTTTTCTTGCTAGATTTGACCTTGAAAATGAAATTTGCGGGTATTTTACCTATCATATTCGTTCTCAGCGCGTTGATATACATCTGTATACGAAACTTCAGATTAATCGGAGGTATGGGCTATTCGGAAGCTGATCTCCGTTTATTCGTGAAATATTGGAAACTTCCCAATGAAATATTTCACAAAATTTCACGAAATAATTGAACGCCGCGACTCGTTAAGTCTTGGCTGAACTTTACGGTTGGTTTTCTCACAGATTCCCACTGAATTCGTGGGAATTTTTACATACGGATATACTCTGAACTTATTTCTGTTCAGACAAAATGGCGTTAAAATCGTTATTTCCACGTTTTTTACGTTTTTTACGCTTCTTACTTCGCACACGTCGTAAATTCGATGGCATATGCATGTTTCGAAACAACGAGTAATAATCATACGGATATCAAATATTATTGTGCCTTTCTCCGCCCACTTTCACCGTTTTGTATGGTACATAGTAGTACAAGAACGATGGACTCTCCCTCGTCGCTGATTCTGTCACGAATGTCAAATGAAGTAAATCCAATGAATCACGTGAAAAAAATGCGCGCGGTCCCGCCATTACGCAAATGCAAACAACCGCGCAGCTGAATATCAAACTTTATTACCGGGTCAATGTAAATTACGCCGATTTCAGTTGATATCAATCACGCAGTTATTTGTCTTCCACGAACCGCAAATACGAATGAAAATTTAACATTTTTCCACAAACATTCTTTTCCAATCGCCTGCCTGCGGAAATATTGCGCGAGTTTTTATAGAAGCGCCATAGAAAATTTTTTCAATTACGGCGAGTTTCCAGCTCAAACCGAGGTCTCGGTTTTCAAACTAGTTTTTTGTTGTTGTTGCAATATTCAAATATTGTTCGATTTCATGAAATCTGATAAATTGCAAGATGGCGGGAAATAAATGTGCGTATTATTGCTGACGAAGCTACAGATCCTCGCCGCTCGCTTGAGAGAACCGTCTTGGAAAATTAAAGCGACAAAACAGTAGCTAAATTTGTCGCAGATAGCATCAGGAAAATATACTCCTAAGCGCGAACAGTTTATCCCAATTTTGAAGAAACGTACTATTATCCGCGCTCGTGATTGGCAATGCCAAGGTTACCCGGGAGAAACTCGAATCAAATTTCTCTGGGATTACTACAAAGCCGTCAAATAACATGGTTCTCGCGAACAACAATCGTATTATGCAAATTCGGGAAATATTTCGAGGCGGCAGAATCACCTCGTCTTTCTACAACGAGAGGTCGAGAATGATTTTCACGGAAGAAACATTAAGATTATTACCGGAGATCGTAATTCTTTCAAATCTAACATCTTCCAAACGATCGTGCAAAACTCCATTCATTTCTGTGAAGAAGAAAAAAAAGAAAATGCTCGTCGATTAACATTTCTTCGACAGCGCGCAGACAAAATATCTCGCCAGTCTTACCATTGCAAAACGTGCAAAGGATCACTTTTCAAAACTGAATACTCGTCGCGCGTCAACTACTGTAGAAATTGATATGATTTACATCACGCGTCGCCCCATCGATTTTCCAAAAACAAACGCGACGATTATACCCAAATGCACCGAGTCGGAATATATTATGAAAATGTTTGCGTGGACTCCATAATTAAACGTGATCGAATCCCTTGTTGTATTTGCTACGAAACTGTGTCTAAAATGTACGGTGAAATTAGAATCACCCTCCACAGTGGAGCCAAATATGGAAACAACGCGGTGAACCTCGTTACGGACGTCGCATCTACGTATAATCGGGATCCTCGCGATGCCGAGGCATCCCCAACACACGTGCAATAATAAATGAAATAACAAAAATTGACGTACAATATAAAATAATAAACTACGTACTTCGACCAAAAATCACATTTCTTTAAAAATTCAACGAAAATCTATTAATTTTATTAAAACTCGGGTGGAAATTATTCCACGAGATATTGTGGCCCGCGCTAGATTCGCACGTCTGTTTTCCCGGACCTCACAGGGCAGTCTGGCAAGAGCCATTCCGGAATGTAACACTCTTGGCTTCGTGGCCCCCATTCCGAGGGCCTCTCAAGGCCCTCCCAAGTTTTCCCTGGCAAGACCAGAAAAACTTCCATGGTCCATACACGATTTTGAGAAGAATTACTTTTTATTTTACATCGTTAAATTGAAATATAAAGAGTACACGCTGACAAATAAATCTCAAGACCATTTCGTTTTCATACACGAAGAAGTATTTGAGCTGAAGAAATTAATGATAATACAAGGAAATATTGAGATTCAAGGTCATATTTGGAAAAAGATCAAACCCATCTTTCTCAATCCATTTTTTTCTAGTGAGCTAAATATGTTGCAATTACGTAACGAACCATCGCTTCTGACAATAAGTAAAGAATTCTGTTTGATTGATTGTTCTGATGTAGAATGTAAAATTATTAAATTGTCTCTAAGCTTTCGAGAAACAGGGAATACAAAAGTGTTTGCTTCACCTCTTTTGCATTGTTGAAAATTAAACCAACTTCCGCTATCGTAGGAGGCTCGACTTTTTATGAAATGGAGTCGCTACGTATTTTTCTGCTTTTCAATTCAATTTGATTTTAATGTATAGGAATGTGAAAGAAATAATTATTGAACGAATTAATGAACTTTTTGTCTAAAAATCTAATAAATAAGATATCATATTTTACAAAATTATGTTTTCTTAATTTACATATTGGGAGGCATGTAGCGTGCAAAATAGATCCGAGATTTTGGGATGTAAGTTACAGGAAAAACGCCTACCGAAGCGATTTTGTCTAGACAGGAAAATCCGAGGCTCTCCAAAGTGCAACACGGATTCTCAATGGGTCTGTGTTTTCTGAGGTGAATCTTCTGTCTGGACGCGGATTCCGGGGCCCATCCATGAAAGCCTGGAATTTCGAAATTTTCACGCCAGACGTGAAAGGGCAATCAGAGGCCATTTCCCGCCGGACGGATTCCGGACCGGCGGGACTTCGCCAATCGAGGACCTTGCGTCATTCAGGGAAGTCTGGAATAATTTCTACCCGGGAATCAGTGAATAAAACTGCATCTAATCAATTAAAAGTCCTAAAATAATCGAATTTTTAAATTAAAATCTAAATATATTTATAAAAGTATCCCCAACATTAAATTTTAACTTTCATACTGATCTGTCCTGAATTAAACTTTCATACGAATACAATTTTAGTATATTAATTATTAATTGCAATTGATATTTAAACAAATCAATTATACATTATATAATAAATATTTTTAATTCAAACGGCTAAACACGCGCATATAGATACACGTTCGTTTTTTGATTCGGTTTTTTACCAGTGAGACGAAAATAATAGATAGTTGAGCTCGAAAAAAAAGTTAGCTCGCTAACAAATTGGAACTTGTTTCACTTTTCAGTGATCTGCTCGAAAATCATTGGATTTCGAATACTTAGTAAAGCCGAAAATTGACGGTGGTCGCTGTTGATGTTATTAGACCGCGAGGTACATCAACGCGTTGGTATTATTGAATTCTCCACCTTCCCATCGAGGTTTTTCATCTTGGTCTCGACGCCCCATTTTTACGAGGGGTAGGTTTGACTCGAGGGGTTCACACAGCTCTTAAGGGTTCGAAACGATCAGTCATTGTTCGCGATTTTTTCCCGTCGAGCGAGAGATGAATATATTTTTGGCGGGCTATTTGTTCATAACAATCGTCTCTGTCGTTCGTTATTCGATTGTCGTTGGCACCTCTGGCGCGAATTTATTGTTCTCCGGGTGAATATCGAGGTCAACGCTCGTCATTCGCGCGGTTATATTTAAACACTAATATCCCTGCTTATTAGGGTGGTTCAAAGAAAAATTTTAATTTTATTTCCCGTTCCTACCCTTTCAAACGTTCGTGTTGGACGAGAAAAAAATCTTCATCAAAGAAGGGCGCTGTAGGCCAACTCTAAGAGGTCACCATTTTTATTTCAGTTTCTTATTTATTCAACGTGAGAATTTTGGTTCTCCTATTTAAATCGAATTGACACGTAATCGTTTCAATTCTTTTGCAAATATCCTGTCTATATTCTTAAAGCTGACCTTCCAAGCTTTCCACAACTGTACAATGAAACCTGAATGCCATAACTAGAAGACTAGTTTAAGCCATTTGAAATGTACTAATTTGTTAACCGCAGAAGAATGGTTGAAATAATTTTTTATTTAGATGATTTGTCACATGTCTCGCCGTAATCGGCTGTTACAAGTACTTTGATACCGATTACGGTGATACTTGCAATAAATCATGCGAACATAAATTATTTGAACTATTTCGCTGTAGTGAACAGGTTAGTAAGTTTCGAATTGCATTAACTAGTCTTCTAATTATAACGTTCACGTTTCATTGTACATTTTTGGAAAGCTTGAAAAGTCAGCTCTAAGATTATATACCGGTTGGTTGCAAAAAGATTGAAATGAGAGTTTAAATGAAGAGTTGCGCTACAGCGTGCTTATTTGGTGAGGATTCGCTTTCCAGCAAACGCGAACATTTGGCAGGGTAAGGGCGGAAAAAAATATTTTTTTTTCAACCGCCCTATGTTATCCGTTGATGACACCTTCGTTCTTCGTGGGGTAGAATATATATTGTTTACGTCGGTATTTGCGTCGCTATTGCAATAATAAAGAACAAATGGTACGTCGTTCATGCGGCAAACAGACGCGACGAGCTATTGATCATTCGCACATCGATGCCCCCACGTGTCTCTGTGTCGCGCTCGAAACGATACGCGTTGTTTTCTCAAGAAATCACATACCTAGCTGCTACTGCTCTTGTTGGCTCGCGAGGTCATTGTGACCAGAAACGTATTCGAACGTTGCCCAATCAGCTACGTACGGAATTATTGACTGACCTGTCAATCCGAAACGAGAACGGCCAACCGACGCGACATTTCGTCCCAGAGAGACAAAAATGTTCGTACACGCAACGAAGATCTGGTTGTGTCAGTGCGTACAGAACGATCGATACCTTTCGAACGCTCGCCTAGAAAATTTCATACATCCAAACTCACCGCTCGAAGCGAAATCCCGCGCGACCAAACTTTAGCCCTTCGAGTGCGCACCACATTTTTTCCTACAGCTCCTACGCCCTGGGTCAATTTGACCCTGTCCACATTTTGACCACCTATAATTTCGGAACTACCGAAGCTTTTAGCTTCAAACAATTCAGATACACAGTTTGAATAATGTCAAAGTATTTTTTAACTATTAGAAGTGTCTTGAAAGTTTTTAACATACTTAAAAAAAATCGCCGAAACAAATTTTCTTTGCCACAAATGAAGTTTTAGAACAAGGAATTCGAAACTTTTTAAATTTTTAGTACCCCTTTTTTCCACACGCCTGAACGCTATTTTCGGTCCAAGTCGATGACAGGGTCAAAGTTACCCATTGCGTACTCGGAGGGTTAACGGGGATGATTCTGGTTTAGATGTTTAAAAAAAGGGCTATCATTTTACATTTTTTAAACAATCTATCATTACAGATATTGATACGAAAATTGTTGAGCTTAATAAATACACTCTCGAAATACATAAAACAATTTTGTTGTTATTTATTTTAAACACTTTTTCACACACAAAAATAACGTGCAAACGCAACTCCTCGAAATCTACATGCGTTGCCTTTTAGTTGTCCTCTTCGTTGACGATCAAAAATCATTTGCGATTATTCTGTACTTCCTTAAGATCTAAAACTTCTTATCATTTAAGGTATTACTATCGCAAAATGGGTAGATTTTGGATTTCCTTAAAATTTTGTGTAGATGTTCTTGATATTAAAACAAACCACTTTTCTACAAGACAAAATACTCTCTGACGTCTAGAATTTGATACATTTAATTCCCAATTTTTTATTTTCTTCATCTACACCCGTGTACATTGGAGTTGCGCTTCCTTTATCATATATTACAAGAAAACTGTAATCGGAATTTTTTTTCTTCAAAATTGGACTCGTAGTCTCAATTTTTTTCTGAATTTCTGGACACCACAATGAATTATTTCTGACGACTAGTTTTTAAGAAAATAAATGAATTATTAATACAGATTGATAACGTTGCCACGTCCATGTTACTGAGTGTCAGACATTTGTATACGAGCATGCGTATACGTCCGATATCCATGTGTGCAGTTGGGAACGTATCTAAAATTTTGCTGCTCGATTCTTTAAAAAATATTTAACTAATTTGTAACAGTTGTTGTTCTCATTTTACTCTAAACTATTATGTTTTCGTTCGAGAGTCAGAACTATTTCACCTCTTTTGGGTTGTTCGGGATAATTCTTTTCTGACCTCTCTTGCCCCCACTTTTGGTGGTGACAGGAGCGATAGTGATACCTTAAGTCTACAAGTCTGAGCGACGACGTTAAGTCGGTCCTACGATTTTCCCATTCGATCTCGAATCTGCACGTTTCCCGCCGAAGTGACGTTGCTCCGTTGATTCGGAAGCTCTAGAAATGCCGGGAATACTAAAATGATGATAAAACTTTACTCTTTAAGAAACCACGAACGATTTTATTATATCACGTTTCGTGGGCATCGTACATTATTTTAAAAAATTGATTTTTTTTCATCTAAATAATTTTAGCTACAGATGGGTTGGGATCCTGATAACAAACCTGCGAGCCGGATTTAATGATGACAGGTACAAAGCCTGTAATTTTTACTTCTGTTAATTTATTTTGTCGTTTGCGTAGGTCACTTTTTAGCGACGGTTCGTTGAATAGGATATGAAGTAACTTCAAAGTAGCGCAACTCCGTCGGAAATTGACCTACGAAGACGTTGAAGAAAAACAAATTGATGATGAAATTGCGTTCCTTCAGGTTCTTTCTCTTCGATTGGGTGCTGAAGGCTGTCCGCGAAACTAAACCGATTTACGTCTACCAAGTTGGAATAACCACTTCGACAAAATCAATTTGGACTGAAACAGGGATTTAGTGCTCTTTTCTTGCTAATTTGTTGCCGCAATCCTGATTTTGTTGCTCACGTTTTTTGATCTGAAAACACAAAACTGAATTTGTTGCTCGCATGTCCAAGCCGCTTGACCCGTTCTAGAATCAGTTGCTGGCGTTTTTTGACTTAAAGTCGCAAAACTGAATATGTTGCTCGCGTTTTCAAGTCGCGTGACCCCTTCCAGAATTTGTTGCTAGCATCTTTCGACTCCAGGATCCGAAACTGAACATTGACCACAAGTGTACAGTACGTGAACGAATGGGAATGTCGGGACGTTCGAGGGCTTAAATTGTAGGGCGAATTATGGGCTCTTGAGAATCAAAGGACTTCCGGGCTCAACTCGGAATCGAAAAGAAAAAAAATAGCTACAATTTTTTTTTTTGAGAGTGGAGGCAGATTTCGTCGACGGTTTCTAAAACCTTGTAAAAAGCCCAAATTCCTGTCCAAAGCAACGCGACGCGTATTTTCCAAAACATAAAGAGCACCTAATTCGGCAATAGAGTATTTAATTAGCATCTAATTAGCACTTAATTCTACGATATCGCAGAATTCGATTTTACCATGTGGTGTTTCCAGATTGATATTGGTCAGTTTTTCTCGATCCAGCACCGTCACAGTTTTTTCCGAAAATGACGGAGCCCAAAATTCGGAGTTGCGGTAACACATTAGCAACAAAAGAGCAGTAAAACTCCATTCCAGTCTAAATCGATTTTTTCAAAGTGGTTATTCCAACTTGGTAGACGTAACCGATTTGCGGCGCGAATACTCCGTCGCGTAAAAATAATATCAGCTTCGAAGTAGCATGCGGACCGAACGAGTCGCAGGGGACCAACGAAGTCGTGGTAGTTAGAAAGACCAGAGTTTTCCATTTAATTTCATACGTCTAGCGTCGCTGTAGCTGAATTTTCAACGGAGCTATGTTATCGTGAACCAAGGTGTGCAAATTTTCCATGGAATGGGAAAATCACGAGTTCGATTCGGCGTCGTTTAGAATTGCTGTCGCAGGACGAACGGAACGAGGGTACATTTTAAATGAAAACCCCCAGGTTTTTGGATCGCGGGGTCGAACATACACCGAATTCGTTCGAGTCACCGCAGTTTGTACAAATACTCGGGCGCGACGATTCGTTTTATAGTTCCGGTTCTGGTGCGACTCCAAGATCCAATCGGGTTTCAGTTTCGTTTCCGGTTCCAATTCTACTTTTTCGGAAGTAAAAATTTCCGTGGCCGTTTTAGACCGTGAAAACAACACGAACTCCGCTGTTTTAAATTCGAAATCCCGACAGACGAAACGAACGCGTAGCAGGAACAAATTAGCCTCGAAGGTAGGAGAAAAATGTGGGCAAACGAGGGAAGTTTCCCTCGAATGACGCGATATTACGAGCGGCTCAAAGGAGATCCCGCGGATATCCGGCGTGTCGATGTTTGCTATCGTTTAGATAATTCGGCCCAAGAGATATCTGTCGGGCATGAATCGACTAAGCAAAAAAAACAAAAAATCTGTGAACGAATCGGTTTCCTGATAACCGACGATTTCATGTCCCGCAAATCTCTATTTACTGTACAACAGCTATGATAATACGAATGGATAAAAACAAAAAATTGCGAACGATTAATACAGAGATCCAGATCGAAAATATAAAATTGTTAACAACAACGTTGAAAATGTGCAATCTTCTACCGCGAGGGCTTAAAAACATATCGATAGGCACCGAATTCAAATACGGCACATCTTCGGATGCATACGGTTCTCTGTAATGAGGGGATCGCTAGCCATTACCGATTGTTATCATCGTATCGATTAAATTCGCATTTAAATTCGTACCGAGTGGCGACTTTCTCTTCGCGACTAACGATCCGCGGCAACCACGCAATTTTAATGGTGCGCCGCGATCCATTTAGCGATTACGTATCCAATCGTTCGTGATCCATCGAATTTCGAGGGGGATAAAAAAATATTTGAAAAAAACTTCGATCCACGATCTCTGCGAATTCGCGCGAGACGAGCAATTTTTATTCTATTTGACGCGTTCCATCATTCTGGAATAACGAAATTCATATCTTTATAAAACGGCGAATATTACGATAAAAAATACCTAATGTCTGGCTTAAAAAAGAACAAACTATTCGCTCGCAAGAATTGGATGAATACTTCCATCATTTCTGACGCGATTCGATTTTCATGCGAGTCTTAAAAGATCTGAGAAGTTCGGTACGAACTATATTATTTATTCGAAAAATTCCTCGATCCCATCGTCATTATTATCGCACGTGTATGTTACGTCTATTTGCATAAACGCCCTGTTTTTTCAGATCATCGACTTCTTTCCCTGCAGCGACTCGTGAACACGTACAATAATACAATATTCACGGACTCTCGCTCACTCGTGGAACTTACGTTGCCCGACGTATTCCATTCGGAACGTAACTCGTACCGACAGTCAGGAAAATGAAGAAGAAAAAAAACACAACACCGCGAACTCTGAAAAACTCGCGTCAAAAATTCAGCATTCGCTTCGTGTAGAACAATTTTTTTTTAATCTTTTCTTTACTTCTTTTCACTTATTACTATTATTTCTTATACGAATCTCGCTGGACCAAACTCCAAATCGTTTTTGTACAAGTTAAAACGAAATTGCCGAATAAAATGAAAAATAATGCATCATAAACTCGAATTGCCCTGTTTTTTCGATCAAAAATCGTTATCGGTGACGATTCGAATCATCTCGATGAAGTAACTCCGAACCTTTTTAATTTCGATGATAATCTATATTTACCTATATATATATATATATATATATATATATATATATATATATATATATATATATATTTACCTATATATATATATATATATATATATATATAATCTCGTGTCACGGTGTTTGTGGTCGCCCTCCTCCGAAACGGCGAAATTCTTTTTTTTAATGAAATTTTGTACGTTTTTTATGAGAATACGTCGTAAAGTATATTTCATACCGCCAGGTGATTAGGGTGTCACTATCCAGAAATGTTTGTAAATATTTTTTTGCCAAAATGTTTGTATTTTTGTACGATCAATAGTCCAATAATTTAATCGTCGGCTGTATTTCAAACAGAACGAAATAATTTATATGGCAGAACAACGGTTTTCGGGTCAGCTAGTTATTACAATGGAATATTATTATCATTTTATTGTTATTATTGTTGTTATTATCCTTGTTGTTGTTGTTGTTGTTGTTATTATTCATATATTATTTATGATAGTAAATTAGAGAAAAGCTATCGGTGCCATGGGCTATCGAGAAAAAAGCAATAAATCCCCTTTTTTTCAACAATAAAGCTAATTATGTAATAACAAATATTAAGAAAATATGTAAACAAATGAGCTGCGAGTTTGGGAAAAAAAGGAGAAATACTCGACAAAGCAGATTTGTTTTCTTGCGTTTTCATATCTCTCATTGGATGGACGAAGACGTTTGAATGGTTTTTGATGGGGAGATAATAAAAAATCGGCGTCCTCGAGTAGACCTTACGTACGTAGAAGAAACGTAGAAACCTCCAGGGGCAAAGCACTTCCTTTCCGTTGCTCTTTGTATCTCGTCGCGTTGGTTCTCCATGCCCGCCGCTACGGTTCAGATTAGTCGGACTCGTTTGGTTCAACGGACTGTATTTCTCCCATGCATATATCTAGTAATCTCGTAGCTATAGTAGAAGCTTTCGGAATCATTTTATGCTCCAAGATCGGTATAGTCGTTGCAGCAAAGTGAACGCAGGGGAAAGACAACGAGAACACGCGCTTACCTACTACCGTGGCTGCGAGAGCAGCAGGGATGTAGACACGGGACGCGGCCGAGGCTCGTGTCAATGGCGTATATCAACCGAGGAACCAGGCAGTCGCGATGACGCGCTTGTACAATGGCTGCCATCTCTATAAATGAGAGTTCGTAGGCCTGTGGGATCCCCTTCGCGCTGCCTCCGCGTGATCTTGGATCCGTAAGGTCTTGGATCTCGAATTCTGTGGGTTCTCCGCATGGACCCCACTCCCCGCCCCGCCGCTATGCTCACATCGGGCTCTACTCCCAAACGGAACGATCCCAACTGTGCCAATGCATCGAGACGTGAAAAACGGGAAAACATGTTGCACAAGTCGTTTGCGTAACACGTCTGTTCTACGATTATTAACATGTTACGAATATATTCTATTTTTCTCGACGCAGACGTTGTCATCGCGACCAACGTGATAAATTACGAAATAGACTTGCGATTTGTCGACGAATCTTCATTTTCAACGCGGGGTTTTTACTGGTAAAAAAAAGAAACAAAAGAAATTAAAAGTTTATCTATATGCTCGCGTTAAGCCATTGAAATTTAATTTTCGATTTTCTTAGATATAGATTTCAATTATAATTAATAATAATAATTATATTAATGTAATATACTAAAATTTGATTTGTACAAAAGTTGAATTCAGGATAGATAAGTATAAAATTAAAACTTAACGATCGGGATATTTTTATAAATATATTTACAATTTAATGTTAAGATTCCATTATTTTACTATTTTTTATTGTTTGGATGAAGTTTTGTTCGTTGATTTCAAGAAAATTGACATATATTTATTGAATTTTTAGAAAAGTGTGATTTTTGCTCGAAGTACGTAGTTTATTATTTTATATTACACGCTAATTTTTGTTATTTCATTTATTATTGCACGTGTGTTGGGGAAGCCTCGGTATCGCGAGGATCCCGATTATACTTACAATTAGATGCGACGTCCGTAACGAGGTTCGCCGCGTTATTTCCATATTTGGCTTCATTATGAAGGGTAATTATATTTTTATCGTACATTTTAGCAAATACAACAAGGGGTTCGATCACGTTTAATTACGGAGTCGACGCAAAAATGTTCATTTTGTATACCGACTCGGTGTATTTGGGTATAATCGTCGGGTTTGTTTTTGGAAAATCGATGAGGCGACGCGTCATGTAAATCAAATCAATTTCTACAGTAGTTGACGCGCAACGAGTATTCAGTTTTGAAAAGTGATCCTTTGCACGTTTTGCAATGGTAAGACTGGCGAGATATTTTGTCTGCGCGCTGTCGAAGAAATGTTAATCGACGAGCATTTTCTTTTTTTTCTTCTTCACAGAAATGAATGGAGTTTTGCACGATCGTTTGTAAGATGTTAGATTTGAAAGAATTACGATCTCCGGTAATAATCTCAATGTTTCTTCCGTGAAAATCATTCTCGACCTCTCGTCGTAGAAAGACGAGGTGATTCTGCCGTTTCGAAATATTTCCCGAAATTGCGTAATACGATTGTTGTTCGCGAGGACCACTTTATTTGACCGCTTTGCGGTAATCCCGGAATAATTTCGGGGAAACTTCTCCGCACCAACGTTGCTAAATTCCGTAGTGCTGTCGATAATCGTACACATCTCTTCGGAATTCGAATAAACTGTCCGCGTAGAAAAATATTTTCGTGACGCTGTTTGCGACAAGATTATCCATTCTCCTTTCAGCGTTTTTCAGTACACGCTTCATTTTCCCCAAGACGTTTCTTCGAAGCGATCAATTCTACTCGAGGTCTGACCGGGATTTGCGAAATTTCCAGCATTCTTCGGAAAATTATGTTAATTTATTTTGCACTAGATATTTCGCCAAATAAATTGGCCTCATTAAAACTAGTTGCGAGTTTCTCAAGTAAGCTTTTACGATCATACGACCGACCGATGCAACCGCTGATATTTCGCAACGCTTCTAAATTGGCGTGAATCAATGAAACTATAAAATTATGGAAACGTTGGTATAATTTGAACAGTCGAATCGCAATATAACAGAAAAACTAAATCTCGTCGATTTCCACTTGGCAATCCAATTAGTTCATCCGAGTTTTTCCCTCGAAGTTTCGCGCTTAATAATTTTATTCTTTAATAGAGTTCGCGGTGTTAATGATATACCTACGACATTTCCAGCAAATTTTCCTCCTATTCGTCGGTTTGGACATTTGAGATATTAATTTCCACCGCATACGAGAGAATTATCGTAGCATAAAGTCGAAGCTTTGTTGGGTCACAGCCGATATTTAGGGCGCACGAAGGGTATCTAATACAGGGTTTGCTTACGTGAAACCGGAAACGCCTCGTTTGAAGAACCGTAATCAGCCGTCGAATGTTCCAATTTTGGACGGAGAAATTTAGTGGGGATCCGAGACCGATTTTTGCAAGGGAAAACTACAACGATCTCGAGTTTCAAATCGTTGGAGAACCGCGAATCGGAATTTAACTCGACGATACGTACGCGCGATAGAATTCAGAATTTCAGGGCTGGTTATCGAGGCAGCAAATTGGTCGGAAGCTTTCCGGCCTCGTATATAAATTGGGGTGCGTCATTTTTGGGCAACTTTTGTCTTTCGACTTACAAACAGGTCGTATACTTTCAGGGAGCTAGAAAAAAAGTCTGTCAAGATTTGGACTCTTAATATTAATATTAGGAGTTGCCTCCTTGCGAATTTCTATTTCCCATTTAAATAACACGACGAAAGAAGTTTTTTTTATGGTTGGAATTTCATATCTCGACAATGTTATAGTTCTAAATCAAAAAACTTATCACAAAAATTTGGTAAGACCAGTTTTTATTAGGAATAAAAAACGATATTTTACTCGTCCATCTGTTTTCGTATATATTTTGAGTAGTATTAGAACCAGTTTTCGGGTAAACATGAATTTTCGAAATCTAAATAACTGTGTATTGATATTTATTGATTATAAATGAGAAAATGTGTATAGTAAATTTAATGGTCTACACAAAAGTCAATGCATATTTTTTGATAGAGTCAGTCGTTTTTTTAAATTCGAATATCTTTTGAAAGGCTATGCTTATCAAAAAATTATAGGAAACCTTTTTTGGAGAGCGTTTAATTCTCTATACAAATAGGTGTTGGACTAACCTGTACAGTATACCATTGTCGGGTTATAAAATTCTAAGCGCACAAAACTCTATGCACCGCGTTATTTGAATGGGAAATGGAAATTCGCAATGAAGCAACTCGACATATTAATATTAAGAACTCAAATTTTAATAGACGTCTTCGTTTACCTTCCTCAAGGTATTCAACGTGTTTGTGTGTCGCGAGAACAAAATTGCCCAAAAATGATACACCGTAATATACATATATTCTAGAAGAGTGCCTATTCGAGAATTTGGATGGATGATATTAAACAAAACAAAAATGATCCATCTGTTTTTTTTATCCATTCCTCGGTAGAATAACCGCTGGTGTCGTAAAAAAATAGAATTTCGCCGCGAATGAAATCGTCGGTTATCAGGAGACCGATTCGTTCACAGATTTTTTTTTTTTGCTTAGTTGATTCATGCCCGACAGATGTCTCTTGGGCCGAATTATCTAAACGATAGCAAACATCGACACGCCGGATATCCGCGGGATCTCCTTTGAGTCGCTTGTAATATTGCGTCATTCGAGGGAAACTTCCCGTTTGCCCACATTTTTCTCCTACCTTCGAGGCTAATTTGTTCCTGCTACGCGTTCGTTTCGTCTGTCGGGATTTCGAATTTAAAACAGCGGAGATCGCGTTGTTTTCACAGTCTAAAACGGCCACGGAAATTTTTATTTCCGAAAAAGTAGAATTGGAACCGGAACCGAAACTGAAACCCGATTGGATCTTGGAGTCGCACCAGAACCGGAACTATAAAACGAATCGTCGCGCCGGAGTATTTGTACAAACTGCGGTGACTCGAACGAATTCGGTGTATGTTCGACCCCTCGATCCAAAAACCTGGAGGTTTTCATTTAAAATGTACCCTCGTTCCGTCCGTCCTGCGACAGCAATCCTAAACGACGCCGAATCGAACTCGTGATTTTCCCATTCCATGGAAAATTTGCACACCTTGGTTCACGATAACATAGCTCCGTTGAAAATTCAGCTACGGCGACGCTAGACTTATGAAATTAAATGGAAAACTCTGGTCTTTCTAACTACCACGACTTCGTTGGTCTCCTGCGACTCGTTCGGGCCGCATGCTACTTCGAAGCTGATATTATTTTTACGCGACGGAGTATTCGCGCCGCAAATCGATTTAGTTTCGCGGACAGTCTTCAGCACCCTATCGAAGAGAAAGAACCTGAAAGAACGCAATTTCATCATCAATTCGTTTTTCCATCGTCTACGCAGGTCGATTTCCGACAGAGTTGCGCCACTTTGAAGTTACTCGATATCTTATTTGATGAACGAGCGAAAGTTTGTCTAACTTTCGAGTAGCATAACTCCGTTAAAATACACCTGCGCAGACTATAGGACAAGAAAATTAAAAACAAAATCGCATACCAACTACAAGTACAATAAAAAATACTCGAGTTTTTTATTTCTTCTTTTGCAATTGTTTATATAAAATTATTTGAGCAAATTACGATAAAAGTTGTTGTTTTCAAAAACTGATTGTATCAATCAATCCTACAAGAAAAATTACAACGAAAACCTCATCTTCGATAATTTCTATGTGTCGGAAATTTAAATGTTTATAACCGTCTTACGCTGACAAATTGAACTTTGACAAAAAAGAGTTATATAAGTTTCCGTCATAATTTTTCCCGTAGAATCAAATGGTGCGATCAGTTTTTCAAATCAACAGTTTTTATCGTAATTTGTTTAAGTAATTTTTTTATCAATAATTGCAAATGACAAAATAAAAAACGTGACTATTTTCTTCCACTTGCCCGTGTATGGCATAGTTAGTTTGATGCTATCTAGCCCAGTTTTGGCCTGGACCTTCGTGCATTATCCAGCAGCGTCTGAACGAACAGAGTTTTACTTTCAGTCTGCTTATTTCAACGCTCCCGCCTAATTTAATTTCTGACTCGAGAAAGTTCGAATCGAATCTGGCCGATTTTCGTATATTAATCAGATGGAAAATTGGAAGTCCGCCGGCACGGGTCTCCTGACACTTTGTTAGGGCTTCAATCGGACGAGGTTTCGTTGGGATGGAAGCCCCGGAAGATTTTAGGCCGGGCATTTGTAAAAAAAAAAATGACGGATCTTCGTCGCAGCCATCTTTATACAGTTATTTGTTGGCGAGAACGCAGATTTATTTGAGAAGTAAGGAAAAATCGAATCGCGGTTCATGGTAATAAATTACGGATCAACGTGTCTCAGCATCGTTCCGTTGACGCCGAAGCACCTGGACCGACGTAGCTCTTTCGATAGGTGCGCATCTATTACGAGGCGAGCGCTCTTTAACCGAGGTGCTCGTTATAATATATACATATTATATATATACACTTATATATATACATATATATGAGTATAGAAGAGCGAAAGCTCGTAACCCTGCGCATGAGTCCAAAGCTGTTACCGACGCGGGCATCATAGTCTTTTTTTTACCTGCCCAGAGCTCTGTGTTTACGGCACGTAGTGCCCTATAGACTCTCTCTCTCTCTATAGCTGTACAGAGAGGCCTATGCGTCGGTAACAAATTTACGTAAAGAAATGTTGGAAGAAAAAAAATACCATGTGAGATTTTTATGGATGGTGATCCGTAAACATGGTCTTTTGGGCTAAAAGACGCGAGGCATGAAATTCTATTTACGACATTATAAACTCACTGGAACGGCTACGTCGACCAGAATGGGACGAAACATCCACAGTAAAAAATTGCTTGCTTATCGAGTGGAAAAAAAACTTTTGATCTCGAGGGAAAACGGAATAACATTTGAAAGAGAACGGGACTCTTCGAGGACAAAATGAAACATCATTTCTCACATCAAATTAAAGTAGAAGAAAATTAAGGAATCGTTGAATATTGCGAATCGTACAAATATTTATATTTATGTTTATATTTGTATTTATATTTATATTTGTATTTATATTTATATTTATATTTATATTGCTTATATTTATATTTATACTGAAGAAATGATGTACAGAGATCGAATTTCCATAATCATTCATTTATATGCAAAACTGCGCTGGTAACGAGCCGCGGAATTTTCAGTACATGGATTTCGCCCTTCGCCAAAAGTGAATTTTCCCTCTTTTTTTTCTATGGAAATAATTATAATATATTTATATATATGACCCATCACGAAAGATTTAGAAGATAGGCCTTTCGCGGGTATATTCCGGCGACGTGGAAAAAAATAGGCTCAGTGTAGCGTGTCTGGTATTGAGTCGCGTATCGAGCGAGTGGAAGTGCTTATAAATAAACAAATAATTGGAATCGATTCTGAATGAGGCGACGGTGATCCTGTTCCGAGAAGACATTTTTCTTACTCGAAGAGAGTTCTATTGGTGAAGTTAGCGTGAATGTTATCCGAAGAAAATAGGCTACTCGAAAAATACGCGGGAATAACAGGCCCGCGAAAATTTGAACAAATTCGACGTGGAACGTCCCGTATGTTCAAATGATACGCAAACGCCAAACCGAACTAGGATCTATTTTTTTTTACTCCGAAAAAACAAATCGAAATACTCTACATGGAAATTACATCGATGTGAAATGCCCCCATATATATTCGAACGGGTATGGCAAACACTGCGCGAAACAACAAAAAATGCTGTGGCATTTTTGTTCGAGATAGAATAATACCCCCGAAGGAAATCGAGTCGACGTGGAATGCCTAATATAGTCAAATGGTCACGAGCAATTGTATGGAAACGAAATGATGCTGTGGACTTGTTCTTTTGTGCAAAAAAAAATATACTCGAGTAGCGTCGAGTCGAGGTGAAATACTCCGTACAGCTGAACGAGCTTGAGGAAATGTACACAATAAAATGTTGGCGCGAAATGAAATGAAATTTCTTCGAGAAAATTGCGTATTTGTCTCTAACGAGAAGATGACCGGAAACGTTGACTAGAGGGAAGAAAAACTGGTTTTTATATTGCGAATTTTATCGCTGCCTGCTTTACCTACAGTCCTATTCACGACTATTCGTCTTAAACACGTTTGTTCGCCCTGTCGAGGCTTGTTGAGGCTCGAAAGAAAATCAGTAGCATGTTTGCCATTATGCAAAATCTTTTCAATGAGCATCAGGTCGCATGATTCTCGGCAATAAGTCGTAGGAATGTTTAAATTCCGTTGCCAGCTTTAGAATGACCAATCGTGGTGCTACGTCGGGATCGTGACTCTACGACATGATTTCTTACGGTATTACATTGGAGTATTGACTCCTGAATTTTAGGGGATTCACTGGTCAATGCGCATCGCGTGATCCCAAAAGTGGCAGAATGTGTCTTTACAAAAAGCAGGCCACAAGCTACATTCCCTGAAATCGCGACATTTACCATGCGAGTTTCAGATTGGCTACGTAGTAAACTCAGCAAACATAGTATGATATTAACACCGTTTGTCACATATAAATCGTGATTCACACGTTAGAACGACGCGTGAAAGTTTATTACCAGCTAAATATAACCTCGAAAACCTTCTCCCGAAGGACCGGTGTGGGCTCTGCGAGGCTTCGGAACTTGTTAACGCGCCCAACTTTGGATCTTGGGTCCGAGAACCACTCGTTAGTAAATCTGGATAGAAGTTAGGCGTCGCTTGTTTCGTTTTTTTTTCCTCGCTTTCTTTCGACGGGCAGCGTTGTTTAGTTTCCAGCGTCTGAAACTCCGAAGAAAGTTGAAAACGTGAACCATGAAGGAGTACCGTTCGGAATTTGCGATTGCTTTGCCGATATTCTTCACGCATCACCCCGATACCAAGGTTTTTTTATAATTGCAGCTTTTCGCAGAATTAAGCTGTACGATATGCTCGAAAAGAATGTCCGAGGCATTCGGAAGTTGGACGCTTGTTCCTGAATCGATCCCCACTCCTCCGCATTCTCGAATGACCTTGAGTATCCCGATTTGACAATTTGGGAATCCGTTTGGTGTTATCAATTCCACAGAAAATCGCTGTAAAGATCTGGTATTTGTGGCGTTCCGATGCGGTGTTGTGGGCAGTAGGCTAGCTGACAATTCTTCGAGAAAGTGGTTAATATTACGCACATCTAGTATTTTAATAAAATACAAGCATTTACTTAATTTATTTTGATTTTTGAAAACCTTTTTCAAATTTCGTACTAAAACGTGCCAACCGTCATGGCGTCCTTAATGACGTCACGCCTTGCAAAACAAACAGATTTGTCAAGAAAATATAGAGCATTATTTTGTGATACTTAACCTCAAAAATGTTCGTTGAAACACAATCAATCATAGTATTTAAACCTTTTACCCGAGTCGTTGTTAATTATTCTAGATGTGTACTTACACAGAGGTTTTGATATTCCGAAATTTTGCTGAGCAGAAATTAGGGTTATCTGCGAGAAACGTTCTGAATCAAGCCATATCAATTTTTGAACAAATTACTGCTATTTGCTTTCGTAACTTGATTCTCTGTTGCAAATTTGCCGTTTTCGCGGGCTAAAAAAAAGGTGTTTTAGTGATTTTTTTTTAAATGGAAGCAGGTTTTCAACTGTTTTTTTCATCGTAAACGGTATCATTTTAAGTATCTTTTACAATATTTTTAGTGGAAAATATTGATAAACGCCGGAGGTACAGTAAATTGCACAGTCCGCTCTGCAAAAAAGGTCCTTTGCGGTGACGACTCCTGCTGGGGAACAAATCTCGTAAAATTAATAAACCAAATGAATTTAGTTTCTGAACCATATTACCTGGCCTTTAATCGAAAGATTCAATACAATAATGATTGTTGACAAAATGGTTGCCGATCGAAAGTGATCGTCGAAATTTCGGTAAAAAAAAACTATTTTCCTTGATATAAAAAAAATATGCATTGAAAAAAAATCTTTCGCTTGAGTACCCACTGCCTTTTGATGTACGAAAAATGTCTTGGAAATTTTAGGCCGATCGGTCTACTCGCTTTTGACATATTTTGATCACCGATTCTGAAACATTTATTCCGTGAAAAACGTGATTAAAGTTTTACCTCAGGAATATAGGTAGATAAAATGTAACAAATAAACTACTCGTTACTTCTCCAATATTTGCGAAGGATCAGGCACGTAGATAAAGAAAGTCTAAGGGGTCGAGGGAGGGAGAGGGAGGGGGGGTTAATAATACAACCAGATGAAAACGCGAGTGCGAATTTTCTCGCATCGACATTTTACGAGTTCAGCGTTCTACCCCTCCCCCCCCCCCCCGTACCTACTCTCTATCCATCGAGAGAATGGACTTATGACCTTGACGAAAGGCGTCCCTTTCAGTCGGGTTTTCGCCCATCAGCCCCCTCTACCTCCGAATCGAGTCCCGCATGCTGGCCAAGAGCGGCAGCTGGAACCCAATATACGACCCGTAATGGTGAATTTGAGTAGTCGAAAGTTGATATACGATACTGGGGACCGCACCACGTACTTTCCTCTTACGCGCCGATTCGTAGTGCAAGTCCGTTTTCTCGATGGGCAGAGAGTACACTTTATAATATACAGTCCAAATTATAGTAGACAGTAAAAATAAAACAATAGGTAATTATGCGATACCAGGCAATCACGTAATGAATTAAAAGACAGACTGCCTAGGGTCACCCGAGGTTACTCGGTTAGAAAGAAAGTAATTGCCGGGCGCGACGGGCGCGGGAGGGTGGTTCGGACGCGAGCGCGAATCGCGAACCGCCGCGCACTGGGGCCGGAAAGTTCAAAATCACCTAAACCTTTTGGGAGCAGTAAGTCATATTACGAGTCATTTTGGGATAAATTGTTGAAACGTTAGTTGTTTAAATAATTAGCGAACAATGTCTGCCAGTCATTCCGGTAGTAGACACAAAAGTCGATCAAATTCAAAAATTCAATCGAAAAAATATCTTTAACGCAATTTGCAGGGAATTACCGAAGACATTGTTGAAATTGATTGTTCAAACAAATTAATATTTATACAAATTATTCGAGAAAAACTCCTCGAAGATTCCTGCGAAATTCTGTCACAGATATTCTCGAATTAGATTGATTTTTGGGTCTTCTATCGGAATGAGTTATTGAAATTGTTTACTAATTATTTACACAAACAATATTCTCACAATATATCTTAAAATGACTCGTAATGGAATCACTCGTTCCAAGAAGATCCAATCATCGTGCCAGATTTGCAGAAGCTAATTTTTGCACGAGGAGTTTCCAGTGCCTATGTTTTCGGCGGGTGAATTTGAAAAATTGTAGATTAATATACCTAATAACAGTTACTGTGTCGCGGTTTACTTTTCATGTTTATTTTTTAATTTGCGCTCCTTTTGTAAAAAAAGGCATCGACTCCGGGATGAGGAGGGGGGGGGGGGGTTGAATTCCCCAACCCTCCCCGCGCTTACATACGTTGATGTGAAGGGTTGCATTATAAGAATCCGTCGTAAACGAGAAATTCGATTTTTTCGAAAATCACAGCTAATTGTAAGCCCACAACACGTCATAGATCAATGATATTAACAAATGAGCCAAGGAATCGCATCAAGAACCATCAAAAACCGAAGTCGTTTTTCGCAAGGAAACTAACGTCATGCGCTCTCAGTTGGCGTTCGATGTCACGTGACCACGGCTTTTATTTTCTTATTTTATTTATAAAAAATATTCCTCGATCTTATTCAATTGATCACTTAACGTTGGTTTTCGTAATCTTCGCACATCGAACAATTATATTAACGAAAAACATATCAGATTTTTTCTTACATGTCAACTACCGTATGGTGACTACTCGGTTGTTCACAAGAACGAGCGCTTGATAAATGGCATGCATAGTTGTTTTTTGCCGCAGCTCACGACACATGAGGCGAAACTAGCCTGGGATTTATACCTCACGAGGAACCATCGCTCACTCCGCGCAAATGCCACCCTAAATACCGTCTCTTTCACTCAAGATGACGGCTATGCGCGTTTTCCTGCTCACTTGGGGTGCCGTTGTTGTGACATTCTAGCCTAGGTGACGTAGAGGCAACGACCTTTGAAGAGGAAGAGAACGTCGGAGATACACGCTTGTGCGCGCCAGTTTTCATCTTATCACCTCGTGTGACTAGTAGAGGACGAGTACACCCGCTCGCGGCTTAATCCTTCGAAGGCAAAATATATGCATGCAACTTGAGAATCGTACCTTATCGTAGGGCCTAGCCCCGTTCGGCAATCGCGAGCTCCCGTTCATAACGGTAGGAAAACGATGGCAGGTGGGACCGTATTTGTATGGGTTCAATTGCTCGGGCCTCGATGGACACGATCTAAAGCGCGTTGCCTTCGCGATCGGACAAGAAGAAACTGGAAAATCGAACACTAGATGGCATTAAGTATGACTTTGGTGTTGAGTCAGTAGGTTCTAACAGAAGTTCTTCGGTACACTTCCGGGTATCACGCGAAGCATGGAAAGCTACAATACAAGTCGAGCTTCACTTGTTAACACGTATATAAATGGAATGTACGCAATTCGCGATGTCGTGCCATCTACGAAGTCTTGCCAATTATTTTCACGCGAGCATCTCTGGAGGCAGGCATCCGAGGCCTTCGCAATAACAATCTGCAATGTAAATTAAATCATCGGTCACACCGTGCGTAATTCCAATTGTCAAAAAATAACCCCCGACGAATCGATGTAAGGAACGATGAAGGCTTCAAATAACCTTGTGCAGCCTGATAGGCCCCCCTAACCTGTCTCTGTGTACATGACGCGACAGTCCACTCTTAGCACGCCCCTGTAACCATCCCCGACCCTACCGAAATCGCGAACCGAGGGTCATTTTCACCATCTTTATATTACCTACCCACCTCGCCGGACTGTTTCGTTAACACGGTTCTGCTGTCGTCAGCTTCATCCCCGGTAAAAATTCATCCCCGTAATAAGAAAATGGCGAACCTTAAAGCGAAGAGACTTGAGATCGTTTTCCAAAGTCCGCGAGTGATCCGCTAGTCGCGTGGTGGCTTCTCTACAAAATTGTGCGGCCGTTGGCGATATTCGTTTGTCAGGACGCAAGCTCCGCCCCCACGCATCTTCACAGTTCTTCGTTTCTCCGTCTCTCGGTCACGCACGCTCATCGAGAGAATACACGCAAACATGAATAATTCAGTCTCGATGTTCGAACGCTACGGTGTCTCGTCGCATCAAGAAAATGGCGGAGTTCCGAGAAGCACGAGAAAATATATGGAAAAACAATGCGGATCATGGTGCTGCGCTCGGACAATGAGTCTGGTCGCTTTTCATTGGGACTGTACACGAACGGTTAGCCTTGAAGACCGATATACACCGACCGACCGATGTTCTCCGTTCTCCGTCGCGTGACTAGTGCGCATGCGCGAGACTCGAGCACAAACGTGAACCCCCTACGCGACTACTGCGGAGCGACGACTTGAACGTAGCCAGTTTACACATTGGCCGATCGGCAGATGGGGGTTGTCGAGTGCACGTGTACTTTTATCGTTCTACGTAGCCCTTCTTGCTAAACCAACGTGGGTTTATTATCGTTAGGAAACCGATTTAGCACAGCGTTACCTTTCGACTTCCGCGACGATGATGCTACTCGATTAAATTTCTTCCTTCGTCAGAGCAGACAGACGAAATTAGAACGCTCGTGACATTTGCGAGGTTCAGGTTGGTCGTAATTTTGTCATCAAAGACTGCCAACGGCTTGACGCACCGATCCGCTCCGTTCCCACTACCGTCGTCCCCAGCCATCCCAGTGGCGTACGCACTGACGCCAACGACGTTGGCTGACTCCAACCCGAGAAACCCGATTCATCAGATTCGTTTCGTTTACCGCTGCACTTTCGGCCGGACGTTGGTAGTATTAAGAAGAGATAGAGCGCGGTACGCGAAGATCTTAGGTAACGTTAGGTATTCGTACGTAAGAAATTTCTCGCGACATTCCACAACGACGAGAGAGCATGACCATGATAGATGCAATGGCTCTTCTTTCAAAGACTACGAATAGAGGTGGGTCCAGCCTCTTCGAACGAGTGGAAAATTCTTCGAGATAACGTCTTCGGGCTCTCGATTCTACCGGATGATATTCTCTTTAACGTAGACGCAGTTTTTTCACGTAGGCTCAGCTTGTTTGTACGCGCTGGGGCAACGGACTAGCGCCTTACCTACTCGACATTCGCAAAGCTTTTGAGGGAGGGAGTGGCGATGAAGTCGGCGATCTCTTGCCGCGAGGAACCAAGAGAGTATTCACCTCACCTCTGAAATGAGATGTTTCAGACAAAATTCTGAGAATCACGTGGACCTGCCGATGGAGAGAATACCCAATTGTCTAGCACTATTAGTACCTGACTCGTTTTTGTTCGAGTGTTTTCCAGGGCTCGTTGGTCACATCTGCCGTTTCGAGATGTTACCATCGAGCACCTCCAAATGCAAATGTTGCCCAAAAGCATCTACAGCTGCTAGGACGATGAGCGTTTTTTGTCTCTTCTTAATTGGAGCTGAAGAACTCTTGATATGTGTCGATTCGTCCCGCGTTTTTTTTCGATATCTATCCCCTACTGTTTCCTGGTAAACCGGAGAGGCTGCATTTAGATGCCAACGCAGGTGTAGAATCGTTCGAATACTTCATTAATCTCAACTCATCAATTCGTTGGGTGGTGTATTTCATCGTGGCATGCCTAAAACATCCGAACACGTATGAGATATTATATTCAAATTGAACCTCGAGCGTAACAATAGTTTTGAACTCACCAATAGAGCCATTAGGAGAATTCGTACTCGTTCTGCCGGATGAGTCCTAAAATATATGCATAAATACAAGTATTGAATAAATTAATATTCGATTAAACGACCTGCTACTACCGCCGTGGAATTGCAAATGTGAGATCGCGACAGGGATGGATTTTTAATCGTACACTCGAATCTTTGAAAACTGTTTTGTTGGATTATTGTTTAATTTTGTTTTTTTTTTACATCATTGGGGTGATGATCCGTAAAGTTGACAGTCCTGATCAAGTGGAATCGAACGTTTTGTTGCTTCGAATTTTAGTCCCACCGGCATAAAACTGGCACGACGAGCGGGTTCAGATTCAAATTGAACTAGTTCTAATACGGGTCTCGACTCGGTCCGTTTCTCGCGTGAATGAAATTGATTCGCTTAATTAAATCCGTTATATTTTGTAGATTATTATTTTTTCCCTCTTTTTTTCATACTACAAACGCTAAACCGAGCGTGTTGTTACCCAATCTCATTTACCGACGGCCTACATTTCGTTAGTTTGTTAGGAAGCCAGGTCTCCCCTTCGTCGACGCTGAGAAGCGATACACGGCTGCGTGATCCGCATTTGCTTCCGCTAGTTCTGTGAGTTAGGGAAACTACACAGAATATGGACGAGTTTCGGGAAGAGTTTCGAAAATCCCTAGAACAGCCCTCAAGCATGCAGCTGAGGTTGCGGAACTTGCGTGACTCGCAGCTGTCACAGAGATTGATCGGTGATTAGTTGGGAGGGGGGAGTACACGTCCTGCGGCCTCTCCGCAGATCACGAGATTCGATTCAAGTTCCTCGGAACTGGGCTAGTCGATGGTGAAAATTGTAAGGAGCAAACTGTTATGATAATCTGCGACTCGATTTGGATCCCAGACGCGTTCAGAAATCGGTATTCCCAAGCCTCGGGCGTTTCGTAATCGGAAACGCTTCTGGGAAGCAGTTGGTGAAAGGTGGTGTCGAAGGCTCCGTTCTTACTGATAAGCAGCGAAGAAAATCCCTCTGTAGCATTTGTTTCGAAGAGATAAGATACCGCGACGGTGTTGCTCGGTGCGATGTGTTACCTCGCGCCTTCTCATGAAAGATGCGTCGAAGTTTACGCCGAAAAACCTTTTCCTTGGGCGTTGAAAGGTTTCGATAAACGAAACTAACCGTGTTTTAGTTTAACTCCGCAAATCCGCTGGTATCAGTGTCAACAGTTTCTATATTGGATGGAGTTCAATTTTTCAGGTCACCCACAAGCTCACCGATCTTCTTAAGGATTCGTTCCGAATTGTTCGGATTTCTTTTGTTCTCGCATGGATTTTCCGACGATTTCTCCACTCTGTGACAATGCGTCGTGTCGTCTGTGCGTGATATTGTCCACAACGGAGCATAGCTTTGACCATTCCTCTGAAGGCGCCATCATCGAGTAGCAGAAGGTACTGCTGTTGCCTCGTTATTTTCCTATTCGCAACTATAATCTCGCCGCTTCTATAGGATTTATTCCATAGCATTCCTCGTAACGACTGTGGAATTTCTTGCAGTATTTTTGCCTCCTATGTTGCAGCGCCATTTCCCGTTCCAAAGAAAGACAGCTGTCTGCAATTAGACTTTATTGTTTCCAATGGCTTTTACGCGAAGACGTGTGGACGCTTTTGGCTCAGATTCCATGCTGCGTTGCACGGAAAGCAACAAGGTGAAGAACCAATGATAAAAGCACGTGAGAACACTAAACAACCGAGCGAAGGAAAAACCGTTTGTATCATTAAGATAACGTTTTGAGTGCAATATCAATAATACTGTATACAAACATGAAAATTGAAACGAAGATCATCTAAGAAATTGATGCGCGAGTAAATGAACAATGAAAAGAGAAATAGGAACGTTATGGAAAGTTTAAATGACAACGCGAAAACTCAGGTCTGCGAATGTAATGAATAGTGACGAAGAAAGGGAAAAACCAGGGCAACGGAAACATGGTCAGAGTTGATAGATGAGAACCGAAGGGGGTGAACAACCTGAAACAGAATCAACGGAAGTTGACGGCCAAATCCAACACGGAGTGTGGAAAAAGGTTGAAAATCTGAGTTCGTCGTGATACGAAACATGACTCGAGGGTACGCGCGTCGGTGACGGCTGCGTAATTCGTTTCGTTGCATCCCGAAGCGTAGGAATATAATAATAAGAAATTTCCGGGCGTCTCGGAGAGCGAGTTCTTGGTTTCTACGCAGCTCGGCGAACAGGTGCGCGTGGGCCGATGAAAAACGAAGGAGAAACTCGAACCCTCCAACCTGTGTGTCGGCTTAAAGAAACTCCTCGGGATCGGCGTCCTTTCCCCGCAGCCTCGGATCTACGATCCCAATGACCCAGGCCAAAAACTTGATAGTGCCCCCCCCCCCCCCCCCCCCGTTGCTTCAGCGTTCGAGGTAATTCATTAGAAAAACTCTGAAACACATATATTGCGTGGGATTTCTTGAGATCCAAAGAATAAGAATCCTTCAACTAAGGTGCACTCTTTATTACCTACTGGGTAGACGTTGTCCTGCCTACAAAAAAACTGCTGCAAAATGAAAATGTTTATTAGATTTACACGGCCTGCCACGCGAGCTCGATGCTAGGCTCTTTGTGAAACACATTTTATTTCTTCTTCACATCTATGAATTTGGCACTTCCTGAAATTGCCGCTGGAACAGGTGCCCCGGCTTGCCCCCCTCCTAGATCCGGGGCTGCTTCCTCGCCAAGACTGCTGCATCGCGCCGGCTTTTCGGTCGGCTTGTCCTCTCCGATGACGACTTTTCGAGCACTCAACAGCGGGTGTTCCATCGCTGCTTGACTCTGCTGGGAGTGCACGATCTCTGCCACTCCGGACACCGGTTGACATCGAGTACGACCAACACGTACACCGTGTTTACACGTGACGCAAAGGTGCGTTCACCTCGCTAGATCGCCACGGTTTAGGTATATATACATATATATAGGCGAGTGATAGATCCGAGGATGCGGTTTATGGGCATGTCGAACGAACGTGAGTCCATCCGATCCGAGACTCACGATCGACGAATCGGTTTGGTTTTCCATTCGTCGACCCATTCTTGTACAGAGAGACATATCTTTTTCTTCAAAAATTTGCCTCCACTGAGAAGCCTTCGGAAGTCTTGAGTTCTGACGGCTGTGGATTTATTCGTCGAAGAGAGATTGTTTTCCGTTGTTGTGGTTGTTTTCTTAAAACAAAAAATTGTTCACTTCGGCGTAGTCTTCTCATGGAGATTGGAGATTGGTGATGGAGTTTCATCGGGTAGGGGCGTTTTTCTGATGAAAACTGTTGCATTTTCGTTGAAATTGATGGTTGTAAGAAGAGTACCCGGGTCATTTTTCACTTCATAGACACTTTGCTGTTACACTTCGATGGTATGTTTGGATTTCCGTGCGACGTCGCGACGAATTTCCCATATCCTTGCGGAAAGAGATAAGAAAAGGGCGAATCGGGCGCTTCGTTGGTTCGAGGAACTCGGCATCCGATAAAAAGTTTGGTCCAATAAGCAATTCCCACTTGGCGGTTTCCACCGATGCAACTTTTATCAGGTCAGGAGAAGCAATCCCGCCGCGTGGCGAATGGAGAATCTGGAAGCTGCGAAACACGAAGCGGTAAGTTTTGCCTTGGGAAATTGAAACCGATATTCGAGTCCTAAGAGAGACGACCGTCGCCGTCAAACTGGGGAGACGCCGAAGCCGACGTTTGTGAAAATGAACTTGCGTTATTCAGCGGCTCGTACTATTTGCGTGTAACTTGTTTCTCTAATTGCAAGGACAACGGGCCTAACAGAGTGTACTATTTTAATGAGAAGGGTTACTGCTCCGGTGCAGCGCACCCCCCGAGAACTTGAAGGCTGCTTGCTCTGCGGTGGGAGAAGCGAGGAGCACTGTGAAGATTCACGCCGGGTGCTCTCACCGTGCGGAATATCACGAAGGATAACCCGACTAACTCGTGGACAAGTGCCGGAATTAACGAGCAACCATGCCGCGTGCGGGTTACCCTGGAAGAAATCGCGGGCTGCCATCGCGGTACCGCAGAGATGCCGGAACCTCCACCAAAGACGAATTGCCTGAAACGTCCTGAAGAGTTTGGGGGTTAAACTAACGCGGACATGAAAGTAACGGTCTACTTCCACCCAACGCGAATTTGGGTTCCGCCCGAATGAAGCGCACAGCTAGAGACGAATACTCTGATGCTCCTTTTTTTTTGCGACGAACGGTCGCATCGATCGTAAATTGCACATTTACCCTTTTTTCTTGTCTCATCGCGGATCTTTCTTCTCGCTATACTTACTTCTCGTCGACTTGGTGGGACACTCTAATCCTGAAGAACAATCGCTGTCTTAAGTTCTGATGCCGTGACATTTGCCGTATTATTATTATTATTATTATTATTATTATTATTATTATTATTATTATTATTATTATTTATTTATTTAATATTCGTCGCAACACTCCTGGGGTTCCGAGACACCCAGGGTGCTAGGCGATAGGCCAGTTAGTTACGAAGATCACCCCATGCGTCCGCTCGGTCAGCGATCCTCGGTCAAATTCAGTTGCCTCAACAGACGAAATGACGCAAGGACTACCGCTGTCTGCATCCTCATCATTAGTATTTTGCATGTATTTCGGCAAGCTGGTATCTTCTGCAGTTCCGTGAGCATCGAGTCCTTGATTCCTCTCAAAACGCCAATAATTAGGATAACCATTCTCACTCCACATTCAGGGTACAATCTTTGCACTTCACCAATCAGTGGGATGTATTTGGTACGCTTCTCACGTTTCTTCACGAGAATGTTAGTTCGCTGAGGCAGAAAATTTAATGACGAACAATGAGATGTTCTGCTTGTCCAGAAGTACCACATCTGGTTTGTTGGCTTGGAGTCTTGTTGTTGTGGGGATAGTGTAGTTCTAATAAATGCGCAGTTCTTGTTTTCCCCGGCAGCTTCTATGAGGCCTGGGGCGTATGGCAGAACTGGTATCTCAACGATACCGTAGTGGTGTCTTAGACGATAGTAGACAACTCGCAGTGCGGCGTTGTGTCTGTAGATATAGATAGACAGCATGCACTGGACAAGTAGATAAGAGATGCATTAATGTCTCAGGGTATTGTTGACATGTCCTGCACCTAACATCCGCCATGTCAGAAAATTCAACAAGTCAGCGAGAGTGTTGATTACACCGTCTTGGCTAGCTAATAGGAATCCCTCTGTCTCAGATTTTACATCGGCCGATCTGAGAAACGAAAAGGTTAATTCTCGAGATAGATTCAAGTTCGCGATGTTCCTGTAAAAAACCCCATGTTGTGGTTTGCTAACGTATTCTTCCAAAAGCTGCTGTTGTTCGGCTGTCTTAACCTGACGTTTCACTTGATGGGGTTCCAGCCGTGTAAGAGATTGGTCGTTGACTTTTCCAAATCTGAGACCTAGTTTCTCCGCAGCTTTACCTGCAGCCTTGAATAGAAAAGCTCCGATCGACGTTGTTTCATGGTCGCAGATGAGCCGCAGCAGTGGGTCCGCACTGTTGGCCACCTTGCATGCCAAACCGCATTGATATCCCCGCGTTTTCAGAAGAGCTACCGAGATCGGAAGCAACGTTATGCAAAACAGTAGCTGGCTGAGGGAGTCACCCTGAAAGACTCCTTTCTTGAATGCTACCCACTTCGTTATTAGTTTGGTACTTCCGGATGTTATGGAAACTTTTGGTTTCCAGAGCGGCATAAGTTGCTTAATGGACCTAACTAAAGGCAAAGGTACAGAAAGGATCTGCAATGGATGAAAGAGTATCTCGTACGATGTTGTGTCGAACTATTTCTCGTCGTCAATACAAGCCATCCATAGATTTCGCTTGTGTTGGATTAAGTATTGTGTGATACATCTATCGATTAGCGAGTTCTCTTTGCATCCCTCAAAACCCTTTTTTCCCTCGCGCTGTTCCATCGCGTCGCTCAGGACTGGCTCCACCGATGTCAATAACCTGGAATACAGGATACGTGTAAATATCCTATAACAGGAATCGAGGCAGGTGTTCGGCCTGTAGTTCTTTGGCTCAACCAGGCTGCCTTTCTTCAATATAATTGTTGTTCTTCCTTCGTCTAGCCACTCACGAATCGGTTCGTTACCGTTAAGCCAAGCAGTAAATATTCTAGCAAGATGTCGATGGGTACTTGGGAATTTCTTTCACAAAAAGTTGTTTATTCCGTCTTGCCCGGGGGTTGAAAAATTTCTGGTCCCTTCGAGGGCCTTTCCTACCTCTTCCCGAGTGATTTCCGGGTCAAATCGGTGATCTTGTTGAAAATGGGTACAATGGAATCTGAAACTAACTAGTGCCGGTGAAGTTTTCCTTTATTGACGTTGTGTTCTCATAGATGACTTTCGGAAAATTCTCGATTTCAGCGGCTGACGGTGGATTTTCAATAATAGGCTTAGGGTCATTGAGTAGTCCAGCGGGTCTGGCACGGAAAGTGTTGTTATCCTTAATACCTCTAGCTTTCCAGGCTAGACGGTTCTTTACGACCCCGAAAGAGCGTATCCGGTCAAGGCATCTTTGTTTAATTGTGAGCAGCGCAACCTTTTTCAATGTGTGATGTTCCTGTCGTAGCTGTCTTTCTATTCTTTTGATCTTATCCGTAAACGTTTGGTTTGATGTGATCCTATACTCGACCACACTGTGTATACGAGAAGCCTGCTATCGTGCCGTGAGGATCTTATTGCTAATTCTCTCAATCCTGCGCTCGATCTTGCGCGCGGTTCCTACAAAATCGTTGGCAATTGTCTTTGGCACCAGCTGACTAGCAGCACGATAAACAGTGTTGTTGAGAGTCTCTATAGTGGGAGTTCCGTGAAGTTTATCGGCGAGAGCTGCGTCCATATTGGCAGTCTCCTGCGGCTTGAAGGTGACATTTGATAGTGTAACATGCTGGTGCTGAAGTGGTGCCTGTTCCAGTTGAGTTAGATCTTGAACAGTTGACACAGGCGCTTCTAGTGTGTTTAGTGGTATTCTAACATAGGTGGATCTGCGAAGGTTTGCTGCATGGTCTTTAAGGTATTATTTGAAGATATGATTGTGTTCAGGATATTTCTCACATCACAATGCATGCAGGCTTGCCATGAACCCTCTTCTCCTAGGTTCACTGTCTTCAGACGCGTCTAGCAAATCGTCCCTGAGTCCATCCGTCCATAGAATGCGTCCATTTTCATTGCCAGGGTCGTCATTGGGTGTGCGTTCGGTTTCTCCTCCATCTTGCCCATCACCCCCATCCGCGAGGGGCGGATTGTCAGGAGCGTGCTCAACATTGCGCTTAGTAATAATGCATTCGCGAAGCCTTCAAACACGCTAGCCGTACCGTCTTGGTTGGAAAGCTTCGCTACGGTAACAACGACAGCACTGTTGGATGCAGTGCCCTAGTCAGTACAGACAAATTTATTATTATTGTTGTTGTTGGCGTTGTTGTTGTTGGTGTTGTTGTTATCATCATTATCATCATCATCATCATCATCATCATCATCATCATCATCATCATCATCATCATCATCATCATCATCATCATCATCATCATTATTAGTGTTGTTATTATTATTATCATCCTTTTTGCTGTAGTGGTTGTTATTGTCATTATCACTATTAACCATAAAAGGTACATATATACACAAATATGTACAAAATAATTATTCAATAGTAATCGTAATTCCGCTGAGGTAAATAGCGTTACCTGTTCGCGGTCTGGTACTAAATAAATTATAAACCGGAAAAAAAGCACCTGAAACTAAAAAAAAAATTTGTTTGTAAACTTTAGATAGCTTAAATATTTATCATTTATTATTCTAAGGTTGTAATAGTCATCACTTTTAGGGCATATTCTTCTTGTTATTCTATTACCTTCATTTATTGGATCTAATCTAGTTTCTTATTTTCTTTCTACCTTATTTTCTTTCTCTTCCAACAGCCGTTATTCTTCTGTTTTTTGAAACTTCGCAGTATAATGATCGATGGATGAAAAAGTGCGTTTTTTTCCATTGCTATCAGGAGGCTATGTGATGCCTTCAGGTGTGTGTGGTTTGTCCATATCTTTATAACGTAAGTCATAGCTGAGTCGAGTATAAAAAAAATGTCTCTTTCGTCCCAGGTTTTCCCTTCGGGGACGTAGAGCCGATAAGCGAAAAATGGAATGGTGGATCGGTCGCTCTCACCGCAAGTATTACCAGCAATTTGTATATCTTCGGACAACGACGACGCGAAGTCGCGTGGTTGTGGGACGAAGCCACGCAGGCTTGTTCGCCATCATGGTTGAGCGCTCCTGAAAGGAGCGGAAGATGATCGTAGTGCCGGCATGTAGACGCCCGTTATCCTGCATCATGACACGGAATTCACTGTCGGATCTCTCTACGCGGACGCCTTTTGCGTCTTCGTTCTTGCCGCTTTGTTATGCGCGTCTTGGCCATACGCGTGTCTCGTTGTTATATCCGGTAGACATTTTGGCGTGTATCCCGAAACGAGAAATTTGCTGTTACGTGTCAATTCAGTCGGGAGATCGTTGACTTCCAAGACCATTTGCATACTCGATCGTGCGTCTTCTGACGTCAAAACGACTTCCATGCTTGCGGAAGCCGTGCGACTGTTCTTTCGATACGATACTATGGCTTGGGTATGACTCCTACGAGATAAACCATGTACCTACTTCCGCTTCGGTTGATACGATGCTTCGTGGTCGAGTAAACTGCGATTGGATCGAGTGACACGGAATTCGCGGATTACAAACTGCAAAGTACAAACGAGGCTCGACCACGCGGGATACGTTGTTGTTCTCTAATCGAGTGGAGCGCAAGTCGTTAGTCAGAGGCTGGACAAAAATGTCCGGATGGCAAACGGTCGTAGGAAGGAAAATGATGAATGGATAACGGATGACGTTTTACTTCAAACATTTATTTGTTACTAACTTCAATATGAAATAAGAACAAAACCAACTTATCAGCTAAGACTCAAGTATTTCACTTGCGAATTTTTTCAGCCATCGTTTTTTTTTTAATGCAATTTGGCGTGTAACTGCTTTTCAGATTGCTGATTACGAATTGCGAAGTCAGCGACTTCAAAAATCCCTGTGTATCAAATTTCAAATAAACTAAATGTGAATTAGGCAACCAAACGACGCTGCCAGATATTCACGCGCCTACAAGCATCCTGATATTTCGAATCACGTATATATACGTCGTTGATTGCGTGAATCGTAACTCGTTCAAGATTTGAAACATTCGGTTGCAATTTCGACAATGACGAATCGGCCATAACCCGCTTGTTGAACAGTTCATTTTCATCGAATTTCAACATCATTTATTCCTCTTATTTACCCGATAACTGACCCTTCATACACATTGACTACTTTACTTGCTAACGCTTCGAGTTCATACCTATTTTTCAAACATCTCTTACACTCTGGGTCCATTTGACACTGTCCACTCTTTGACCGACTATAACTTCAGAACTACTAAGCCTCTCCATTTAAAGAAATTTAGATGAATAGTTTGAATCATCCTAACTCTCGAACACTGGGTGAGCATAATCCACCGTTTTTGTTTTGCTAATATCTAAGATCCTAATGCACCGAATTAGATGTGCATTTTTAATCGGTCCGCCAAACAGTAAGAAAAAAGAATAACCAAAAAATAATATCATGAGTTTTATAGTTCTCAAGTTATATAAAAAAACTGAGGAGAAATATTTAAAAATCTGGAAGAAACCACTTTTTCTTTAATCGTATTTTCTTAATAAAAATAGTTAGGAGGGTTTAATTGCATATTAATCGAAAGGTATTGAGATTAACTTGAAGGAAAAAAAATGAAATTTCGATTGGTTCCATAAAAGATATTTATTTGGGCAGGTGAATTTGAGTGATTTTCAAATGACAACCTTCAGCTCTCGAGTATTGCGCACTTCGAAATTGCGACGTTCGTCGTCCACACGTGTTGTATGAAATGAAAATTTTAATGTTGAAAATTCACTCTCAAAGTCGTTAACGCAGTGTACGGATCACAAATGAGTCAACGAAATAATATTTTATTCAATTATATAGTCCACTATATTATGGGTTTTCTAACGTGACAACCATACCGGGTGACACACATCCATAGATCAAATTGGCGCCGCTCTATCCCCACTAGTGTGCACGTACCAGAGCTGTGTTGGGGTGCATATAGTAGTAGGGATCCTAGAGTTTTTAACCCCCTAATACCGACTGCCGCCCCAGCATTCGATTTGAAACTGAAGCATGGTTTGATAGTTAAAGTACTTTTTCAGTATTAAAAGTGTCTTGGAGGTCTTTAACACGCTTCAAGAATTCGTGAAAAATACGAGGTATTAGAAAAAAATCGTATACCTGCTGTAGGCCCGCCTTGTTTTCTCATAAGCCTGACCGCGATTTTCAGTCAAAGTAGATGACAGCCTCAGAATGACCCGTTGTGAACTCGAAGCGTTGAGCGCTATCTGAAAATTTCGAAACTCTCGTAAGTCAGTCGATTGCCGGAACAACCACCTGAAGAGACTAATTTCACTTGTGCCACAAAGTGGGACGGAGTCTAGGCTCGACAAAAGTACGTCAGCGACAGCTGTTGAGTGGGTTGTCGAGGATGTACCGGATGCCACGCGTCATGCTCATTGTCAGTTGCCGTTGCTCCTACTTTGCTGCGAAACTAGAGACAAACAAACTAGTTCCTAGTCTGACACGGCTTCAGTGTCCTGTACCAGAGGCTTCCCGTAGTCCGCTAGCTTGGAGTACCGCTGCTCCAAGTAAACATGCCATCGATGTACGAAAGCGCGGATGGGCTGGCGCGCGCGCGAATTCCTCAGGTTCCATGTCTCTACTCCAGGGATCTCGCGAGCCACCTTACCGTTAATGGTCACTCCATACAATTTATATAGTAGAATTCAAAGTTGGGATTGCAGACCGCTGTGACCACTCGGCTTCCATCCACTCCATTCTACCACGTAGGGTTTAGAGAAATGCCACTCGCGAACTCTTGCCTCGGCGACACTACTCTTCCTGCCTCTGCCCCGTGCGATTTCCACTAGCATGCCGAAGTTCGACCTCGATCGGAAATTTCTGATGCGCTAGTTTTCAAACTTCGATTACCCACCCCCCTTCACGTGTCTGCCAACACCCACCGGAGCGTTCATACACGTCGATCGCGCAGTCAGTTGCATAGTCTCAAAAACGGGGTCCACCGAACCGATGTGAACGCATGACCGCCAAACCGACATTAGACGCATGAGTGCGAGTTGTCATTGGCTGCGTGACACACACGGCTATCGTAAAATGATACATCGTGCATCGGCCCGTTATTGTGCAACGTTGTTCATCTATAAATTTGATGCTACGACGAGTTGCGCGTATCATGTGACCAGAACCAGAAGGGAATAGGATGAGCCAAAACAACCAACAAAAAAAACCGAAAGGTCTGAAATGCGAAGCTCGACGTCAATTTAGTATCCTCAAAGCCTTGAAGAGTAAAAAAAAAATAGTAACGGAGAAAGTTAAAACTCTGAGGATACATTTAATAGCAGATACCTAACATTGTTAACAAACGTTAATTGTTAACAGTTATTTAAATTTATAAATTAACGACTGATTGTTCTTAAACGCCTGATAACAACGAGAAAGTGTAAAGATTGATTGGAAATACCTGAAAAGAGAACACACGGTGACAAAAATTGGTATTCATAATAAATAAGAGGGAAAACAACATTTTTAAAATTTTCAAAAATCGAACAACAAATAGTAATTATAAAGACCCTACGATCAGTCCGGGCCAAAAATCCGTTCTATTGATAATAGTTCAAGCTTGTGATCCAAACATGTCTAACAATAAATAGCGAAAATATGCACCCCCTTTATAGAAAAAAAAGATTAGAAATTTAAAACTTGAAACTCAGCTATTTGTATTTTTCTTCTAAACGCATGTAATAAAAAACGAAAAATTTGAAAAAAAATGGATCTAATTCGGTGCATTATCCTAGAAATTCTGAGAAAGCAACGGAAAGTTGATATCGTTTAAACGGGTGATCGAAAAAATGTGTAATTTACTTAAAAGGTTTTTTCGAAGAGTACCAAAACATGTCAAAAAATTGAGAAAATCAAAAAAATGTTTTTTTCTTCTAATTTTCCGATTTGGCGTGGACTAGGTACGCCATTTATTGATGAAACATTTACGGGAGACCCTCGCAGCGAAGGTGATTTCGGTCGTTGGGATTATCCCCAAACGAAAGAATACTCCAACACTTTCATAATGTCTATAGCAATCGGGATCGATGATTTTGCTTGTTTATTCGGATAGAAAAGTGGCAAACAACTGTCCATGAACATTCTAGTGCTTCAGGGAAGACTCACAAGCGTGTGGCACGACATAATATGAACTCCCGCCGATTCTTTGCCAGTTTTTTCTTTCAAATCGTGTTTAGCGAGTATCGAGAAAAGTCGTTTTTAGAAAACGGTGTTCACTGCGTTGCAGCGAAACGAACTGTGGCGTCGCAACCCCTTCGCTATTGTTCGAACTTCTTATAATCCTAGAACAAGTAGATAGTTGGCTGGCGAGTTCAGGACCGTAGCTTTGGAAATGTTGAAAATTGCTTTCTGAAAATGTAGCCAGACACTCTTACAACCATATGACAATTGGTCGTTTATACATTTTAATTTTTCAATTTTAAACGCCTGTTAACAACGAGTAAGTGCACAGATTATTTCAAAATTACTGCAAAAAAATAAAATACACAGTGATAAAACGGTATTCGTAATGATTAATAGAGAAAAAAAGTTTTTCGAATTTTCAAAAATCGAAGACGTGTAAAAAAATGAAGATTTGAAAAAAAAGAGGTCTAATTTGGTTCATTATTCAAGCAGTTATAGGCAAAAAACCGAAATTCGACATCGTTTGAAACCGCGACGAGAAGAATCTAAAAATTTATCTGGATAATTTTTTCGAAGGGCACAAAAAAATGTCAAAAACTTGAATAAATCAAAAATGATTTTTTTTTCTTCAAATTGTCCGATTTGGCGTGGAATTCCTCCTCGTATGCAGTCCATTCGGATAGTGAAAAAATTATTTTTCGAATTCCCTAAGGTGAAATGTCTCCTCGAACACAGTTCGATTGGATCAGATAAAAAGTTCGCGTTTACCCTTCGGTACTCGTGTTATTTCCACACAGTGGGTCGGGTCGCTATGACCCACGCGAGTACTGAAGGGTTAAAGCGGATCGTTTTTCCCGATTTGTTTCTGCACGATGGCAATCAATAATTGCCAACGAGTTATCGGTGGATGAGCCTCCTCAGCGGTATAACCAGTCTCTTTGCTTCGCTCGTCGTTGCATGTGCATTTTTACAGAGATATGTGTTCGGTTATTTCGGCGTTTGCAGCGAGCTGCAACGTTAACGCACAATAGTCGTTCGATATCACTTGAGATCTACTTGCTCCTTTTGGAACTTATAGCGTGGCAAGAGTTTCTAACGGTTGAGTTGGCTGCTTTTGGCACACCTCGTCGTCGTTAGCTACTGCTCTGTTCGCTTCATTCTTATTGCATCGCTATAGCATCAGATGCCACGGTTCGTCTCACCGTATAAATATTTATCCGCCCCGTGAAACCTTGAAGGTGCGATGGCATCGTGAGCAGATATGCTGCAAGAAATTTTCAGAAAAAAATCCAAGGATCAACGTTGTCCTATAAATGCCTTTGGCATCGCATCACTGGCTGATGCATCCGTTGCAATCGAACAGCGGAGTGAAGGTAGAACCGACGTGTTTGCTTCTCTGCGCGAATCATTTTGAACCGCGATGACGCGATCACGGAAACCGAGAATCGCGTGTAACGTAATTTATCGCCGTGAGTCGTTTTCGTGAAAGGCAAACAGAAAGTTCTTTTTGGCAATTATTGCTTATTACAGACGAACGCGGCAAAGATCAACGATCACCGTCTACTTGCGCGTCGAGAAAGTTGTTTCTCCGCTGATTATTCCCTCCTTTGGCTTAACGCCGGTGATTACATAGTCCAAGTGTATGAGGCCGAAAATGAGCATTTCGGGATGGTGTCTTCGAAGAGCTGGGTTTTTTTATAGGTAGCAAAAAATACGTACAATCGAATGGGATGTTGGCGCAGCTTTTCCCATCCGCACTAGATTTTTTATCCATACGATTTGTAAGCAAATTTTCGGTTTTTTGTCGATATTCGCTTCGAATCCGACTTGACACGAAAACAGTTCGGGACTTTTTGAGTGGCCTTGACAAAATCTATAAAACTAAGCCCTTAGCGTCGAAAAATATTGTTTCGGCCGAGAGTTATCAGTGAAAGACCATCAAATTATCACGCACAAAAAAACAACGGAGGGGAAAGTTCTTATAATTATTACGTCTCGCCACTACGCCATATCATTCTTCACTATCCACAGATTACGCGTGCGAAACCTGGAGCTGGTAAGATGAAGTAGTCATGAGTTATCGCCCATAAGAGAATTAATTAACAATTGGTTTCTACGAGCTTGTGCATCAAGCGAAGCACAGTAGATTTCCATTTACAATCGAGGCTAATTTTTTAGAAAATTCCCCTACTCGCAAATTTATACTGAAATAAAAAATCATGATGGTTTTCGGTTTATGCAGCTAAAATGAACTAATAAGAAAATCAGCACTGCTTCGCGTAATGCACAAGTCCGTAGAAACCAATTGTTTATCAGTTCTCTTAGGGGCGATAACTCAGGAATAGTTCAACCTACCAGCTCCAAGTTTCGCACACGTAATCTGTGGATAGTGAAAAATGATCTGGCGTAGTGGCGAGATGTAATAATTATAAGAACTGTCTCCTCCCTTGTTTGTTTTTTCATGATAATTTGATGGTCTTTCGATGATAACTCTTGGCCTAAATAATATTTGTCGACGCGAAAGGTTTAGTTTTGTAGATTTTGTCAAGACCACTGAAAAAATGCCGAACTGTTTTCGTGTTAAGTCGGAATCTAAGCGGATATCGACAAAAAGCCGAAAATTCGATCACAAATCGTATGAATAAAAAATCTAGTGGAGATGGGAAAAGCTGCGCCAACATCCTATTCGATTGTACGTATTTTTTGCTACCTATAAAAAAAAATCACCCGTTCCGAGGAAAACTTTCCGCATTTTGCTAATACGCTTGGACTATACGTATCGTTTTTAACAACCGAGTACTTCATTCGTTGCGATGTGTTGACCATTAGTCGGATCCAGGGAGAATCGGGAGTGTGACTTCTGAAAAACGGATTTAGAATTTTGTTTTCTTTTTATTTCGAACTAAATGAAAATACAACTGCGAAATTTTTACCACATATTTATTCATATATAGAGCATACTAGGCAATTTTTTCAGCCCGAAAGCATCGCTCGTTGCCGAGGTACACGGCAACTTATCTACTTATTTTCTGATGCTTTGACATACGAACGGTTTCGAATATCGGGAAATCACTCCGTCCACATATTCTACACTATATTTGGATGCAAGTTATACAATAACAAAAAAATCGATTCTGTTGAATCGGTTACACGCCGATAACCGCCTTAATTAAGCATGCTGCGAATTGTACGCGCTCTTGCCCTGGTCTGTTAGATCGATCAGAGCACTCTTCGCCCGCGACTCTTCCTCCGAAACGATGTTTTCTTCATCGAGTGACTCTTGAATCTAGGTCTCTTCCATATTCTAATGAGGACTAATGCTCGCAATTACTACACCCAAGACTGACATTCCGTTCAGACCACATAGCAATGACATGCCTTTTGCCACTTGGCACGCTATATTTCACTCCGTTCAACATTTTTCACCACGACGACCAACCTGTTCTATTGTGAGCCTACACAATAGCCGTGGGGGATGAAGATTAACGGTTCGGTTCCATTTTCAATCTTTGAACAGACCACCTCAAATCCACTACAATGAGCCGCGACGAATGGCAATTTGGCTAGGACGTTTTGCACACCATCTATCAGTCGAGGCCTACCGAAGGGCCACGAAATTATCTACTCGTTTGTCTTCCCGCCATTTTACGGAATACACCTAAAACAAGACTCGACGTATACCTATATATCGCCTGGCTGATGCGCTCATCTCGAGTTCTCTGATTTGTCAGGAAAAGTTTCTTTTGACAAGACGTTCAAAGCGTTGCAATTATTCTGCCAATCCGCTTCAGATCCCGAAATTCCGGTGAAACCTTCCCCGTTGCTTTCGCCATTCCACGGAAGAATCTGGAACAAGTGATCCCTTCCGAACACTTGATCCCTGGAGATTTCGTTCCGCTGTGTTTGATCGTTCCGGTGTCAAGGGATCTCTACAGCCAAAACCTGAAGAGTTTCGGAGTAGCGGGATTGAGAATTCCAGGTTTCCATTTATCCGAATCCGTGACACCGCGGCCGGTTAGTATCTGGGCTGGGCAACCGCGGAAAGCATTTCAGACTGATGTTGACCACCGTATCGGCAAATACGTAGATAGTGCGATCGCAATAGGACGATAGACTCTACTCGCTTGCGAGTCACCCACCGCATGCATCGGCGCTTTTCGTTGTTGGGGGCATAGCAACGCGTAGGGCGGGAGGAGTTGCTAATCACCCTCCCTCAAGCACACGCCACAGCTATTAGGTCGCACGAGTGAGAAACGTGACTCATTTACCGTTCGTGACCCTTCGGATTAGTCACCAGCATTGACTCTCAGTTGACCAGTAACTATCGCGAAATTGCATCCCAGTTGGAATAGCCATGCCACCTTTTATATAACTTCGTAGCCGGGCGCAGATTGCATCAAGTTACTGACCAGTGATTGTCCTCTCGTTGTTACACGGTAAAAAAAAATCCGTCAAATTTAGCACAAAAAAATGTGTCGGTGACTTTTTTTTACACAAAATATTGTTATTTCCACACACTCCGCGTGTAGTGATACCGTTACACGGCTCTGTGTTGAAACTAACGCAAACCAATAAGGGAGTAACATTAAAATAGTACTTTAGTACCAATTAACATTTTTCCGTGTTGACAAATGGGCTGTGAGAGCAACAGTAACGATTGTATTGAATCAACATACTCAAATGTTAAATATGCTCCATAAAATTTCTCAGACTTTAAACAATGACGAAACATTTTTTACCGTGTAGCAGAATTCGCACTGTTCGATTATTGGAAGTTGAACGTATCCGCGTAAGCTCATTGTGCTTTTATCGAGTCTATGTAACTTTAAACAAAGTGAATGCGATGTCCGCCGTAAAACTGATTTATTACAAATAAGTGGTAGAGCATTCGTTGAGACGTGTTGCGTTTATTGTGAAAATGGAAGACTACAGTAATTGGATTGATTGGATTAGATAACATCGTTATCTAAGATAATACTACATTGCGGAATGTTTTTACACCATAGCAGCCTGCCCTATCTAATTATTACCCGAAATGTCAACGTAGCTGTTAATTTATTGAAAAAATGTATCCAGTAAAATAGAAGCCAGGCATCAAGTCGCCTGTTCATAATATTTGCACGAAATATGTACTAATATATTATATTAGTAGATACTATATTAGTACATATATTATTAAAGGAAGGTGGAGCACGACGCCCCCCTCCCCCTCCCCCCCCTAAGCCGGTAATTACTTTTTGGGACTTCCAACTATTAGATCAGCTTATTTTTGTTCTATCTTGAACAAATTCACCACTATTTTGGCAAAACTCCCGAAAAATATTTTCTTTTTCTGGGGAAAAAAGATTTATTGACGAGATTTTTGAGGGCAGTCGGCTTGTCCGATCCTCGCTACGTATATTTGCAGGGAAGACCGAGGTACAATAGCGCCCCTAAGTTTCTAAATTATTTTTTCTGGCTTTTGACCACCGAGTATAAGATTTTTTGGTCCATCTCGAACAAATGCATCATTATTTTGCGTTAATTAAAAAAATTAAAAACGGGGGCACGACAGACACCCATCAAAGTATTATTTTTTTTAAATCATTGCCAAATCATGATGAATCTACGGTAAGATAGACCAACAACTCTGTGAATCAGTGGTGCCGCGGTCACCCCTATAGATTCATATTGATCAGCGAATTCAACATTTACTTGGACAAGAGCACCCTTTGCATCCGCATCATCATCGTGTTCATCACAGCACATAAGCAACGTTTGGTGTGATCCTTTGTGAATATTATTATTATATGTTCTAGCTTCGACTCGTTATCGGGTTCCTGTACTCCGTTTCCTTATGTTCTGTCTTCTTTGTCGTTTCAGGAGGAGAGCGGGGAGAGAGAAATAAGATGGCGTCTTCGGTACTCAGCAGTTAATCCCGGAGCGCCTCTTCGCTGCCGGTCCCCGAACCCGACCCCATCCCCCTCCCCATCGCGGCGTTGACATCCGTATACAGGATGAATGACGTCATTGCCATCGCCTTCGTCGTACTCTTCGCCCTGGCGTTGGTCGCTCACGCCGATGCCTGGTCTCAGGAGCCTGTCGCACGCATTCACGTTAAACACCGTAAGTTATTTCATTACTTATGCTTCAGCGAACCGTAGCTCCGGGGAACAGTCGGATAACGAGGTGATACGACTCCGCCTATGCAAATGAAGAAAAGCGATCTTGTCCAACTTCTGCGAAGAGATTTCCTCGAATTTTTTTTCCTCTTCTTCTTCGAGAACGAACGGCTTTTCTCAACGCGAATCCTGTCGGGCTCGCAGAACGAAGGGTGTCCGGAAATTCGCGACTTATCCCCAATTTTTACGGATTTCTGTCGCGGGATTAGATCCGCGGTGTCACTTTGTCACGTTCAAATTTGACGAAAATCCGTGGCATGATTGCGACTCCGATATTCTCCCCACGTACCGCCGTATCTTTATCCCATTATCTTCAAGGTTCCCACGTAACGCGTACTATTTCCAACCTTGTCATCTATATTATACATACATCCTGAAGTAATTAGCGAAATCCTCGTCTTCCATAACGACGCGAAGTCAGACAAACGGCGAATGTTGAGGTTCGACTAACAAGGAAACCTTCCGAACCCGAACTCACCGTATTCGATGATCTTAATATATGTGGTAGAACATCGAAAAATAAGAGACACGTATTTTTTTATACGTGCTCTTAAGCCCGTTTAGGGGTGAAATCTACCCTCAAAGTTCACTCTTAAAGACTTTTTTCGAAATATCTCTGCTTCTAATTGGTATTCCGCGACGGAACCAAGTGGAAAATGCTCTTTGCGGCGACGCGAAGCTACTAGACATTGTTATGCCCACGAGGGTTGCGACTCTTATTTTTTTATACCGGAAAAACCACATTTTTCGAAGATATTTTCGTTGTACTGATTCGAATATTGACTTGAAAATTGAAAAATAAATATTCTGAGCGGTGAAATGAAGTAAATAAGTTGACGTATTCAAGGATTTCGCGTTAACCACCCCCAAACACGATTACTACCCCTTCAGACATTGGTCATCTGCAATAATGAAAAAAATGTTTTTCTCAAGAGAAATACGAATAAGATATGTTTTGAGAGACACGTATTTTGTTATATGTGCTCTTAAGCCCGTTTAGGGGTGAAATCTACCCTCAAAGTTCACTCTTAAAAAGTCTTTTTTCGAAATATCTCTGCTTCTAATTGGTATTCCGGTATAAAAAATAGGGGTTGCAACCCTCGTGGGCATAACAATTTCTAGTAGCTTCGCTTTGCCGTAAAGAGCATTTTCCACTTGGTTCCGTCGCGGAATACCAATTAGAAGCAGAGATATTTCGAAAAAAGACTTTTTAAGAGCGAACTTTGAGGGTAGATTTCACCCCTAAACGGGCTTAAGAGCACGTATAAAAAAATACGTGTCTCTTATTTTTGGATGTTCTACCACATATATCAAGATCATCGAAATCGGTGAGTTCGGGTTCGAAAGGTTTCCTTGTAAGAAATGCAGTCGCGTCGATCAGATCCGAATTTGTGTGTGGCGTTTCTGAATCTGAACCCACTAAAGCGCAGGCAAAAACTGAGATACATAGCATCAAACTATGTCGTTCGTCGGAAAGTGGAAAAAAATACCCGCGTTTTTTATTTAGTCATTTACAATTTTGTATAAACAGTTATTCGAACAAATTATTTAAACAATTGTTATTTTGAAGAACTGATTGCACCAATCGATTCTACGAGAAAAACGATGACGAAAACCTTTATAACACTTTTTGGTCAAAGTTCAATTTGGTAGTGTAAAACGATTATAAATATGTGAATTTCTCGTTTTTCGTCATCATTTTTTGCATAGAATATCGACACTTATTATTCGTTAAAATAATTTTTTGTTAATAATTGCAAATGACAAATGAAAAAACACGGGTATTTTTTCCCATTCGCCTAGGAATGGCATAGTTAGTTTGATGTTATCTGACCCAAGTTTTGCTTGGTATTTGGCGTGGTCACTTTTACTCTACATCACGCGTTTGTTTATAACTGCTTTACCCTAACAAATTGACTCGTGACAAAAAAAATGTTACATAGGTTTTCGTCACAATTTTTTCCTTACAATCGATTGGTGCAATCAGTTTTGCAATTACTAATTATTTTTTAAGAAACAATTGCAAATTACAAAACAGAAAGCACGGTTTTTTTCCATTTGCCTATGAATGACATAGTTAGTTTGAAGCTACCTAGCCTAGTTTTTGCCCAAACTTTGATGGGTTCATTTCACAATGCTGGATCCGGATTGCCATGATTTAGATTGTTGGATCGGAATTCCGAGAGCAGGCAGACGAGCAAGGCATCTTTCTCGTCACTTACTACAAGAAACAATACTCGTGCCACTCACATTCAATTGTTTCGTCCGGATTGGTCTGGATCGCATTGATGCCGTCGATAGTTGATCGTCAATGCCAATAACCAAATTTCCATTGACGTCACGAGAAGACTCCGCTTCTTCGATGATACATGATTCTAGGAACACGAGGTCCGCTGTACCGAGTCGAAATGGTTTCCGGACAATCTGAAAGTCAGGCTAACTCGAAGATTCATTATCGAGATCCTTGGTTAGCTCTGGGTTACTTCAAGTATGCCAAAGTTCGACACGCGTAATCCCCGTTGCGGCTACGACGTTCTCTACCCCTACATTTAAATACCTCTGTCATGTTTCCACCGCCAAGTTGTCGGCTACAGATCCTGGATGTATGTGTAGCGGTAACCCACATCGAGGCCCCGACACGCGAATACCTCTCGTACTCTAGAAATTCGTTTTCGACAACGAAGATGATAATTTACAGGTTGTCAGCTGAAGTTCGACGAATCTTTTCCTCATCCAATTTGAGTTGGCGTGTGTGTGTGGGGGGTGGGGGGGGGGCATTCTACAGAAACATCGACCCCACATAGATCTGGCGTCGTTTAGTCGTTCTGGACTGAAAATGATGCTGGTATTCCAAGGCTACGGTCGGTATCTTATCTGGAATGTTCTTTATCTGATAGGTTGAGATTTTCCGATTAGTTCCACTGAAACGTGGTCGTATAACGAATGGGGGGAAATCTGAGTATTGGCAAGTCGATAGTTAGTGAGTAAGCGAAGAAGGGACTGGTGATCTTGACTCATCGTAGGAGGAACGAGAAGCAAACGCTATAAGACCCTAAGATTGCCGTAAACTATTGTAGCTGCGATTATCGACTCGGTCGATCTTCGACTTACAGCTCAGCCATAAGCCGTAGCTTTATCCACCGAGCGAAATATCACCGCAAAATGTAAACTTCGTTGTTAGGCGAATAATCGGGGGATTGGAGGGAAAAAAAACTGAAGCGGGGGTTCTCGTCAAACCGCAGAAGAAACAAAATACGCGGAGGAGAGACTTTGCCAACGTTTTTTTCCTCTTTTTATACCTCCCCACAGAGAGCTGAACCCCAGATGTTTCCCGCTTGGTTCACCTCACAAAAACATCGCCGCAAAACTCGCGACGTTTTCGCAAAAAATATACAAGAGAGAGATGCTGTGTTGACTCAGTAATGACGTTTTGATAAGCAGAACGCACGTATCTGGAGGAAGGTTGAGGTTTGAGGTTCGGATTGTCGGGGTTTGGGGTTCGGATTCTTGGGGTCTGGATGCGGCGGTTCGTCGACGGTGGTGAATCACAATACCAGGTGAGCGAGTTCTGCGGAGCTAGGCCGGATTTCGGTCTGATAGGTTCACGAAACGCGCGTGGGGCGTATGGGAGCCATGACGATCGTTGGAGTGGAAGATGACTCATTGCCCTCGGAGTTATATCGTACTTATCATCGTCATATATCGCTGCTATTAATCAACCCGTCGAACTTTCGACGTTCTGGTCGTACGAGCCCTAGCACAAGCCCAAAGTTTTTCTCCTGAGAATTGTAGTGTGAGAGGTGCGGCGTTGTATCAAGCAGTAGCCGCCACCCCGCGGGTCGTCTAGCGGGCGCTCATGGAATACGATCCCACCGCGAATGTGAGATCCCGCGAGCAATTCGCAGTCTCGCGTAATCTTTGCCCGCGAATTGAACGAGATTCTACGAGATTGCGGCCAACGGGGTCAAACATTACGATGCGGACATTATCCTGCTGTCCACAACATAAAATGAGCTGCAGCGGACGTCCGTGTTTTCCCCTAGCATTTTTCATTTCCATTCTCTCCGAGTCGCAGATTAGAAATTAGCGACAATCGCGAATGTGAATTACCGAACTGCGAATTAACTACATCGCTTTTTTTTGGCGAACTTCGCGTATTTTATTTTTTTTGCCAACTTTTACTCTTCGTTGGTTTGAGTAATAACACTGGTAGAACGAATTTACGACGTGACGGGTCGCAGTTTCTACGCGATTTCTACATTCGGTGTCGTAGAAAATTAGTATCATATCGTTTCTGTTATTTATTTTACGTAGCGAATGGATATTTCTCAAGATTTCTGTTACTTGTTTTTTTCGTGAACCGTAAATTACGCATTTACGACATAGATTTAGATTTACTACGCGCGTCATTAAATTTATTACGCGTTGGTAGTTTGTTATTTGAAGAGGAAAAAATTCTTTACTCCTTGCCATCTGAGAGTAGTTGGCAGACAATTGAATTACTTTTTCGTAAATTGCGAAGTTGTATCGTGAGATAGATTGCGAACGGTTTCGGTATTCTTCGTTCGTGGGATAATATAACGAATCGCTCGATGTTTCAAGAACCTGGGTGAAAACTAACACCCCCACAATAGATTAGAGAACAAAGCATCGAGTTACTAATTGTGGTTAGGAAACTTGGTAAGAAAGTTGCCGAACGTGATATTTCGGATTCGCGTGACCTCTCTATTGCTGATTACTACATCGACCCAAACGATTAGTTAGATTTCCTGATATCCCGGCGTAGTAAACGTCGTAAACGTCGGAAAGACCGATTTCACCACCATTTCCCCCGACGCTGCGATAAATCTATGCTGATGTGTCGTCATATTTTAACCGTCGACGCACCACCGTAGTAAATATCGAGAACGTTGTTCTTTCCGTTGTATATGCTTTTTCGGCATACGAGCGCGTACGAGTGTGGAAAATAGAATAAATGTAGTAAATTCAGTGAATGTAGCAAATGCAGCAAAAGTGCCAAATGTAGCGAACGCAGTGAAGGTAATAACCGTAGCAAAGGTAGTAAATGTAGCAAGTGTCGTACATTCAAACGTAGCAAATGTAGTACACGTAGTAAATGTAGTAAATGTAGTAAATATGTTGGGAATAGTCGATCGAGTAAATATCGATGGAAGAAGTATTCCGAGTCTTTTGCCCGTTGCCGTGATAAGTTTGCATGGGCGTGTAGTCAATTTAACCTGTTTGATGTTCCGAGAAAGCGGTATTCGTCGTTAATCCTCGGGTCATTACCGCCTGCCATTACTTATCATTTGTAAATATTGGTATACCAGTAGGCTAACATTTTTCCATAATGGCATATCTCTTTATATCAATAATGTCAACTTTACTCGAATGCTCTCGGTTGAATTTTAGTTTCCGCGTTGGGTGTGCCTCGACATTGTTTAGTTTTTCGACTCGTCCTCGTTTCCGTCCACGTCCAGTCTTTTTTCTTGGAATGGTCGATTCACCACCGACGAACATTGCAAACTGGAGCATACAATTTCCAGTTGATATTCGCGTACGAAGATACAAGGTATGTGCACCTACACGTACACGTACGCGTATCGGATTTCAGTTACACGCCCCGCAAATTAATACCAGCCGAGGATAATCACGTTTGCAATTAATTAATTAATGGTGTATTAACGTTGCACCATTTCATATTCGTATCGATCGGTCTATAATTATTTACCGACACGTGAAACCGTGTAGAAATTCGCGCCTCCTTCATTAGCGCAAACTGCGCTGCCGATAGTCGTTCGGTAGATTATTTATGTACGAAGAGACCGATGACTTTATACGGTGATGCGGAGAGCCAAAGGAGAATACTATCCATTCGAATCACGAGATCGATAAAAAGTAGCTAATGATCCCAATTAAATGGAGTCCTGAAACCGGGATCCCATCGATTTTTAGTGCCACGAACGTTCGCGAAGTATGGATGGGATACCTTGCCACTTTTTCTTACCAACGAGCCATCCGGTTCTTCGCCACCTCGCTCACGTAGTTCCATTTTCCAGGAACCTTTCTCCCGCCATCGGTCGCATTTACTTCTGTTCGCGTATTTTTGTTTTATTTTGTTCTTTCGCGTTGTTTCATACTTTCCGCAGAATCTTTCGTTTCCTCGTACGCGCTTTCCGGTTAACCATGAGCTGTTATTTCTACAGACACGGGTCGTTGGAATGGGACCAAGAGAAACGCTTGGTCAGCCAATCGAAAATCCATCGGAGTCGTAGTTCCAGAATAGCGTACGTTATTACACCATCTGACGAGGCCATTCGCTTTCACAATTTATCGCCACGCCATTTTTTTTACGTGGGATATTGCTTTTTTTCTATCACGTTTTATTCGATCGCTTCGTTATGGGAGCGTGGACTAGCAAACAACTAACCTTGAACTCGAGCCGGTGCGGTGAACGCCTCGTCCAGATAGTGTATTTACGTCCAGCCTCACGCGTGACGTCACGCACGCGTCTCACAGAACATCTGACCAACACGAACGTAGCATGGTACTTACCTTATTTCCGTATCGTAGTTTCCAAAACTCAGGTAACAACGGTATACATCCCGTGCCTAATCACGCGTGCCGTTCCGCGCTGTCTCTACACGATTACTCACCGTCAGCTACGATAATAATTACGATGGTAACACCTGTCTGCGAAATAATTTTGTCATAAACATGTTTTACTGCGGTGTTAATACGAAAGTAATACTGAAATTTATAAAATATGAAAAAAGAATACGATGATTTTAGTATGACCTTCATATTATGGAATTACTCTATCTTAAACCCTCCAAAAAAGGCTATTTTTCGACGTTGCTGTAATAAATATCAATATAAAAGTTGTTGGGCTCGATAAATACATTCTTAAAATATTAAACAAACAAAAATTTCCACTCTTTTAGCTCCATATTTATTTACAAATAAGGCAATGATTCGGTAAGTACGCAAGTGACTTACGCTGTGGATTTCTCTGCAACAAATCATCCGAAACATAAAAATCACATATTATTAGGTAAAGTATAAGTGCAGGTTCGGTCTAAACTAAGATCGTTTAACGATCTTTGTTTTTACTATATTTTTTATTGCAAAGTTTACGAAAAAAAAATCGCTTGTTTTTTCAAAAAAGATCCGCCATTTTGTTAGTTAAGCATATAAATTAATAATTGTGGTTTGGGCTGCAGCCACAGTTATACGTCATTTAGTAATATTTGATTTTTATGTTTCGGGTGGTTTGTTGCAGAGAAATCGATAACGTAAGTCACCCGCGTACTTTTTGAAGAGTTGCTTTGGTCTACCTTTTTTTGTTGATAAATGTTGAGTGAAAATAGTGAAACAAATTTTTAAAATATATTTTAAGAGTGTATTTTTGAGCCCAACAACTTTTATATCAATATCCATCACAGCAACGTTAACAAAAATCGTAAAAATAGTTTTATTTTCGACCGTCTTAAGAAAACTAATCCCTTCAATAGTTTAGAAACAGTACGTGCTTGTAAGAGTGAAAAAAATTCTGACGTGATGTGTTAAAACGGAGTTTATATTTGGAATGAGCAAATTGAAATCTGTATGTTCCATGTGAGAGTATTCGAAGAAACTGGTTTATCGCAGACCTGTATAATAATTGCGTATCACGAATTAAACACGCGCGATGTCTGGGTTGCGTAACTGTAAGAACGATCGGTGATATTAAAAGAATCGGTGAAGATTCTGAGAGTACAAATTTCAATCTACGAATCACGTCTCTAATCGTTGGTGTAGGTAGCAATTTGGAAGAAAAGTTATACCGTTTTGAAATTGATTTTTTTCTTGTCTATTATTAGCAGCCATCGTCTATTCGTTATCGAAGAGTATTTAATAATTTCCTAGTAAGAATAAATCATTTCACCATTTAGGTACACAAGGCACGTGCCTGGGGACTTTAATAACTATTAACAATTATCTACGTATGTAACCGCGGCGAGGGGACTTCAACCTCGCATTATATATAACCGTTGACCAACCCCCTCGACTAATTGAGAAAATTCAATAATCAAAGTGGTTCCGATCGAGTCCCCTCCGCCACTCACGTTGGGCTCCTGCTGCTCGTGCTTGACGCGTCGTCCAGCAAGGTTCGATAACGATTTCCCCTTGATATACGAATGGTTACTCGAAGTATAAGTTTCGTAAACGTATCGTGTACACGCAACGCTCGAGCAGGTTATTTGAAAAATAGCATAATTACAACGAACAAGACCCAGGCAATTTGCGAATGTCTTTGGACGGCTGATATGAAAGTGCTTGGCTATTTGCGAGAATGCCATGCAATCACGGCTCAAAAGTGGGGTCTGCGAGATGATTGTGACATTGCGATTATCCATGAACCTCGCACAATCACAATCGGCTCCTGAGTCTTTGATTGCGACATCATTCGCGGCAAATATCAGAGCTCTGACAGTCCGTGATCGGGCTTCTGTGGAGTGAAACAGGTTTCATTGAGTGTCCACCAATTCGTACATCTTATTGGCGACAGCTCGAAAATTCCTTCGACTGGTACGTCAAACATACGGACAGCGAACATCCGACTACTGTCATTTCTTCCCTTCCTTTTGGCAATACTTATCGTGACTCTTTGCGTCGCCACAAACTTTCGCATTGGCGATACGATCAACTCTCGCGTAAAAACCGGTTACTGGGTCCAGGCGCCGCGCGTACTCAAACAACTTGTCGCAGGTTAAAATTCGATTTCTTCTGTTTAAAATCTCGCCAATCTTTGTGCTACGTGTCGTACATACATTTTGGCAATTTCGGGAGCGTGGCCTTTTGGCAATTTCGGGCCTCGAACCAGTATTTTATTTCTTTGAAACGTTATATTTCGAAAACTATGCTAACTGTCGAGACAGAAATTTCAAATTTTTAATCGTCGTGCGACCGAAAGAAGACATTCGTGAAAAAAAATCGCAAAAAAAGAAAAACCAACTCGGCAGTCGGGATTCGATCCCTGGGCTCTCGGACTCTCGGGAGTACCGAGGGGGGACCAGCTGTTACCGGGCATCCTTGCCAAGATTTTTGAAAGCGCGCAGCTGGCCAACTCTTCGTCAGACTGGGCTCACACTTTCGCATGGAAGAATAGTACAATGACTCTAGAGAACTTAAACTCCTAGAAGATACTCCCGGAATTTTACGTATTTGCCAATCACATATGGCGATGAAATTTTGTTTGGCAAATGATGCCTCAAATCTGCGTTACTTTGTCCAGCCACGTAACCATTTGAAATCGTAGCTTGAAAATCTCGATGAAAATTTCCCCTGTCATCAATGAAACATGCTCCGTTCGCATCCGGCGGTCTAATGGTCTGCTCATCTCGTCCGAATGATAATTTATTCACCCGAATCGATATCGCAGCAGAGATAATTAATGAAGAGACGTACGCTAGGCACGAAACCAGTTCTAGACCTTCACATTTCTTCATTCCTCTATCGAAGAGGACTCCATTCAATAATCCTAATCTCAAACTTATTGTTAGTCTTGTTTCCCTCCACAGATTTCGGTTTCTCTCAGTATTTCTTCGTCTCGCTATTGTACGCAGAGAGAAAAAAAGGGCAAAAATCTGAATTGGAACCTTGTTTTATAAATGCAGAATAATAAAAATTGTTGGTCATGTAACTTCACAAAACAACCGTTAACTCGCCGTAATTTTGAAATAAAAATTACAATGCTAGCACGCTAAAAATTCCTGTACACACGATACAAAAAAGTGAGATTAAGTAGTAAATATGACGATGCTAAGAGCTCGATAACCAAAATTTTAAAAATAATCTATCGTTAGAATACTAGAAATGTAATCAAAAACGAAAGTTTATTTAAGCATGTAATTTGAACAACAAATACATTAAAATTGAAATAATCAAAAGCACAAAACAATTGAAAAAAAGGATTACATTTTAGCTTGGCACACATATGTGATATATGATATGTCTAATATGGCTAAACAATTATTAAAATATTCTGCTTTTTTCGTACTCAGGGCATTAATAATTTCCAAAATGCGTTTAAAAAACAATTTTACCGTTCTAGAATGGTATTTTTTTCTGTTCTGTTCTCTCCGTGTACGCGTACATGTATCGCGATACATGATTTTTTTTCTACGAAAAACGGATTTTTCATTGCAGACTTCCGTACTTTTTTCTTAGGATCAATGATCTCAGCTCTCATCTGTCGTTCAACGACCAACGAATTTTACTTATCGTCTCTGTCTCTCTCATCTATATTTGCTACCGTATATAAAGTTTCCAGATCCCTACTCTTATCCAGAATATTATTAATTCATGGATCATGATCAGAGTAGCTAGGTCTTTCCACGAAACACTATTCCCTTACCAGGTTTCTCTGGCCGGATATACCTCCGCGTACATGTGTCTAGCAATAATTAATAGGTAGACGTATCCCTGTCCTTTTCGAAAGATAGGTATCGAAGTTCTCCTAATTGCTATTTGAAATCGCGTTAACAATCAATTGTTACAGTCTACGAGTATTTAATTAGTTTGTTTTCCTTCGCGAGAATCGTTCCCAGAAATGAATTAAATATGGTTCTTCTACTGAGGATCCGATGGAAACAACAAACGCGCACAGTAAAAAATCTTCCATCAACCTTAACACAATAATCTGGGTCAACGATTTTTTTACACAAACCTAGCGTTCTCTCAATACACTTTGCGTGTAGTGATAAAGTAACGCGGCTCTATGCTGAAAGTAACACAGCTGTACGTTAAAAGTAGCACAGCTCTGTGTTAAAAGTAGCACAAACCAATGTCAGAGTAACATTTATAAAGTGTTACTTCGGCACCAAATAACATTTTTGTGTGTTGAAAAACGGGCTGTCAGAACGGCACTAGCGATTGTGTCGAATCAACAAACTAAAATGTTAAATATTGTACACGCAAATTTTTACTATACTTTACTTTACACAGTGATGGGCATGTTTTTACTGCGTGGAAAGTCTGAGGAGGCGGATACGCTATCCTGTCAGAAACGAGGAACGGTAATTTATTCCGGAAAGGCAGCCGAATCGTCGGAGCGGCGCCGAAATTTCATTTAAAAATCATCCCGTTTTACAGCCGGTGTCGACGTCACTCGCGAAACTTGTCACGCGATCCGAAATGAATACGATGAAATTGTCGGAGGTGAAGTACTCGGAGGACGTTAACGAGGCGCAGGGGTTTCGCCTCCCTTTCGCCAACGTATCGCGTGTCTGTTGCGGATGCCTGGTAAATTTTCAAGGTTGATATGGGAAATAATTTCGAGGAGCGAACCGCGAGGAAACGTTCACCTTCATCGACAACTTGACGCCTCCCAACGCGAATATCGACATTTTTCGCCTCCCGCTCTTCGCGTTCGCCGTTCTTACCAATTTTTGTCTCTTTTTCTTCTATTTCCGAACAAACTGAACAAAATCATTTTTCATCGTAGCCAATCATATTTTTTCGGAATTTTAGACAAATATTTCCTTATTTTTTATCCTCAGGCATGATTTCATCCCTTCAGAAGAGTGCACTGCGATAGAAGAGTATTAGAGTTATAAGGATGAGTTATCTCGAGTCGTTTGCAAGAAAAATATTGAACACCAATTTTTTTTTGAACACTTTTTATTATCTTTTTCTGATCGGGGGTGATTTTATTGTTCTATGTTTTTTTTTTTTTTTTTTGAAATTCCAGAAAATTATTTTCATTTGGCGATGATTTCACCCCATGGGAGAGCTTTGGGGTGAATTCTTAGCCCATCATTGGCCCGTATCAATGAAGAGATCGTGTGGTTTACCTTTCGTAAGGTTTATTTTATAGAAAAAAATACAATGAAAAATGGTTTTATGATAAGTGGTATTTTCAATTTGTCAGTTTTTCCGGGGAATTTTTTTTTAATTATCAAAAAACGAAAAGTAATGCTGACTTTGGTATCCAATGACCAGTAATTTGATACCTTTATAATATATTTTCTTGATTTTTACAAAATCCAAAAAATAGACCAAAGATCAGTCTTTTTCGCGGTCACTTTTTTCCTTTCTATCTGATTTTTTTCCAAAAACGTTGGAAGTTGAAAGAACGCGCGCGCGCGTAGATATGAAAATTGTTTTCGCATCGGGAACAAAGTGAGATCGTGGCGGTCAAATTATTCGAGCACCACGCGTCGTTCTTTCGGTTTTCTTTCACGTGCCCGGGAATTACGTTGGCACGGGCGGTGGTGTCGAAACGCAAAGTCGGACGGTCGTACCCTGACATTTATATAATCCTGCAATCAAAGCAGGTCGGTAGTTGTTGGAATAAATTAACGAGCTGCTTGGCAGCCTGTCGTAATCCGCACACAACCCGCGGAGATACGATCGCGAGAAACACATCGTTCTTTACCGCTGAAAACCGTCCAAAACTGATATCTGTGATTTTCCTCCCGACGATTTGTCAAAAAAGAGAAAACAAAACGTGAGATATTTTTAGATGCTCGTTCGTGACTAAACTGTCGATCAAATTTTAGCGTTGGGTAGTAATTGGCTAAACTGTCCTCGTAAATTTCAACATTTTCACAGATTGACGTGGCTCTATATAATGAAAGAAGGATCGATCTCCAATAAAGAAGCTTAAACGTATAAACTCCCATGAATTGGTCGTAAAATTAACGCGCGAATTTGACGAGCACTAAATGTTATTTTTATATGCCTGCGATATTTTTATATCATATGAATATTAGATCACGTTGCGAGACCGCGAGCGTGGCTAGCGTCGCGCTCGATCTGCGACAGTTCGGTAATCGATGTAGCAAGAGAGATGTGGGCAGAAAAGAGTGAAAAGCAGTGGAAGAGGAAAAAAAAATTGTGCGCAGAGGAAAAAATGTTTTGTTTCAAGAAGAAAAAAAACATTTATTTCGACAAAACTCATAGTTTTTGCCTTAGTTGTGCTGAAAATAAGAAAGTTTCCACTTAATTTTGGGGAAAAAAAAACGTTTAAAATCAAGATGGACACTTTCTTTATTCTTAGCACAACTAAGGCAAGCAGCATAGGTTTCTTATGTTTGCATAAAAATTCTTTATGTTTGCAATTTTGTAGCTCGACAATGGCATACCGTGAAGATTGATCCAAGACAAATTTTTTTAATATTACAAGGAAATTATTGACTCTATCAACAAATATCAATAGACTTTTTTGTAGACCATTGAATTTGCCCTGTGCATTTTCTATTTATGATTAATAAATAATAATACATAGTTGTTTAGACTTTCGAAATTTATGCTTATCAGAAAACTGATAAAATACCGAGTAAAATATCGTTATTTATTCTAGATGAAAATATGTTTTACCCAATTTTTGTAAATAAGTTTTTCGAATCACAAATATTTAATAATTTATCATAATGAGAACTTTGAACTTTAATATCATATGAATGGCTATGCTTGTCAAAAAAGTCTAAGCGACCTTTTTTATAGAGCGTTCAATTGTCTATGAAAATATGTCTTGGAATAATCTGTGCGACATGCCATTCTCGAAGTATAAAATTCGAAATATCAAAAAAAAACTGTTACCATGTTATTCAAATGGGAAGTAGAAACTCGCAACGAGGATTCTTCTAATATTAAAAGGCCTAGGCAACAACTGGGCCAGATAACATCAAACTAACCATGCCATTCATGGGCAGATGGAAGAAATCACCTGCGTTTTTTATTTTATTATTCGCAATTGTTTGTAAAAAATTATTCCAACAAATTACGATAAAAGTTGTTCTTATGATAAACTGATTCTACGGAAAAAATTATGACGAAAACTTACGTAACACTCTGTTGTCAAAGTTCAATTTATTACTGTAAAACGTTTATAAACAATTGAATTTCGGAAACATGGAAATTATTGAGAATCGCGTTTTCGTCATAATTTTTTCCATAGAATCGATTGGTGCAATCAGTTTTTCGAATTAAATTTTATCATAATTTGTTTAAATAATTCTCTGCAAAAAGCTGAAAAAGACAGAATAAAAAACACGAGTATTTTTTCCCATTTGCCTATGAATGGCACAGATTTCTGTTTTTACCGTCCTCCAAGTATCCAACTTGTTTGGGAGTGAAAAAAAAACACGCTGCCTAAAAACGGTACCCCAACATCGAGTCTTAGAATTGGAAGATTTCCGCGAAGTTTAGTATTGAGTCGGACCGGAATATATAGAATAGCACGAGTCTCTACATATTTTTTGGCAAGAGTACTACGAATTTTGGGGGTGTTTGGTAATTTTTGTAACAAAACCCACGAACGTGCTGCTTTCCCTAACGGACTTCACATTCTGTAAGCCCCGTGTATAGGAAGAAGAGAGGAAAAGAACGTGTCTTGCATCTGTTCGAGGAGAATTGAACTCTCGATCTTTCGGACGCCCACAAGCGCGTGGTGGTAATTAAATGATCCGAGACAAGAGTTAATTAGGATCAATTGTTGTCGCGTATATTTTTAACTCCGGAATCCGTTACCCGTGCACGTTTTCCTCGTCGACGTCTGCACACGAAAAGAGCTTCTCCATTCGCATGCAGATAGCACCGCGTCGCTTGGGCGCGCTACGACCAACTTTGTCACGTAGAACGTAACGTGACGTAGATGTACGAAATCCGCCGTGTTACGTGACGACTTGAATTTGACTTAGAATTAGCGAATTTTTATCGACGAATAATCTCGTGCAAAACGACCACGAATATCTCGGAATGTTCTGAAAAGACTCGCGAAAAGTTCGTCGTTGGTTCATCTTTTAATAAATTTGCATTCGCCGAATTAACGACGACCGGAATGGAATTCGTAGAAACGTAACTTTCGCCGAATACGAAGCGCGTTTCAGCGTAGGAAATGAAAAAAAAATTAGCATTGAACTTATGCGGGAAATAGAAAGCGCTCCTCCGAACGGATTTCACTTTCCATTCGGCTCGTGGCGCAACATGTCTTGTGAATTTTCGAAACTCTTATTTTCGAAATATCCGTCGAATCGATTCTTCAATTCGTAGGCGACATCGATGGGGAAATAATTTGCCGAGAAACTCGTTCTCCAATACTGCGTTGTTTCGTACCGGCTCATCGGTTTTTGCCCATAACCCCGAACGAAAACCACTAATTCGTCATTAGTTTGCAACGATGAATTTTTCTTTTCAAACTAACCTTGCACTCTCCATTTTTATATGAATAAGAACGTTGAGAACTATAAAAATAATAAAGATTATTGTTGTTTTTGAGTTTCGCAAAAAAATACTCATATTTTCTAAGACATTCGCAGTATTTCATTTTATCCTTTTTAAGAAATACTTTATTTTGTTCTGATATCGCTCATAAATTCGAAGTTATAAATAAATTGATGAAAAATAATTTTTGTTAGCAAATTTTTCAAGGGATCCGTTCAAATTTTTCAAGGGTGTCCGTCGTGCCCCGGTCTCCTCTACTATTAGAAACTGTCAGAAACGAGGGTCTAGAAGAAGAGCCGGGCATTCCAAATTTGTCATCATCGTGCAATCAAGAATAGCGCTCCATGAAAAAAAAACGAAAAAAAAATGGGCCGCCGGGATTCGAACGCGGAATCCTCGGGCGCCCAGAGGAATCGAGAAATGGTCCGGCTATTATCGGGCATTTTTTCGAAGATTTTTGAAAGTGCCAAATGATACAAAGAAATCGATTTATTCTACTTCGAAACAAAACAGGAAACTAATCTCCATCGAGACTTCTAAGAAAACCCTGCAAATCGTAGCTATCATCCGGGTTTTTTTCCATGTGCAGAACTTTTATTCGCTTCGATCTGCAACCATTCGTTCAATGTGGATTAAAAAAAGGCTATAAACTAGATCGGCAACAGTTTTTTCTTCGTTTCCGAAACCTGAAGGCGTTGATGAACCTTATCGCTGCAAAGTTGGGAAAATCTTTGGAACATCTAGTTCTGCTAGTCTTTCTTTTCTGCTTCAGCATAACTAGCCTGTCCGGACTGTAATCTCTATGCAAATTGTACCTACGTACACTTCCGTAGCCCGATGACTTTCCCGGAAGCTCGTTGAATTTCCTGCAACCGCTGATGTACCCCCGCTTCGCGTGGTGAGTGCCTTAGATATGTGCTACAAGATCCGGCAGCACGGGGATAAAGGTAGCGAGCTAACTAGGATAGCTAATGTCCTGATATCACCACGCGGTTCGCGGATCAAATTTCGTTCATTTCAATCCATTACCATTCCAAGATGGCGGTAAAAGATTCGTGCTGCGCGGCCGAGGAACCCACGAGACTCCTAGTTAGAGTAGGGTTAAGACCTAGAGAGGGGTGATACCAGATAAGAATATCAACCCAAAGACATTTCTAGCCCTAACCCAAGACCTGCATCCAATCCCTATGCTATAAAAAAAAACCATGGATCCGAGTGAGTAAGCTCTGGTAAACCCCCGAGCTTAGGACAGGACGAAGGGGTGATGCGTCGTATCCGTTGATGACTTGTCTCAGATTAGTTTCGCAGAATGTCTGGTAGATATCAATAAATTCCCGTTGTGCCAATCTCACAAAGGCGTCTCGCAATCAGTGACATTGTAAACAGACGTGAGTTTTTCAGATAACTAAATTGCGTTGTGGAATGCAAGAGATTCGCGTAGCACGCCGCGTAGTACATGCTTGTATCCACATTATACATTCACTTTGTTGTTGGAAAAAAAAACTGGTTTACAAATTTTCCGAAGAATTGATATTTTTCATTTACTTCAACGTGTCAAAAATGTGCAGGAGAGACCGAGGCACGACAGACCTCCTCCAAAATTTGCAGAGACCGGGGCAAGACGGACGCCCTAGAGTCCAACCGACCTCTCAAACATTTTCTGAAAAAAATTGTTTTTCAATATACTTATAATTTAGAGTTTATACGCGATTTTAGCAAAAAATAGGGTATTTCATAAGAAGAGTAAAATGGAATACTTCCAATGTTTTAAAAAATATAAGCATTTTTTAAAATTTAATTTATTTATTTATTGACCAGAGTAATAATTACATTACGTTACAACTACTTCCCATCCAGAGAAAAATTAATTCCCTGTTCGCAGGTCTGGTGGATTATGTGTATAGTTCTCAACGTTTCTATTTTTATAAAAGTGGAGAGTGCAAGATTATTTTTTGAAAAATTTATATTTTTTCAAGAGGGTCCATTGTATCCCCAATTATTTTTTTTCAATTATCGCAAACTAATGAAGAATTTGTTCGATATAGATCAAACTTGTATGCCGTGGTCAGAATCCCAAAAAATTAATTGAGAGGTTTAAGGGCGGCGGTCTGCTCTACGTACTTCCATCCTCCATCGCAAATCGAATCGTGTCAGGAGAGAGAATAGGCCGACGAAGCAGAGCTATGCACGGAACAAAGGGGATGGCATAAAAGTAGAAGCGTCGAACCAAAGACAACTTCCGGAATATCTGAACATTGAATTCTTGACTCAGGTTGAATTCCTGGTTGGCTGGAATATTGCCATCCAGATTGAGTTGGAAATCAATAAATGGTGCATAGCACGCATCGCACGAACAGAGGAGAACGACGATACGTGTTGAGCTGTTCGATCGGATCGTAATTTATGATTCATAAAACAACCAAGTGACAGAGATGCATAGCAGTGTCCCGGGAAAACGCGAGAACTAGGGGCGTCGGATAGGATTCTGCTGAGAAAAATGCTTTGCAAAAGGGTCTAGTTTCTAGATGAACGTGGCCCCCCATGGCATCGGTGTCAAAATAGAAGTACGTGCCGCGTCGTAAAATCCAAAGCATAGCATCGCCCCGAGACAGTATATTTCCAGAAGGTAACAAGAGACCGGGCGATTTGAAATCCCTAGTTTCCACGGATATCGTGTTTTTTCCCATTTCTGTGCCCGAATTGTCAACGATACGGAGTCCAAGCGGATCAAGGTCAAACAACGTGTCCTCGTAGCCCCGTTTTGGTTTTTATCTCCGACTCCTCGACAAAGCTAAACTCATCTGTTGATTGATCAGTGACTCTTGAACTATGCTAACGAGTTTACATCTACGATCAAGAATGTATGCATGTATGAAGAGATGTGACGCGCGGTATTCGAGAATCGGGAGACTTCTGTGGCTCGTCATTTCCACGACTCTGCTCGACTTCCAAAAGTTGTTGAACGCGAGAAGACTTTGACGAAGACTTTGAGACTGATGGTAAAATACGGTCGCCAAATCTCATCACCTTCCATTCTTTCTTTTTCCAAATAATGCCATCTAGTTTTGATATCTTGAATGTAAAGTTAGCTAACTCGATCAGCTATTGTAAAAGAGTGGCAGTGAAATGACAATCCTACACCAAGGTATTGAAATAACCAAAAAACTGTTCAAGGTGAGTTTTTGATTGAAATATTATCGAAATTCATCAAACATTGATATGCTTGACTTTTTGATACGAAAGTTTTGGCAAAATGAATTATTATTACCTACGATTTAAAACGATAGAAAAAAATTCAGATCACGACATGAGTTTTTTTTAACGGATGTTTATTAGCACAAATAGCAAATTCCTAGTCAAGTTCCCCCACGTGGAGCCACCTAGTATCGTCCCCGGTATTGGGTGACGATATGTAAAAAACTTCAACTTACTTTTAACAGTTTATCTTCTACAACTGTTTTTTAAATTCATTTATTGTTTTCCTATATTCTATAGATGCCGAAGAAAAAGTTAATCCTGAAGCAATCGTAAAAGTTACCGAAGCTATACGAACCAAAGATTTATCCGCATAACTTGCCGAGAGGCTTAGAATTATTTAAACCATATTAGCGATCGATTAGACATTATAATATACTTACCAAGAAGGAATTGTTGATAACAATTATTATTATGAATACGATTTAAGTTCACGTATTGATTATTGCGATCTCAGTATCGTCCTCAGGACGGAATTAGTTGGTCAGATAAATATTTGTCAAATTTGTACTTCATTTTTGATTATTATTGATAACGAGGAAGTGTTGTGCCTAATGTTTGACGCTTTATTCGTTAATTTACATGTAAATAGTTCGTTTTTTGCATTTTTTTTTACAAAAAGGGGACGGCAGTTTGGTTAGTGTACCCTATATGGCAGGACGTACCAACGACCTCGCGTGAATACAGAGCTTGGGAAGAATAACGGATAAATTTGAGACTATGCACGTGAGAAAGCACCTGCATCTACCGATTTCTCCGGCAAATTAGCGATCAGGATAACGTCTAGATCTCACGTTCGTGGTTCTCGCGAAACCACGTTGAAATACGCTACAGCTGTCTGCTGGCGGCAGCGTTCACGAGGAAGTCATCAACGCGCTCAGATGCCGGAACGTCATCAGGAGCGGATGCCTGCAGGGTTCGGATGACGGTTCTTGCTACGCGGCATCTCTGCGCTTAATCAAGCTCGGCAAACTAGATTCGGTATGGGTTTGCGAAGCTAATCGTATTGGTTATTTGGAGTTCGAATCCATCTGAGCGCAGACTTCGCGTTACTCTTGGTTCCGGACTCGATGTAAGTCCACCGAGCCATTCCTACTGTGGGGAACTACCGTGCTCCATTTGCTATTAACCAACATTCGGAGAACCTGCTAATTAATTGGTAAATCCTAGTCCGCTGTTATTCTCCTGGGTTTTCAGCGACGCATCTCTATTTCGGCTCAACAACGCGTTCTTATTCCGTGCACGGATACAGATCTGTTACTGCTATGTTGTCGACGCGGAAGGACAGTAGGAACGGAAACGAGTCGATATCTTACGGAAGTCGGCCCTGCTGATAAACTTTTGTTTGTTGATAAACGATGCCAAACTTATCATCGTCGACCGGTACCGCGATAAGGATCCGAAGCCTGGTGAAACAATCGGATGTGTCATTTCGGGGCAACTTTTTTTACGTACAAACAGAAGACATACTTCCAGGGAGGTAAAACGTCTGTTGAAATTTGAGCTCTTAATATCAATATTAATAGGTGTCCCCCTGCGGATATCTATTTCCCATTTAAATAACATCGCAACAAAAGTTTTTTATGTCTGGAATTTTACATCGACAATGGCACATTGTACAGATTAGTCGACGACATACTTTTACAGAGGATTGAACGCTCTATAGAAATATATATTATGCTATTCGAGTCTGAAGTTCACACTATGATAAATTATTAAATATTTATTATTATTATTATTACTATTATTATTAATCAATGGACTTTTTGCGTCCTTCTAAAAGAGATTTCGTAATGGTGATAGATAGGTGCACATAAAATGATTGAGATATACGTAGCAATAATTAATTCATACAATTTTAACACTAGTAAGACGCGAGAACATTATTAAGTAAAGAACATCTAAACTTCCTGTAGTTTATTTGCCGCCTTAACACAATATTCTAGGCGTACCTATATCGGTTTAGTCTGGTCAATGAAAAACGGTGACTGTGATCAGATCTATAGGTTTTTTCATTTAAATGCATTGGATTTCTCAATGGATATTTATTTTCTTTCAAGGCGAATAAACTAGAAAGTTCCTCACAATTTATCTTGTTCACAAATTATGAGGAAAAAGTGAATCATTGAACTTATGAATCTACCGAATATGTCATTCTTAGTCAAGCAACTTATTTAAAAAGATGTGGTAAACCATATTTTTATCGGGAATAAGGAACGATATTTTCCTCGTCAGTATTTTACCCATCTTTTTTCATGGATATTTTAAATAATATTAGTTCGTTAGAAGTAGTTTTCTGATGAGCATATATTTCCAAAGCCTAAACAACTATGTATTAATATCTATTAATTAAAAATTGCAAATTTATACAGTCAATTCAATGGTCTACAATACAGTCAATTGATAGTTGTCGATAGAGTCAATAATTATCGAGTAATATTTTAAAAAAAAAACGATGACTTTCCACGCATTTCGAAATTTGACCTCGAATATCATTTGCACGGTTATGTTTATCAAAAAAGCCTAGGATACATTTTTCGTAAGGCGTTCTATTCTCTACCAAAGTATGTCTTCGACCAATCCGTAGAATATACTATTGTCGAGATGTAAAATTTGAAACCCAAAAAACGTGCTTTAACCATGTTATTTAAACGGGAAATAAAAATTTGGAACGAAGCAATTTTTAATATTAATATTAACAGCTCAAATCTGAATATACTTCTTTTTTCACCTTCCGGAAAGTATACGACCTGTTTGTTATTCAAGGAAAAAAAAGTTGTCCAAATGTGACACACCCTAGTGTATATTATGTATTCGTGTTCTTGCTACCGCACGTGGCCGAGAATAGGTAACGGCGTTAGTATGCTAATGGATCGGCAGATTCGAAGTAGCAGATTAACGGGATACGCTCGTTTTCCAATCTCGTTTAATTCTTTCATTTCTGACAGGTTCTCATTTAATTCCGTTCAATTTCGCGATGATGTAAGTTTGTCACTCGGCAGGTAGGGTTTTATCAACGCGACAGCTGCGATCAGGCTTTTATCGTTAGGCTCTCAGCGTTGTACGGGCCTAAGCGGTGATATTTTCGCCTACAGTATCCACCTACAACCATCAGGAATCTGGGTTTCAAATTGCCGGAGAATGACGAGGGTCGAGAAATCTTAAAGATTTATGCTTCCTTCGGTCGCTGACGATGCAAATGGTCGGAACGTCCGAGGATGTGGAAGAACGTTACGTCAACGTGCGTGATGCCATTCATCACTGGTCCTCATTTCTCAACGTCACCTTATCGCCCCGCTTGATTATCACTTTCTGCCCGGAGACAATCTTCACTCGGGACAAAAAATTGCACAATGGAAACCGGTGCAAGCTCGATGCTCCTCGACCTCCTTGACACCCTCGTCGTTGCTCTGGTTCTTCGACAGGAAATTGCAACTTTTTTTCCCCTACCGTTACACGTGCGAAACTGTTGCGTTACGTCGCTTGGATAAAGTTGTTTGATGATATCGCAAAGGTGTTTACTCGATGCCGATTAACCAGCCTTGTAGCAGCGGTTCGATCGAGTTAGTCATTCCAAACAAGTTCCGTTTATCGAATAAATAATGCTTGGCGACCCGTGTTCCTGGCATAAAAATGATGTCAACCATTTTCCCGACTCGTCAGCGCGAACTGAATTATCAGTTATCAACTTTTAACCTGGCCACTTTTCGTTGAGACATCGCCACTCTGCCCATCAATTCTCAACTTCTCGAATTTATTTCCCTCGAATATGTGACGTTTTGAAAAATCTCCGAAGTAGGAGAAAAATGAGAACCGCTTATCATACTAAATCAAATAGCGATTGAGCGACGATTTTTTCCCCATATTACACTGGTTTCAAACATTTTTTTTCTTCCATTTTCTTTTCATTCAAATGATCGATTCTTTGATGCGTATGAAAAATACGCTGCAAACGCACGAGTAGGATTTTTTTCCAGTCTTCCTCAGGCGTTCACTGATCGTGAGAGACATTTATGGAGAGTAGAGGTGAGGTGGACTCCCAGTCGCAAAAGTGTGCGTCTGAAAGGGTAAAAAAGTCGTTCAATGAGTTTCCGTAATGGCACTGGTATGCAATTAGAGTACATTTGAAATTGGCGAATTCAACAAAAGCGAAGTATGCAGAAGGGAAATGGCAGAATATAAAGCAAATTGGGTTGGTTAGAGTAGCAGATAAATCTACACAGAATGGATGGTGGGCGGATAATATGATCAAACGAAAATTAACAAATTATAATTCGTGGTTGAAGTGACGGTAAAAAAGTAAATTATTCAATTAAAATGGTGAACATTTGTGTAGTTAAAAGTTGTTCGATTGGTCGCAAAAGTAAAAATAAAACATCGGGTACCTCGTTTTCCGTGTCTTTTTTTTCAACCAACGACGTGTAAAAAAAATTCATCATTTTCATAAGGATACAAGTTAAAGAAAATGCGGAGCCAACAAATTTAAATACATTTTTAGCGATTTTGCACAAACGGTATCTAGGGTTGGAAAACGTCGATTTTCCAATGAGTTCATTTCTGATCTAATTGACAAACGAATTATAAACGATTAATGTTCTACCAAAATTTATTTCGTCGATTCTTTCGAAACGAAGAGAGGTTAGAAAGAGAACGGAGAGATTTTGAAAACAGCGCCTCCGCAAAACGGATGTATATCTTTCTCTTTCTAGTTCCGTCCTACTCTAACAACTTGTGGCACTTTATTACAAACTTAGACCTTCTCGTGCAGCATCGCCATCTTAAATGCGCGCCATTTCACGGACACTTCTTATATACGGAGAGAGTTCTCATAATCTTTACCATTCAGCGCGCGCGCTACGACAAAATGGCGTCCTACAACGAAATGGGCGCGAAGTAGGATGTTTTCTTTATCCTTAACTCTTCTCAAAAACGATTGATATTTAAACATCGTAATGAGACGGGCAAACGAAATACATTTTCCCAGCTGTAATTCTCGCCAACGTTTCATCGAAGTGAAGACGAGAAATGTTATGAAAACAAGGAACGTTTACACAAGTGACAGCGTTATTCAGCGTTATTCCAGAAAGAATCGCAGAGTCGTGGTTAAATGTTTCGTTATGCTCCTGTTTATCCAAGACTATAGGTCTCTCGATGAAATCAGCGATTCGAGCGATACGCGTTATTTCATTGTTCGGTTTATTCGAAATCGGTTTGAAATCCAATTCGTTGCAGGCGAGGAAATCTGGTTTTACCCAACTCTTCGTCGATTCCGTTGAAACCCCGTGATTGTGCGGTTTCGAAAGTGTATTTTTGTGGGTTTTGTCACGCTATTCGTCGCGACGATGAAATTACGTGGACTTAGGCGAGCCAGAAGTCTGCTCAAAGCCCGCGAAATTAGCGGCACGCTCTTTAAACCATATCCATAAATATCTATCGCGGTTTACTTTAACTCATTGGCTTTCCGCTTTCCGAGTTGACAAAAACGCAGATTTCGAGTCGACGTGACTAACGACAAATTCTAATGAGATTTTGAAGGCGAGTGTCGTTTCGGTCCTTTTCGTAGGGCAGAAATATTTTCAAAGGTGGGCATCTCGCGTAAAAGCTCGCTTTTTAACCTGTTTTTGACATTTTTGTTTGCGAACTGTTTAAAGATACAAATGCGAACTTTTTGCTTTATATTTATACACATTTTGAGCCTATTCTGCGATTGTTTCAGCTCGAAATCGTCGCTCGTTGCCGAGGTACGCGGCAACTTGGTCAGTCATTTTCAAAAAACGTTCTTTTCGGTTACCGGGATGGCTGCTTTGTTATTCGAACGGCTTCGGGTATCGGAAAATCACTTGGCCCACATATTCTGCGCTATATTTAGATGCAATTTGTGCAATGAAAAAAATCTTTCCAACCAGTCACACGGGAAATAAAATTAATTAAAAAAATAATAGATAAATAAAAATAGAAATTGTATATTATTCCAATAAAGATGTTCGGTTTGCTCGCAAATTGAAAAGCGACGGCGATAAATCTTCCGCGTCGTAATATATCCCAGAATTGGAATGAAATCATTGCGGGGCGCTACATCTTCTCTCTCTCTCTCTCTCTCCCTCTCCCTCTCTTTCTCTCTCTCTCTCTTTGTCTCTCTCTCCATATATCTTTGTAGATACAGCGCTATATGTATCCGCGTCTCGCTTGTTTGCTCAGTTTTCGCCCCAGGTTCGTACAATACGCGGCTTTCATTCGCGGATCGATCGCGAATTCGTTGGCCAACCCTCGAATGTCGTACGCGTCGAAACGTGGTCGTAGTGTTTCCGATATTTCCGTCCTTCGACCTCCAACCCTCGGTCGCCACCACCTTTCCGTTCTCGCTCATAACCTTCCGAAGCTATCGGACAGCTCCCAATAATTCTCCGTGTAATTGGTTCGTCCCGAAACACGTTTTCTTATCTTTGTATTATCTCCGAACCATTTCAGTTTCGCCGAGACTAGCGATTTGTAGTTGGGAAGAAGCGGGTGTCGTTATTCGTAGACGTGGCTCGCCGATGCAGTTGAAAATCACGGTTGCACAGATTATTATTACGCGATTATTGGACAGTCTTGTCGACCGAAACGCTTCGCAGATCCGTTAATGACAATGTCACGCAGCTTTCATGTCCCCCATTTCTTCAAATCCGCAGCAACGCTATGGAATTGCACTTTCGACTGTTCATTTTTATCGCGAGTGGTCATTTTCATCAATAATTATTATTAACAAATAATATAATATAATATAATTATCATTAATTATATTGTATAAGGTAAATATCTAGAAGTGCGCCGCCTATGAAATTGAAGAAAATTGCAATGTGTCATAGTGGAACTGTACTCACGGGCATTTGTAAGAATTATTCATGGTGGGGGACCACCACAAAAACCCATAGAACCACACGGAAATTCACTCCGAAGGTCAAATATTGAGAACTGCTGCTCCAGTGTTATTGAAGAAAACTGCTATGTGTCACAGTCGAAATGAACTCACGGGTATCCAAGAGAATTATTTATGATGGTGGGATACCATTAAGCCCCATAGAATTAGCATAGGTGGTGGTGGTGGTGGTGGTGGTACTGGTGTGTGTGGGGAAGGGGGTAGTGTGTGCAGACACACGCTCGCACACGCACACTCATCCGTACACACGCAATCAAATTCTGAATGTACTTGAGTGGTTAAATGTTGAGTCCTAATTGCTTCTTCAGACCTGTGACGAGATATACCACCTTGGGTGTCCATAATTTTATAGAAATTTTTAACGTGGTTCCATGATGGATTATTGTATTCCGCCGTCACGAATAAATCTCTTCAATGCCCGTGAGTTTATTTCCACTATGATTCCGTTGATTCAGTTTTATCCAAGTACACAGAGGGATCACTTGTCAATATTTAGTTTGTTAGGCTATTTTTCATGTGGTCCTATGGGATCTTATGGTGCTCCCCCACCCTGAATAATTCTCTTGAATGCTTGCGAGTACATTTCCACTATGACACATTGCAAATTTTATCAATTTCACAGGAGGTGCACTTCTAGATATTCACCTTATATGACGCAACATATATTTATAATTATTATTAATTAATTATTAACGAAAGCGAAACGAAATAACGAAATTTGACGATGATAATTGACAACAATTGTTATCAACGATTAATTAATACTTATTAGTTAGCCAGTAATCATCAAGTAAAATTTTCAACTATTCACATTAATTGACATGATAATTGTTGATAACCATTATTATCGTTAAAAATCATTATTTCCTCGTTTTCGTCGTTAGATCACACTTTGCCAGCTAAGTGGCGATATTTCTGTGGCATGGATGCTGCGTATCGACTAACGGCAGGTGGACAAATTTCGTATGAATCCAACTTCTGCGTAAAAACGTTCGTATTATCCAGCTGGATTATCGAAGAAGAGGACATAAGTATTTTATTACAGGCAAAATAATTTGATCACCACTTCGATAAGAGAAGTCGATCCTGAAATTCTGAAAATCTTTGGACGTTCATTTTTTTTTCAATTTTAGAATGTTATGGAATTCATTGAAGTATTCGTTGTATTCTTTGGCAGTCCTTAACGAAGATAACTCTCTAAGCTCTTTTATGCTGAAACTCGTTCGTTCGGAACTCGGAAAATAACGTTGTTTTTTACATACAATTTCTCGTTGCAATTCTCCAATGACTACATCAATCTCGGAACTTGAACTTGAGCACCCAAAAATTTAAGGTATTTGTAGGATTTTTGTGGAAGGTTGAAACAATGAACAACGATATTTCAACATTTTAGTTATATTATAATATTCGGACCGCATAAAAAAACTTTTTTTGAATTGTAAGCAATGTTCAAGTATGACGAAAATGGCGCTAAGTAGAACTCCCTTGAAAAATACAGGATTTTCATTCTTACGAAGAATTCATAAGAACATTGAAAATTGACAGAATGGTGCATTTTTAAAATGTAAGTTCTAAAAACATGATTTTTTAAAATCAGTTTTTCAATGTAACAAATGAGAAGTTTTTGAAATAAAATTTTGGTTCTAGTCTTCGCGATAGCCACTCGTGTTCCGAATAACTCATAAGAATTTCAGACAACTCGGCTGGATAGTTTTTTTCCACAACGGTGTGCAAACACAAGATTCCACAAAATTTACTTCCAATGGTTGAAATACTGTCAACATCCTTACCAAAATTTCGCAGTATATTCTCAAAAGACCATACATTCGATATATCAAAGACAAAAAAACAATTTTTTGAAAATTCTAGATAACCCGGTACTCTTAAGAATTTACAGCCATATTTTCACAGCTAAACGAACGACAAAAACGTGATCGAAAAACACTTCCGGGGACGATTCTATGGCAGAGTAAGAGATTCGAACAAATATTTTCTCGAAGTTATTGAGCGTGAAGAAGTATTTCTGCCGGCATGGTCGAGTGCTCGGGCCAAAAGAATGGTCGAAACATTTTTGTGTCAATGCTTCTGCCCAAGAAATGTTCTCGGCAAAGTCGTAAAGTCTTATAAATTTGCGATTAAATGTTCCCATAAATTTTATTATTACGAAGAAAATATTCCCTTGAATACTTCAGGTACGGATTACCCCGCGAGGCCCAGGCGAAAACTGGGCTAGACAGCATCAACTTAACTATCCTCCCATTCACAGGAAAGTGGGAAAATCAATACCCCTGGTTTTTATTTCGTCATTATAATTTGTCCGAATAATTTTGCATATGCAATTGTAAATGACCAAATAAAAAACACGGATATTTTTTTTTCCATTCGCCCATGGATGGCATAGTTAGTTTGATGCTATCTGTCCCAGTTTTTGCCTGCGCCTTAATGGGTTAACAGCAAGGAATGTCGTGAAAAGTATCGGGGAAAAAAGATTCGACGACGGGTCCGTAAGATACATGACGATGCAATGAAGACCTGCGGACGAAAAAAGTAGTAGAATGTATTTATCGACCGAGCACAGGCACGTTCCAATCCTATCAGCGGTTTTTCTTCACCGAGGAAAGAAGAAGGGTCCATTGGCACTGAATTGATATCCTATTTCGTGTTCCCTTTTTGCAAGAGCTTGTTCTCTCGGACATGACAGGCGGAATAACAGCAGCAGGCAAAGGCCCTTAGGCTTTTCCGTTCCTCGGACGTGTTTAGCCGTCGCGTTACGTTTTTGCCCAACTCCAGTTTCTGAACTGCGAAACATCGCGACGGGCGGTGGCTGCTATACCTGCTGCTTTAACGGCACTGCTCGCAATAATCACAGGCCGCCTCGAAACTTTTCTCTCTTCTTTTTCGATCTGTTTTTAGTTTCCGCAGGGTTCAGACGTGCAAAAACCGACGAACAGCCCGAGCGTTGTCCGAAGTTCCGCCTCGTAAAACTACGCCAGCGCTACCTAGCGGCGGAACTTTGCGACGCGACGCGGAAAGATCGAGACTCTTGATGACGTCAGCGAGGGGCCCGTTCCGGCCATTCTGGACGAAATTCCAAAATGCCAAAACGTCTGATTGAGCTGAAACTGCATCAAAAATTTATCCCTGAACAGACATTCCGAAAAACTGTCACGCCGGACTGTGAATAAAAACACATGCAAATGGGAAAAATCGGTTTCCGGCTCAGTTTTTAAGCTTTTCGAACTAATTCTTAATTTAGGGTGCGCAGGAAACATCAAAGTTGTACCCCTATAAAGATGGGAAACCATCAAAAAGCATCTAATTTTGGCATAATTGAAATTCAATATTTTTAAGTTTGGTCTGCCATCTTTATAGGGGTCACGGTTTTGTGTAAAGCTGCGCCCTTTTTCTGCATTAAGTTTATGAGGTTAGGAATTTTGTCACCTTTTTATAGTTTTAACCCTTTTTATACGTTCTTTGTATAAAATGCTCGCTTTTTTGACCCCTAGAATCACTATCATATTAAATATGCTAGAAACATTAAAGCTGGTGTGAGTCGAGTTACACAAAATTCCTATCCTCAAAAACTCTATATCCAAAAAACGCGCAGGTTCACCTGGTATCGCGATGTTTTGTGAGCAACTCTAAGAGACATTCGTTAAAAAGTGTAAGAACTAAGTCGCAGAACGATTTTTGTCCATTCACATATCTTTTTATCCTCTCGGAACCGCAAAAATTTTCTCTGATAACTCGAAAAGCATTGACTCCATGAGAAAACGAAGCTTCCCTGTCTTACATGCATACTACTTACATGCAACTCGAGTAAAAAGATGATGCTTGGGTCGAAATCTATATTGTGGGTATGGGAACGAAATCCTTGACTACAGATCTTGAAAAACACGGTTCAAATCTTTAGAAAGGGATTTTGTTTAAATAATTTTTTATTTAGTTAATCAACGACTGGAATGAAAATAATGTAATTACATTTGAACCTTTTTAAATACTATGAGAACAAATAGCAGATCGGGGGTGCCGCATCAATCTCGCCCAGGGTGCTGGTAGTGTTAAGGCCGGTACTGGTAACGTGTACTATTTGTCTGCAGCCAATGTCATCCGTATTGCTGCAAACTGCTTTTACCTGAAATTACTACTAACGTGTCGGATCACCGCACTTTCTTTGAGCGAATAACGGTCTTTGAAGCCAATGCTGACGGTAGTCCGGGATCTACCCGTGATCTCCTGAGATGAGGCCAGTCTGGAAAATATTTTCTTTCGAATCGAGTCAACAATACCATTACTGTTTCCAATCTTCATCCGATGTTTTCTGAACGCAGCTCTTGCAGAGAACCCACCTTTCCTCCTGAATCCTACCCAGTTCACATACTCGAAGAGGTATAGATTGTTCACAGACTCTTGGCTGTATAATGCAAGCTTCTATCGAGTTCGAGCGAAGTTTTCTGTCAATAATTGCTCGACTCCATCGCCTCCGCGTTTCTGTGACTGATCCAGACGTTGCCAGTTCAAAGACTGGAACGGCCCTATTTCGAAATCGGTGGACCCACTCTTTCCACGGTTCCGTATCACGAAATCTTCAGCTGAATCCTTTTTGTATCCTCAACAGTGATTTTTAGAATTGAAATGCCAAAAACATACAGGGAGCATCGCTAATTCCGTCGAAACGCGTCGTGCTCTAACAACGTGCTAACCAAACGGCACAAAACGCTGAACTATTCGGCTCTAAAGCAAAGTTATGAAGCACGGATACTAAAGGTACCGAGTCAATTCCTGCAGCTTATAGTATCTTTGAAACAAAGTCTCACTTTTTGAATTCGTAGAAGGCGGACTGTACTTAGTCATCGAACATCTCTTAAAGCTTCTCGATGTCTACTATACATAAAACCATTGCCGATGAAATTCCAACTGTTAACTGGTCGGAATTCTATCCGGCGTTTTTTAAATCGATTCTGAGAATCTCGCTTACGCGTCGTTACTCGATACCATCGATTACTCATCGAGAACTGTGTCTTCAGTAAAGGCGTAAGAGAATTGGCACGTACGCCAAGAGTGAAACCTTCATCGATGTTCATTTATACGAATCTACGCATCTTCCGGGATTTATCTTTGTACCTGATATCCCCATAAAAAGCACCTCTGGTGCAAAAACCTTTCGCCTAGTTATATAAATGTGATAGTCACCTAGAAAAAATACATTCTTATACCAAGAAAACATCATACACTTATTATTTTATACAAAAATTCCTTCCTCGTAAAAAAAAAAAGATTCGAAATCAGATGCTATTGCCTAGTACCGATATCACGTTGTCTTTTTCGAATTGACAATTAGGCTTTTCATAACACGGTATTGACAGCCTTCCTGTCCTGCCACGTAGTACCATAGATATAACGATAGAGGACTGACGCCTCCATTGGTTCACCCAAATAACATTTAAAAAAAATAAAAAAAAAATTAAAAAAAAATTTGGTGGTAGTGGTACTAGGCGGGCCAATATTTCGTATCACTATATTGGGATTATTGACATGGTTCAACCGCGGTAACATTGTACTTATCTGGAAAAGGCCCGCCTAGTACCACTACCACCAAATTTTTTTTTAATTTTTATTTTATTTTTTTTAAATGTTATTTGGGTGAACCAATGGAGGCGTCAGTCCTCTATCGTTATATCTATGGTACTACGTGGCAGGACAGGAAGGCTGTCAATACCGTGTTATGAAAAGCCTAATTGTCAATTCGAAAAAGACAACGTGATATCGGTACTAGGCAATAGCATCTGATTTCGAATCTTTTTTTTTTTACGAGGAAGGAATTTTTGTATAAAATAATAAGTGTATGATGTTTTCTTGGTATAAGAATGTATTTTTTCTAGGTGACTATCACATTTATATAACTAGGCGAAAGGTTTTTGCACCAGAGGTGCTTTTTATGGGGATATCACTACTTTTTGTAGAATTTGATTAATTACGTAAGTACAATCATTCTCGTATCCGTAATAAATCGCATAAATTGTCTATCACCCTTGAATAAAAGCAATAATAATATTTGTACAAAGATATGTACATATATATACTAGGGGTTCCGCCCCTGCGCGCTTCGCGCGCCAATTTTCCTCGGCGCGGCGCGCCTCGGGCACTATACATTACATATACATACATTACATATACATTACATATAATACTGATCGAATAGATTTGTTCACTCTAAAAAATACACCTACATACCGTGAGTATTCGTGTATCTAACTCTTCAGCCATACCACAATATTCGTTAATCTTTTTCGTTCCAGATCCAGCCTCGACATTCGAAGATCCTTATTATTTTGTAGTTTATAATTGTAATAATTTCCAACTATAAATAAATGATATTCAATAATATACATGCGTAAATAATCTTGAAAGTTGTTTCCGTTTGTGGCTTACTACCTTAATTTGCAATCTGAATGTGATGCACTCTCTGTTAATGTAATGACTGTAATTCTCTCTATTGCCTGGTACTTCTCCTTCTCTACACTCTTTCACAGGATTCGCTAATAAATATTCTCGTGACTTAGCTACTTTAGTTGATTCTGATTTGCATTGAATCGTTTCAAAAATATTATTCATTTGCCGAATAATAATGGACAGATTATCGGTACAATTTTTTCATACTGTAAGTCCTAACCGCAATCTAACCATATAATCGTACTCCGGGCGCTTTGCCTACCTGTCAAAGCAGAAGACAACCAGCGTGAACAAAGAACAGCGGAACGGCAATGCCGTAAACGCCAAATTCGGGATCGGACCGATCCAACTGACCCGCATAACGAATCTCACGCTATAACTAAAGACTGTAGTAATCATTCAATTCAACCCTGTGTTGTCAAACACTTACAGTTATCTCATAAAAAAAAAATATCTTACCGTACCTCAAATAATCTTGTTCTGAATTATACGAACAATTACGACCAAAAATACATTGACACATACCGTACTGTAGTTGGTGAAAATAAAGAGCTAACCAAAGCGCCATCTGGCTACGTCCATACTTGGTAGGTCTCTTCTCTCTACCTAGCGAAAGCCACTCTATACTCTTTATACCCATAGGTTTCGTGCCACATACTTGGTAGGTCTCTTCTCTCTACCTAGCGAAAGCCACTCTATACTCTTTATACCCATAGGTTTCTTGCCACATTGTGTGACGTCACTGACTGACGGAGACGACGAAAATGCGATCTCGTCGATAACACGTATAAATTACTTGCATCGAAATCTTCGAATAATAATATCTCAGCTCTACGTCCACCGATTCGATCGCAATAGGGCTTAAATTAAAGCTCTTCTTGGCCACATCCTGCAATAATTATTACAATTCCGTATTTATAGCGAGACGGAAGAAATTAACGATCATAAATTTCCTCAACTGTCACTCAGTTGCCGTTCGGGTATATAGAGACTCTGTCAGAGTCTCGCGCGGCGCGGCGGAAATTTTTTTTTTTTTTTATATAACTAGGCGCGAGACTCTACCGAGTCTCTTGATCTCAGTGACAAATTATGGAGAATGGAGGCGAGAAGGACTCTCAGTTACAACAGTATCCATTTGAATGCTTAAAATACTAGTTCATCGAGTTTCTCGAATGGCACTGGTAAGTAATTAGAGTACGTCTGAAATTGGCGATTTCGGACAAAGCGAAGTATGCAAGAGGTAAATGACAGAATATAAGACAAATTGGGTTGGTTAGAGCAGCAGATAAATGTACACAGAATGGATGGTGGGCGGATAACATGATCAAACGAAAATTAACAAATTATAATTCGTGGTTGAAGTGACGGTAGAAAAGTAAATTATTCAATTAAAATGGTGAACATTTCTTTAGTTAAAAGTTGTTCGATTGGTCGCAAAAGTAAAAATAAAACATCGGGTACCTCGTTTTCCGTGTCTTTTTTTCAACCAACAACGTGTAAAAAAAATTCATCATTTTCATAAGGATACAAGTTAAAGAAAATGCGGAGCCAACAAATTTAGATACATTTTTAGCGATTTTGGACAAACGGTATCCAGGGTTGGAAAACGTGGATTTTCCAATCAATTCATTTCTGATCTAAGTGACAAGCGAATTATAAACGATTAATGTTCTACCAAAATTTATTTCGTCGATTCTTTGGAAACGAAGAGAGGTTAGAAAGAGAAAGGAGAGATTTTGAAAACGGCGCCGCCGCAAAACGGATGTATATCTTTCTCGTTCTAGTTCCGTCCTACTCTAACAACGTGTGGCTCTTCATTACAAATTTAGACCTTTTCAGGCAGCATCGTCATCTTGAATGCACGCTATTTCATGGACACTTTTCATACACAGAGAGTGTTCTCCACACCTCTACATGACGAATGAAGCTCGATAACGTTTCTTGGGCATCAACGCTTGGCGTGCCAACCCCCGTTTGGTAATGTCTACCGACCACCTGCAATTTGCGAGCATGGCTCGTTGTCACGAGTCTCACTTATAGGTGACGCGCGTCCAAATTTATCGGGGAAGATTAACGGCGCTCCGTAATTTATCGTTACGTCAGCGGCCAACGATAAGATGGGATTGTTGCAGCAGTCGGCAGTCGTGTGCGGTGACCTCGAGTCAAACGACACTCGGCAGGCGCATCGGTGTCAAAATTGATGACGCGATCGCGATGCTTCCGGGTGCCGGGCATTCCAAAATTCCCGTACGCATCGCTCTGTCGGTGTACGTTGAATCGCTACAAATGCAACCCGCGCGCCACGCCACGGCGCCGTTCATGAATGAAGTTGTAAAAGCGTTCGGGTTAACTCGGGCTTGTTGACTCTGGCAATTTCGCGGGATCACTGGGTGAGCTGATGCCCGGTAGCGTCCCGAGCGCCGAAGCGAGGCCGGTACGAGATGCGGCGTACCGCTGACGATAGAAGCGCGCTCTGTGGGATGAGAGTCAGCACTGTTAGCCTATTAGCGTCGACTCCCACGACGCCATGACACGCGAGACGTTGGTGGGTGCAAGGCGCGCGCAAAATTAACCAGGCAGATAATTCTGCGTCGTTAACTCGCGCCATACGTTGCGCGACCGGTCACCGTCTCCCTCCACGTATCAGGTAAAAGAGCAGCTTAGCTTGCTCAACTGTGAAATGAAAAAAAAACCCAACTCTTTACGGGGAAGCAGCAACGATCGACCTTAATTCCAGAGTCTCGTTTCTACCATTAGTTAAGGCTACTTTTCTACCAAAGCAAAGACTAGCACTGACCAAGTGCTGCTGATTGTTAACCCTCGCAGCACAACAGATTTCTGAGTTCCCATCTTTTTCTGAATACCTTTTTCAATACGTTTCTCCTACCTCAACGTGAAACGAGTATTCACGGAGAACTTTGTAGGATTCATCGTAAGACCGGCATCACTGGCCACGAATCGTAGAAATCGACAGCAGTGCCATGCGGGTAGTGTAGAAACGACATCGGATTAATGTCCGCGACCATAGTCGCCCTAATTGTATAATAACGAATTTCACTTGGCGACCAACCCACGATGCTCTGCACATTCTATTGCGTTGTAAAATTTGTTGTTGTTTTTTGTCATTCGATAACAAACAATGCAAACGACCGTAGCTATTATTTTATTAGAGTATTCTTTGAGCGTTGTTTGGCCATGCTGAATGCGGTTGCTTTACTTTGCTTTGCATTTGTATACCGGTATGTGCGATAATTATGGTTGATCCTCCGGATTCAACTACCAGGTTCAGTTTACCCTTTTCCATGGAGGGAGACTGCTTAAAGGGTTTTCGAACAATTGATTCTCCTGGCAAATCGTTTCCGGAGATTCAATGGTTTCGCTTCAACCCTAGTCCACTGCACAGGCCTACTCGTCACTGATCCACCCATGATTTTCTAATCAGGCTATGTGATTCCAAATCCTCCGAGGATTGTCATTCACCTTCGGAAACGTCTCAAGAATCAATAATCCCAAGATCGATCGTTTCTTTGATCACACCGCTGGCTTTGAACATGCTTGTCTCATTTAAGGAAGGGCTATGACGTGCCCCCCCCTCCCCCCCCCCCCCTCCTAAATTATGCTGCATTTTGGGCCTGGCTGTGATCTGTGGATCCAGCTTTTGGGTCCAACCGTCGGATTCCATTCATGATTGGTCAAAGCAATTTCGTGCTTCTACCCCAAGGAAGGAAATTTGTATGCCTACTTTGTGGCAGTTGAGGGGCGTCGACGACAATAGCAGTGGAATGCGACGCACCGGGATGTCTGCCCAGGATCGTATATAAGTCTGTAAATGAATGCAGAAGCACGAGGATGAGTTGGTTCCGGGTGCTTCGACATATTTGACGTTCTGGTAATTGGGTCGTTGCATCGAACAAGGGATACCGTTCAAGCTTTTCAGCTTAAGTAGTTCCAATGATCGGTTATCGATGCCTCGTTGGCCAGCTGTCAAGGGAGAATGATTCGCCCTATTATGACGTTTTCATCCGTCGCAATCGCAGAACAATTCAGGACATTTGCTAGTATGCTTCCATATATTTCGAGATGGCTCATAGACGGCGCGCACTCTCGTGAAATGTATTATGCACCGTAGAGCAGCAGTACTCAACGAATGCGGTCGCCGACTCGATGTAACCTCATCTAGATCGCGTTGATGGAGTGGACGATGCCATCAAACACTCGTGGTTGCGAGAAAAGAACAGAAATTCGCTCGCGAAGCCTGCATACGACTCTTAAGTTTCCCAGACCCGGGGTAGTTGCACATTCTTTGGCATTTTTGCTCTCCGTGTCTGCTCGGTGCAACGATTCCGTTGTTTCTACAGCATCGAAGTCCTATTCACTGTGATCAGTTACTTCGATCCGATTTGCTGGTCAGATATTACCTTAAGCTTTCCGGGCTAGCTGCTAGCAGCGCGAGTCAATTTTGCTAAGCCATTCCAAAATTGCTACAATTCTGTAGCCGCTGTCGTGCAACAGGCAGACCACGCGTCGCCAGTACTTCTTCTAATAAGTGTAACAACCCGTAATCCAGTGGCTTAATTAACCACGCGATGCGTAGCTTAATTCATGTTTCATCCTTTCATCGAATCCTTCATTATCTCCCAGACACTGAAGCACGATCATCACAAAGGCTTTCGCAGAAATTACTGTTGGCTTTTCGATAAGAAAATTATTAACGGCAGTGTCCTCTTGCCGAGAATTTCTACGTCGCGGAGCAGCTTACTCGAGTATAATTATGACTCCCAGACGGGAGAGAAACCGTTGGACAATTACCCTTACAACGGCACGTTTCCGCAGAGCCCCCCCCCCCCCCCCCCTTTTGTGTCCAGTGACCCCATCGTAGCGTTTCCATTCGCACTTGATTTCTTCTTCCTTTGGTATTCGCTAGCATCGTGTATCTTCACAGCTTCGAACAACCATTAATGATCCACCTTAATTTCCCTGTACCTAAAGTATTACTCTTCGTTTAGCTAGGGTTAAACGTGACAGGCCATAATTGAGTTATTTAAAGTTGAATAGCTTCCAATGAACCACCGCTGCCTTGCATGGGACTATTCCATGTCGTCAGCGACGCTCGTCCGAGTGTTAATTCATATCTAGGCTACATCCTCGCGACATGTAGTACTATTTAACGACGTACAATGTCGGCTGCTTTGTCGCTTGGCTCGTTTGATCGATTCGAACAACGCTCCACGAATCTCTTGTCTTAGAGGGGTTTCTCATTTGTAACCAAAAGCATTTCCGTTCTTGTCCTTGGAGTGAAATTTAATTACTCGACTATAGCTCGTGGAATACAAAACCTCTTATGCAGCGTTGTCTGGGCTCCGGAAAGTCCCATCGTCCACATGTTCGGGGCACCCTTGCGAATAGTTTTCAACGTTGAGCCACGAGGCTCGGGCAGGGACGGCGGGGTATTTGAGGGTTCACAAAGTCCAAATTCCTGTAGTTCGATATCACGTGATATATTAAGGAGCAGCCAGACATTTAGGCATGACGGATATGGGTATGCATACGGTTTCTGCGTCTAGTCGTATCAAGGGGGAGCATTTGCTTGGATTACATTGATACTCTCAATACGATTTCGGAATTCATCTGTTTTAAGTGCAAGAAAATGAAGCGGCTCTTCGTTATGAAAATAATAGAACGATTAGGCAATAGGCCAAAATTAAGTAACGAAAGTCTACGTTTGTCCGACACGAAAGAACATGAAAACAAGTCCAATTCAGCACTTGTCTCGTCGGACCGTCTCTAGAGTTCTTTCTAAGACAACTACCGATTTTTTAGTCTAACGCCGGAAAACTGAACCCACTTTTCTCCTCAATGACAGCTATCAACATTGTTCATTTTTGTACCCTTACCCGTGAATTCTTCGACCCCGGGGACAACGCTCATCGACGCCTCTTCGTAATTTTTGTATGATATCACCATTTTTTGGTCGAATTGGAGCTCCTCGCGATCTAGTTTGATGGCTGAACGTCGTGGCCGCATCTACACAGCGATATCTAGTTGAACAACTGCGATCAGTTACATCTGTCTCTTCTATCTGCGAGTAGTTTTCTACCACTGCGACCCAGGGAATACAATTTCAAGCTTGCAAATTCGGTGGATCCCATCTTTAATTCCTCCTAGACTGCGCCAAGATAATCGACTATGTTTTTCTCGGTCCCATACGGAAATGACATTATCTGTAACAAAAGAAAACAAATTTTGTACTAATTTGAGTCCTATAACTTTATTAGACAGCTCTTGCTGGCTTAATGAAGATTTCCCATTTAATTACCATGGTAAAAAAAGTTTTCTATAGATGGAATTTTATATCTCGACAATGGCATATTGTACAGATTAGTCAAAGACAATTTGTTATAGTGAATTAAACGTTCTACAAAAAAGCTCCGTGTTACAATTTTTTTATAAGCACAGCCATTCAAATGATATTCTATTTCAAAGTTCACACTTTAACAAATCAATAAATATTTATAATTCTTAATGAAAAAACGTACGTATAATAAACATATAAAATCGATGAATTTTCAGCCATTTCGAACTTCCAAGTCGAATATCATTTGCACGGCTGTGTTTATGAAAAGAGTCTAGGAAATCTTTTTTGTACAACATTCAATTGTCGATGAAAATATGTCTTTGACTCTGTTCAATATGCCATTATCGAGATATCATATTCCAAACATAAAAAACGTATTTTTCCACGTTATTTAAAAAGGAAATCTTCATTAGGCGAGCGAAAGCTGTCTAATTGAATTGTAAGGCTCAAATTGGTACCAAAATATGTTGTTGTTTTTTTTTTCGGTACAGACAGCGTAATTTTCGTATGAGACCGTGAAAAACCAGCAGATTTAGGCTGTCATTGAGTCAGCCTTTCAACTTTCCGTCATTTGTGCTCGAATCAATATTATTCATAATTACAATTTATTAATTACCCAAAAGTCCTATGTGTACTATTTTTTTTCGCACGTAATATTTTTATAATTTTAGATTTTTTAATACCTTACAGGATGCGCCATCTTGTATTTTCCAAATCTGACTTTAGACTCGTAATCAGCGACCCCGAAAACATGCGGGTACAAATTTTGATGCCAATCCCTTTGTCCGTTCCGAAGATATGAATAATTTTATTTTATTGTTCGGAATTTTGTTATTTACATTACAGGAAAACTAAGCCTCCGATCAACGCCAAAATCTAATCAGTTTCAAGATAAGAAACGCCGCCTCGATTGAGCCCAATTTGATCAAAATCCGCGCACTCGTTCTGGAGATATCGTCGGGACAAAAATTTGATCGCATACATACGTACATGCGTACACACAGACGTCCAACCGTAAATATTCGGAAGTGCTTCTCTGGACCTTAATACGTGGACATCCAGTGAAAATTGAATTTTTCATTTTCGGGGTGATTACAATAATTTCCTATTTTCTCTGAAATCCGAGAAAGGGGAAGTTCAAAAATAGTTGATTTTTTTCTGCACAGTCCAATGCTCCCGCTTAATTTCTTCTCGAGTCTTTAGTACCCGACTGTTCGAAGATTCGAGGATGAAAATCCTTCCCAGCTATGCATATCTGTGGGTTCAGGGGTCTGTCGCGCACTCGGCGATCGTGTGATCGAGTGCACGTGTCAAGGATCATTCGAGGGTTAAACGTATCGTGGATATTCCGACAGGTCAGGTTTGAAAGGCTGCCACGCGTCACGAGCGTAGAGAATTGTCAACCGTGCGAGGTCAGTGGAAACCGAGACTACTTGATGAAAATTTGTACGAAGTGAGCATAGCCGAAATCGAGCGTGCTTAAGCCGACGACCAGCGACGACTAGAGCGAACTTAAAGTCGGCGCATCGCATGGCTAGTCTCGATTGGACTCGTGCCAGTAGCAGCCGCCTTGGAAATACTCGCGGATTCGGATCAGCGGAGATGACTGACGAGGCTTCGTCATTCCGGTGCAACCGACGCGACGGGTCGTTGATAACGCGGCGGGTTATCGCGTCCTGTTCTCGCAACTTTATTTCCTCGCTTCCCTTTTATTTTTCCTCCTCCGTTTTTAAATTTACTTCAGTTTCAATTCTTTATAACCAAACACCTGGCGCGGGCAACCGAGGTGGATTCGTACGCTGACAAAGAGCTTTTGCCCGGGCCGGTCGTGTGAGTCGACGTGGGATTGACCGAAGGAAGGAGAACCTCGCACGCAATCTCGCGTGCCTCGAATCCTCCCACACCTCGGCCAACTCTGCACGTATGACGTCCGTTCTCCTTTGTATTTGTTTAATACAGTAATAACGCACAGTTGGACGTTATCGCTCCTAACTACACAGCTATATTTATTGTCCCCGGCACCGTGCCGCCTTGAATACACATATTTGCCTGTCATACCAGCGCCAAAATAGCTCAACGGATCAATTCGAGCCGGTCGGAGATGCCGCCGGCCCTCACTCCAACCTCCTCCTCCCCCGACCTCGTAGATCAGCCCTACGATTTGTAGCGTGCAGCGCTAATCCCTATCTCGCAGATCACGGCTTTTTACGGCCCTCGTAGGTGCAAAAACGATGCTTATCAAATGATACTTGATCGCGGTTGTTATCCGAACAGAATTGCCACATGCTGCCGCCGTGTCCAACGACCGTAGGTGAGAATGGGACGAAATAATCGATCGTTATTGCGCTATTGCTCCTACCAATCTGTGGCCGCAGGCCTGGAGCTCGTATATCTGGTTTTCCATTTCAGTCCTGCGATTTATCGCTAGAAAACCTGGCACTACGACTGAAAAACACTCTCGAGGGAGTATGTACACTCGGAGGCCCGAAAAAAAACGCGCATTTAACACATTTTTTACAAAGACAGGCTAACTTGTTTGTCAACAAAGATTCTGGCACTCGAATAACAGAGTTTTGAAGAAGTTATGATAACTTGTCCATGTTATTATAGTCACAAATAACGGAATTATAGTCTATCATTGAGAGGTCCAACAAAATAAATTGTCGCGTATCGTGTAAAGAATCTCAAAAACGGCTTTACCGAATGGTTTGAAATTTTCACCAACTATTAATGATAGAATTGTCTTATGCTTGCACCAAAGCTTTTTTCAACATTTTAATTGTGTCTAAAATGACAGACCGTTTAAGAAAGATTCAAGTGTTTGCTTAAAAAACGCCCATTTTTTGGCTAAACACTCAAAAAGTCACCGAAATAAAAAAAAGTTTTTGTTCAAGGAGAAGATAATTAATTATTAATTGGTAAGAATTTCAAAGGTTTCGGTGAAGCATTTTTGAGATTCTTGACTCGCTGACCTCGAACTTGTAGTTTCGAAAAAAATGCGCTTAAAGTGCGCGTTGAGCGCGCAGCTACCGCTTTTAGCTGCTTCAAATCAGCTCGATGCTACCTCGCTTGAAATGGTACAACTCCGTAAAAAATGGTCGGATCTTTGTTAAACGTTGAAGGAATATTTTTGACGTGATATGCTATTAGAAAAGGGGGGGAAAATCTTTTTTCAGGAAGTTCTGAGTGTACGTGCCGCCGAAATTGTTATCTGCCATATGACGTTACAATCAAGATCTGTCGATCCACAGATCTTGTTAGTTCGGCTATGAGATTTTTTCGAGCAGGACCACGGAGCTGGATCTCGAATCGAAATAGATTCCTTAAGTAGATATTCGTGTCTCGATGCGAGACGGATGTCTTTTTTCACGCGGTTCTTTACCCACCCCATTTCGTTACGGTATCACCGTAACTTCTCCAGTCAACGTGCTTCAGCTGAAGTGGAACACTCTCGGGTCGGATTTTTCGCTCTTCTGGAAATACCAAGCTGGATGATACCTCAAGGATACTTCAACAACCTCAATGTGCCGTGTAACCTCCTTTAACATCTGAGATACGTTATCGCGCGATGACGAATAGTCTTAAGGTCGTTTTTGACTTGGTGGGAAAACATTAGCGTACATCATCCGCGAATCGGTAGCGTGTTTGTTGAAACTGCGCCAGAACAACGACGCGAACGGTGTCGAAGAAAGGAAGATTTTGGCAGGCAGGGAAGTGACTCTTTGCAGAGCTGACTGAGGGACCCTCTGACGAACATTCGCTTGGATAAAACGCAACGCGTTGCGCGGATCGAACACAAACGGTCGAAAAAGTGGCCCCTTTTGGGAAGTCTCTTTGTACGAGATCCGTAGTCGCGTTCTCATCTGGTTTGAAGTTGCAAAAGCGCGGTACAACGCATCGAAAGCGTCGAAAAGCAACGGGACAGTCGTGGGAAAATTGCGACGGAGGGAGCCCGTAATGGAGGGTTCTGCACATCGCGTTCCATTACTGCAATAGCTTTGACGTCACGACTGAACGGTAGCGAAGAATACCGAACGAGTGCACATTAGCGACTCGACGCAACTTCAATCCGAGTGCATTAATGGAGTGCGGTGTATGAGAGGCATTTTCACGATTGTTATCAGTTTCAATTGTTCTGTCGCAGAACCGGTCCTAGAAATCATCCAGCACCGCGCAGGTCAAATCTAGTCGGTGGTCGGGCCTCCCCAAGACTCGCGCCAACCAATAATTCATTTATTCCAACGAGAATACAATTACAAAATTCACAGTTCTACAATCCTGCGGAACTAAATGTTGACATCTTATGCAACATATGACAATTATTTAGTCTTCCTCAATATATATTTTATGATTGGCCCATTTCATATTATAATTAAAAATTATATTTGCAGGGCTGGCCTCTGAGTATTTGGTTGTTATTTATCTCAATATTTATCACAGTGAAAAAACTATTATCACAGTAGCCACCGAATGTCGTATGAATAGGTTTTCTTACAGTTAATGATAAATTATTTAAGACTAGCCAAGCTGCTACTTCGTTCAGATATAGATTCGTGTTGCTCCCAATATTATCCCAAGTGTCTTCACTTGCTACGACGGCATTATACGATCTGCATACGATACTACTAATTTATCAGTCATTTTCACTAATAAGTCAGTTACATATATTATAAAAAATTGATTTCTGTTATGTCCAATTCGGGTATAGGGGCGAGTAGGATTTCCAATCACTAGGCATTACCAACGCTGATTATCTTTTCTCAGCGTCGATTCGTTACACAGTTATGGATGTAGCATCTGCTGTAACCGATAATCACGCAACTCACAGAATATTCGCCTCTCTTGACCGTAACTTTTTTGTACAACATCGATGCTCTTATCTGCTGAACGCGTCGATGCTCTTTCCACGGATGCCATTCGCGTGATACTGGATGTGACACTTCCCGTTTAACGTCTTGGCCGGAAGCCCATACCTGAGTTAGACTTCCGATGCCCCGTCTTCGACACCGTCACAATCGGAAAAGCAGCTTTAACGTTATCGGGAACAAAACGATTCCATTCTTACAACTGAAGTCGAATAAATAGTTCAATCGGCGAAGTAAAGCAGCCCGCCTACTACCGACGCTCACTCGATAGATCTATCCTCTTCTAAATGGTTTTATAAGCCGACGCCTCTCCCAGCTACAGCATCGAGCATCAAACTCTTGAAATGTCGCATATTTTTTAACGATATGCTATCCCGAATGAAGTCCCTCTCATATTTCAAACTTGTCACCTTTCAAATGCCGCGCGTTATGCAACGTGGTTTGTCGCCCGCTTGTACGAGGCTGCCTTACGAAAGTAGATCGCATCGCGCTTGACGGATAAAATTGCACGGACGTTGCTCGAAGCTGAAGGGAAAATCTAATTCTCGGCAAGGCTGTCCTTCACCGAGACAACTCTTCCGATCCTGGGATCTTCTTATGCCCCCACTGGTTGTGGATTTCCCTTCAGCTGATAGATTTGGCTTCGGGATGTGAAATTTTCCCATCTCCCTATGAAATTTCCCTGGGATACAGCTTAGACTGGCGAGTATGTTTGCTAGAGGTTGGGGAAGCCATGCTTCGCCAATCGAATCGAACGAAAATTTCATGATCCTCGACTATTTTGCATCTGCGAATGAGCGAAAAGATCGCCTCCCAACTACCGCTGTTATGAACGATGGGAATATCCGGATCTTCCTGTAAAGCTTATGCGAATAGTGAAGCTGAAATTGAACAACCAAGATTCGTATGATATTTTTCCCGACTGAGTCGTTTCTTCGCCCAGGCTCCAAAATTTAAAGAAATCCGTCCGAATGTTGGATATCGACGTGCTCTCGAAGGAGAAACCCACGCACATCGGGAAACGGATTTGGACGGAATTTTTCCCCAGATTAGTCGCCGCCGTGGTAGTTGAAGATGTCGAAATACAGTTCTTCGCCGTTTTTTAGAAGCAACAATCTGAAAAATAGATGATGACCGTGCGACAATCTGGTGTATGTGTAACATTTAGTAGGCATGGTATGTGACGTATCCCGGAGGCCTAGGTTCGAGTCCCGCGAAGCGAACTTTTTTTTTGTTGCGAAATTCATTTTTAAACGATAAATGAAGTGGTTTCAACGGAATATGCATGCCTTATCAATCGATTTATATTTCTGTTGCCTCTATATTATCATACATTTTTACAAAAAGTAGACATGTCCTGGTAACCATAGGCTAGACTCGATTCGAGCACCACGAGGCAATTTTATCGTAGAGGTGAGCTGATGGACAGACGTGTCAAGCTAGGTCAATGCAATACATGCTGACATGTAGCCGCAGCGTCGATATTGGTGCACGATAAGTCTCGAGGGATTTCAACCCAGAATCCATTCGTTCTCATTCCTCTCGTCTTGCATCGAGCGTTGCGATTTTGTGGACCAATCCGTGCCTCGCGACTCGACTTGTTTTTCTTCTCACTATCGATAGACCTGACACTACACCGAGGGGCCACGGTTCGAGATTGATGCGGGACATCAGCCGATTACTTCCCGTCGAGCTGCGAGAAGAGGTGACTGGCTTATCTCTGAAATTCTCGAGGAAAGCTAAATCGAGGATAAATCGAGATACCTTGAGGGATCGGATCTCGCTTGGCGTCAGATTATTTATCACTCGGATCAAATCGAGCCTCGTAGCTTAACGCTCTTCACCGATCCCTAAGTTTCTCTCCGCATCGATTCTACGCAAGGAGCCGCTATATAAATACTCCTGAGGGTTTCCCTTTGTCGATCATCTTCGCTCAGCGCGTGGAAACGTCCGCTTGACATATAACTGCCAAATCGAGGCGTCGCTCACTTTTGGCTTTCCAACTTTCCTAAATCGCGATGTTCCCTTCAGCCTCTCTGCGAATCATGGTTACAACGTCTGTTTGTAATCGCCTCTGGCCTATGCGTTTCCCCAACAAACTTGTTCGTGTTCAAAGTACGTCGTAGCTCCGTTACCCTTCCGGCGCTACGGCGGGTTTCTGTGCCGCAGTTGGCCCTTGCTCGTGCGGTGCCTACAAAAGCTTTACGGACGAAAAGCTCTGAGTTGATTGTTTCGGAGTGAAACGTGTATATTTACCTGACACCCTTACTCCATACCTCGGATAAACGGCGGTTTCAACTGTTCAGAATAGCTTTCCACCCCGTCGTTGTACATTCGGTGGTTCCCCGCCCAAAAACTAACGACGCTCTTCCAAACCACGTGGAACCTCCAGCATGAATCTGACCTCGTTATCCCTACGTCACATCCACGAAATTATAGTTATAAAACTATTACTACGTTCAATTTCTCGCCAACCGGATCCTACGCGCGTCAGCGATGTGAACATATCCGGACAGATCTTCGAACCCCGGTAGAAATCGCCTGGTTCCTTGCTAACCAAACATCACGAACGTGGTAGTTTTGCGTCACGATTATACTTTTTACTACATTTTTTTTTTTGTTTTCAATTTCTGCAAAATCTAGCAGAATTTCCAACTTCACCAAATCATTGGCTGTATTATCAGCGGAATCGAGGGCTTCTCGAAGGACCCCGCGTTCTCCGAAGGTTGCGTATGCTCCGAGCGGAAACCGCGCCCGTACACCCACGAGATTCGTTGCGATGGCGTTGATGCTTACCGATCTGCTGTGGGTCGCGCCACAGGCTCCCTAGTGGGCGAGAAGTCACTGCTGTGCAACCTTCGCGCAACGCATCGATATCTCCGAATCTGTTTATTCGTCGGTTTTCTCACGAGGGATCGATGTTTGTGCTAGTTCCGCATTTGCATGTCTGACGTTATCAAACTACGCCTTGGACCATTTCCGTTGATCCTATTCCGTTCCCAACAACGGCATCGAGCGTGATGAGGAGAGACAGCGAATATCGTTTGTCGCGGTTTAATCTCTATCGAATCGGCCGACCGCGCGAACGTAACAATTTCAACTAATTGGCTGGCGTTCGATCGGTAGTTGAATGTCGGTGAAAGTGAGGCGTGGCGCGATCAAGTACTGGCAAAGAATCACGCACCACAAGGGTCCATATTTACCCTAACGTTTCGCCATATCTTTTAAACGGTATCTCATCAGCCCGGTTCTACGGATTTTCGGAACCGAAAGAGAAGCTTAATGGTTACGCTGCCCCACCCCCTTCCCTCCTCCCCGCTTGCAGGAACTTGATCGTGCCCCCCCCCCCCCCCGCCCTCTTGGCATAGAAACTTGATAGTGGCGCCCGCCCGCCACCCCTGTCCCCAGCATTCGAGGTAAATAATTTAAAAAAAAAGAACTCGGAAACAAATATACTGGGTGGGATTTTTGCCGACCAGGAGAATAAGAACTCTTTAATAAATTTGTACTCTTCATTACCTACTAACTAGACGTTGTTCTACTTATTGTTGAATAAATAGTATTAAAAATAGAAATATTTATAGCTTTACACGAGGGGCGAGGGATGCTGGGCGCTTTGTGAAACAATTTTTTTTAAACATTGGCGTCCCGTGAAATCGCCGTCTAAGGCAAGTGCTCGGTTCACCCTCTAGATTCGGGGCTATATCTCGGGCAGTCTTTGCGGCTACCCATTCCTCCGAGACAGAAATCATAGCTGTCGCACTAAGAATGACAGCTCGCGTCACGCTATTCGTGGAAGCTCCTCCGACAGCCTTGTACGACCTTGTAATTTTGGAACTGGGATGAAGTTCGATCCAACATTCGCATCGCGACAATTCCGTCTTTTCAGCAGTGTGAAGAATGAGTCCGCGTTCATTCGTCGTCCGTCGTGTCTTGGGTCGGGGTCCAACGAACTAGTAATCGTTGGACCTAGCGTGTCAATCTCGACGATTGGCTCGTATTGGCGTCAGCTCAAATCCCCTACATTTTCCGCCTCTCGCGTAGAGTCGCACCGTCTTCATCGGGACCTTCGGAAAATGTTCCTCCGAATTGAAAGGAGCTTTATTCTCGTCCTCTTCCAATTCGGACTCTACGCTTGGCGAGACACAGTGAATTACACGATCGGATCCAAGTTTTGCGTAGCCGCGCGCTCTTCCTCTCCAAGGTCGTTCCATTTGTCCCCCCAACTCTGAATGGGCACTCTCGAGTTCAGGCGAAACTTTCGTGGCTTTCGTGTCGGACAAGTGATATTGAAACGGAACTATTTCTCGGAACCTTCACGAAAATGTGCGAGATGCGGGTGTACGAAACAAAAATCTGGAATGCGAGGCATGTCGAGATCGAATACCGTTCAGGAGTGCGTCTTCTTCGAGCAAAGTGCAAGTACAATGCGCCCCATTAACGCAATCGCCTTGAAGCTGCAACTCAACAGTCCTGAACGATACTCGACAATTGCATCAGTGATTGAGCGTAGCTTTCAAGCCGTTGTATTAATGTACCACGAGACACCGGAAGAGGATGAGAGAGGCACGATGTACCATCCACTCGAACGCATTTGCTAATGACTCCATGTCGACGATCTACACGCGAGGCATCAAATTTAAGCCAAAGAATATCCAATATTGGAAATGAATCATCACTGTTTCATAAATACAGTCCAATTATTAGGGACAGTATACAGATTCTTGTACTTTCGCGTTTAAATTAATCATTAGAGATGCTGGTGTAATTATTACTGATTTTAATCATTTAAGGCGTAGCCAAAAGATGGGCTAGTTAGCATCAAACTAACTATTCCCTTCGTAGGTAAATGGAAAACAAAATACACGCGTTTTTTCTGTTGTCATTTGCGGTTGTTTATCAAAAATGATTTAAACAAATTATGACAAAAGTTTTTATTTAAAAAAACTAATTGCACCAAGCGATTCTGCGGGAAAAATGATGACGAAATCCTAGTTCCTCAATGATTTCCATGTTTCAGAAACTCAATTGTTTATAATCGTTTTACACTAAAAATTGAACTTTGACAAAAACGGACTTTCACTTCCGTCATAGTTATTCCCGTAGAACCGATTAGTGCAATCAGTTTTCAAAATAGCAACTTTTCTGATAATTTGTTTAAATAATTTTTTATAAACAACTGCAAATGAAAAGCGATAAAACTCGGCTATTTTTTTCAGTTGCGTATAAATGGTAATCTTAGTTTGACGCTATCTGGCCCAGTTTTTGCCTGGACCCTAATGGGTTAATAAGTGGTGGCAATGGTCGTCCGGGTTGTTTGTCAAAATAACTAACATTACTTCTCAATTAGTATTATTTATACTAATTGAAAAATAGCTGTTGTAGCGAAGTGTTGAGCGAATATTTAACGATCGTTTTTTCGAAGTTATTCGGTCCAAAATAATCAACAAGTAAATTTCGGTTTTCAATGAATTAGTTTATTTATTTCGTTTCTTAATTTTTGTTATGAAAACATTTTTTTTTAAGAAGGAAATTTTTTTTGTTTAGTCTTGTACGTTATTGTTTTACTATTCCAATGAGATGCTCCTTTATTATAAAAATACAGTTAAAATCACTATGCCGGAAAAAACTAGTTGAACTCGAAAATGCAAAAGTCTATGTACTCTCCCTGATAATTTGACAACCTACTGTACACATTGGTATCGATATTTCAAATAAAATATAACAATATTTAACCGTTGGGCTGGGTCAAAAGTGGCGAGAAAGGGTTTTTTCCGATTATCACGCGATCGGTCAATTTTTCGAGAAAATTATGTAAGATCAAATTTATAGCTCGGTTAATTTTATACCACAATAGTCTTGTACATTTTTTCCGTAGAAGCGACCGTTTGCGAGATATAACAGCCTATAGCCTGCGTCTGATACTCGATCTCTCGGATGGTAAGAAAGAGCGCGCTGTATGGGACATTTTTCGTGAACTCACCTCGCCCAAACCTTCGGACCTTCGATTTGGCTATAAAATTTGATACGTCAACTTTTTCACGAGTCGAAACGGTTCTACGAAACATTTTTCGATACAACGAATCGTTTACGCCACATAATTGTACAAAAAATAGGTATTGTCTGACTCTGCCTTCTTTTCCAGCACTATATCTTGTGAACGCTCGCTCCTATGAAAAAAATGTGGACATCATTGTTGGAGCAAAATATCTGAGCTATCGTTTGGTTTTGGTTGTTTTTGTCAAAAATTTGCCGTTTTTAGGAAAATGGTAAAAAACCGTTCCGACTCCATCTAAAACGAGGAGAAGCAGACTAAAATCGCCATAATTCAAGGGCAAGTCGCATTCTATTAAAGTCGGTCTCCCGAGAATTTCAATCAGCGTGGCTCGTCCGTGATATCTATCTCGATCCTGGAAGATGAGATTCACCGGTCGGAGCCTTCAGCCGGAGTTTATTGCAAGGCTGGCAGGAATGAGCTGCCAGGACATCGAAAGTTCCCTCTTTTCTGTGAAAAAAAAGCCACGCTTCGGACGAGGCAAAGCATTACATCGATGATGGTAGTAAGAGAGACAATGCGGCATCCGCATTCCTCTTCTACGGTAGACTTAAAAAGCCCGACTGCATTCGATTTACCGTTCGTGTTTACATGGCAGTTTAAACCGGTGGCCAATCATACCGGGAAAACAATGCCGCCTTCGCGTCGTCGTTGTTGAAAGCTCTCGAAAAATATCTCTCTCTGTCGTTGTACCGAAAAATTCAAAGGGAACATTTCGCTGCGTATAAACGCGCCAGCCGTCCGTTGAAGTGCAGCTTCCACTTTCGGGAATTAACGCTCTACGGCGTACGAATTTCATGAAAAAACATTCACCTATCGCGCTACGATAAACTTCGAGCGTGAAAAATGTGGCCATCAGTCAACCGTACTGCCCGTTCGCTGAAACGTTCTTTGAGAGAGTGCATCGATATGTAGCCGTACCGTAGAACCGGAATATCTGAACCATTTATCGTCTATCGCTGAGTAATATCCAACGGCGACACACCAACGCCGATACCGCCTCTGAGAAGGGCCTCATAATCTGCCTAGAAGCACATGCTCTACAGTGACGTATTCATGCGTTCACCACCATCAGCCACAACCCACAAATCACACCACGCTTCGGGCTAACCTAAAATCGACGGCATACATAGGACGCCGAGGAGGACGCCACCCGAGAACTTCTCCGACCGCCGCTATTCCTCCTCAATGTTGCCAGTCCAGTTCAACCCAACTATGTATACTATGTCCGATACCCTGGGAATCCATTTAGTGTTCTCAACCCTTCCGTACTCGCGTTTTTTTACACCCTATCTTAACACGTAGTTGTTTGGGTCAGTATGACCCTTGAAGCATTAAGGAATTTGGAACTTGGAACTTTCAAAAAATCGATTTTTTCGTCCATTTTCTAATAGTATATCAATCAAAAAATATTCTGTTAGAATTTCACAAATTTGACGTGAAATTTTTTTCATAACTCCTTCAAAACTAAACTATATTATTCGAGTACCAGAAAACTCGCTCGTCAAGTAAAGCGGCAGGACATAAATATTAAAATTTTAGTCTAATTATACAACATTTTTATTGAAACAACTAATTTTTGCATATCAGCAAGATGTCCGGTCAATTTATTCATCTTATTTAGTTTTATAAGAGACCAAGGGAGATACTCAATACAGGAGAGACACTAGATGGACAGAGTAGTTCCTTTATGAAAGAAAACATACTTTTATTTTTAAGAATCAACGTTATTCAGTTTATAATTATGAATTATCAGGCTTTTGATTTTCAAACAGCCTTTGGTAATACAATAATAATACTGTTAAGCTTTAAAGCAGAAATTATTTATAAGTTCACCTGTCTAGGTAAAAAAAATGGTTAAAAAAGCGTTCCGTTTTTTTTTCTTGGCCTCCCGAGTGTACGTACTCCCTCAAACCCACTGGCCAATCCAGTACGATTCTAAATATCCAGTTATAAATTCGCTGGAAGTAACAATCGTCAAAAAAATCCTGGGTCGGCAACACTGTTCACCTTCACTTTCGCAGGCCACGGAGATCCGATGGTCTCTAGTTAGATGGGTCGTGGACTTCCGATCATGCGGACCTTGCTGCTCCTTCCACAATGCCTACAATCTTTTTGTCGCCATCGTTTTATTGAGGTTTGGTATATAACGAGGTATATCGACGCGTCGCTTACCGAGTAGATTAGACTGAACGCCCGCCGTACACAAGACCGTAGCGTCGGATGCTGCCACAGGGGAGCTGCGTTATCCACATTTGGCACGTGCAGAGGGTCGTTCCCACAGGGAAATAACACGATGCTTTTCACGTTATTTTACATCTCACAAAAAAAAAATATACGAACCCCCGACGTGCTACGTGTAGATACGAGAAAACGGGAATAGCGGATCGTTTTAATGAGGTTGAGTCTGCAAGCGTTTTGTCGAACCTCTTCATTTACAGTCCTTTGATCGCTGTTTTCGCCTTAATTCGCAGCTCGGAGCATTCTTTTTAGCTGTACCACGACGACGATTTCGGTGTCATTGGGCGAAAATGAAAAATGTTCGCCGACGCCCCTTGAGAGTTTTGCCAACGATCTACAAAATGATTTATTCCTCGGTTCTTCCCCCGCCTCTCTATCTTTCTCTCGCTCACTCTTCCTTTATGCCCCTTTCGATCAAATTGAAAAATCGCGACGAAAAGGGTCTTGGTTCGGGGTAGTAACACAAACCTCGTTACATTTTCATGATGGGATTCAGCATTTCACTCGAAAGCTTCGGGACACAGGCCGTTTCATCGGATTACGGGCCACGTCATTGGGAATACCTTTTAGTTGACGAAGTAAAGATAGATACCCGAAGCTCACGTTCATCAACGCTGCAGCCATGGCTTATTTTTTTTCGCCGTGAGGCAAACACGGGGTTCCCGATGGGGATCACGACGGAAAGAGAAGGGAGGCGCAACGATGAAGCGAGAACGGAAGATGGTATTCTCGCAAAGTCGAGGGCGGACAGAAACGACTTGTGAGAAAATCTGAACGGTATGAGAACTCAAAGAGCCGTGATTTCACCTCCTTTGGCAGGACGTGGCCGAGCTTTTCATCCGACCACGAACTTCTTTGCAAAATACGTTCGGTTGAGTATGACGGTAGCCTTTGGAATGCTCAAGCGCAAGCCCTATTCCATGAACGTTGGGAAAACCAGCTGTGTCAATCCTCGCAACCGTCAATAGTCGTACATTCACCGCATTTTCACAGTTCTCAACAAAACGTTTGCCAGCATCTATTCTCAACCGAAAACATCAACCCTTCAAGCGTTGACCGAGTCATTTTAATCGTGATACTAGCTCAGCTACGCCAGGCGAACTTCTCAGCACTAGATTCTCGCCAGATAGTATTCATTAATTCAAAACAATTATATTTTCACAAAGCCAAACGTACATCAGCGACATCACAGTCGCACTGCCACGACTAGAGTATATAGATTTAAGCTTAGTATTCGGTTTACATATTTAATGCCTGAATAAACATTATACACCTCGTCTATTATGCTTGTTCCCAGAGCTTAATAACGTTAGGGAATAATAACATGGAGTGGTGTCTACCAAAATAACATACAATTACTGCAGCAACGACGAAACAAACTAGTAAAAATGAGCAACAAAAATAAATTTATGATAGATTAGCAACCATTGAATGAGTTGAGCAACTCTTTACCCTAGAATCACTATTGGCCTATTGTAATGATCTGAAAAAGCGATTCTTAAACTCAACAAGTAAAACTGTAATCCCATCACAGCAATAAATGATGTGATGTTTTTGAACATTTGGACACCTGTATGTGTTTATTTCTTGTTTTACTTGTTGAGTTTAAGAACTGCTCAACATTTAATGGTTGCTAATCTATCATAAATTTATTTCTGTTTCCTATTTTTACTAGTTTGTTTTGTCGTTACTGTAGTAATTGTAAATTATTTTGCTAGACGCTACTCCATGTTATTATTCCATAGCTCATTAAGCTATGGAAAAAAGCATGATAGTTGAGGTATATAACGTGTCTGTAGTTATGGTTTTAGGCTGTTTGAAAAAATAACAAGATATTTTGTTTTTTAAAAGTGTCATCACTGTGCTTGTACCATTTGAAATCGTAGCCAAAAATCACTCCGAAATATTTACAGTGATTAACTCTGTCTAATACCTTTTTTGTTTTAATCCTAATTTCGACATTTTCTTTTTCGTCAAATTATATTTCTAATTATATTTACAAATTTAAAACTCATAGTTTAAAAAAATATATATTTTTTACGCGGATATATGCCGCACAAATGTCCCATAAAATTTTGGTGTATATGTTTTTCGATGCCGCAATATCTCGACTCGACGTTCTTCTACAACGAAACGCATTTGTTCGCCTATTTTCCTCCATCCTCAGACTCCAAAGGCAACCCATGTTCTCCAGCCAAACCAAATACTCCAAAACTGAGCTACAGTCGTCCTGCGGCGAAGGATACCAGGTGTATGGGCCGTTGAACGAAGCATCTCTATGGTGCACTTCAGCGGACTTCGTCGGGTCAGCTAGCTAAGTGTTACAGTTATAGCGCGGAAAATGAATTTACGCTAATATGGCGCGTGAAGGGTATTATCCATCCGGCAGGAGGCACCGATACATTCGAACGTGTCGAAGAACAGGTTTCGTCTAGACTGCTCAACGCCTGGTCCATTAGTGTACGATCCAAGTTGGTAACTCGCTATTGTGAGATCAACCCGTCAGTTGATAGAGCAAACACCATTCACAGTTGCGAAGGAAGGGTCGTCGTTCGGTTAGCGCTAACTACCAATGTTCAGCTAACTCCTCGCGTGTGGCACAAGCGTATTTAACGGATGCGTACAACCTTTAGGATCTAGCCTCCTCGCTCGGTAACTAGGATCAGGCTCTGTGCGGAGAGGGTCGAGACGACGGTGCAGCAGCCGGACACGATGAAAATAGAACGGGGATCGACGTAGTGGCTAATCTATTTAACGTGTTCCCACAAATGGTTGGTCCATCCTATAGCTCTGCCAGTGCGTTCGATATAACGTCTCGTTGCTGATATTGCTCGGCCAACGGATCCAATTTCGCTCGAAGCTCGCGTTCGTGACTTGTTTGTGACTGCTATTTGACTTTTGGCCTCGTGACCAGTTTCAATTGCCTACTATCGAGGGACCTGGCCTCCAATTATTGCCTTTCGCAGTTCATCGGCTTGCAATTCTCGGACTTTGTATCGATCGATCGTTATACGGTCGTTTAGCCTTTTCACGAGAAGCATATCACCGTCTGGCCTATGCTATCCTGACTCGTCGAGCTGTTACCGAAAACGGAAATTCATCGGCGAATCGTTGACCAAGTTCGTAGACGAGGATCCAGTAGCTGCTAGTCTAGATCTTCCGCGTACATCTTAACGAGCGACGTTTCGCGATACCAAAACTTTGGAACCGATTTAGAGTTCGATCAGATTGGAACCATTAGCCGAATATAACTATACTACTGTGGTGACTCTTCCAACCTCGCTTAACATCAACTCCGATAATAGAATAACCGTGTTATCCGGAGCCATCCATCCAGGACCTCGAGTTGATCTTGCCGGTCCAAATATGACGCGGCTGACGTAACATTCGTCCTCTGAGCTAGATCACTTTCGACTGGCTAAGTCACTCCTGTAGTTCTCGTCTAGATCACTCCTTTAGGTCTCGGATCTCGAAAATGTCTAATTACGACCCGTAACTGCCAAATCCGATGCAATTGTCTTAGGATGTTTTCGAATAAGCCACGAGACGAGTATTTGTTCAAAAACAGGAGACTAATGACGATACCATCTATGACGTGACACGGATCTGCACGAGATTTGGATGCATGTTATCGAACAGGCGGGTCTCGTTTCGTTTATCCATCCGCTGCGCTAACTTTGCTAACAAAGAGTCGAATACGTCGAGAATCAAATCTCCACCCTTTGATGTCCATGCGTCAAATGAGCCGGCTTTCACGGTGTATCGTTTGATCAGAACCTCGGACTGCAATTTGCTGACCATATTGCTCCGATGCGATGGAGACACGTAAAGTCGGCATACAAATCCGGTTTTTTCAACTCTTGCGGAGAGGTGAGATCGGATGGCGAGATACGATATCGAGGCCCCAGAGACGCCTGGCGCGTATCGTTTTCGGCGTAACTTAAGGTACAAGCGAAGGTCGCTCGGCTAAGCGTTTCACGTTATTGAACAATAGCGCCAACGACTTTCCAGCGAATCTTTGGTTCTGACAATCTTCGAAACGGTCGTCTTGAACTCGTCTCAGTTATTCCGCTCAGTTGGACATTAATTCTGGCCCCATGCCAGTCACCGCGGTCATCCTTGAAATTATCGTCGAAAGCAGAGTTTTCTCTCGCCGCAGGCATATACGTTTCGACGAATCCAAATCCAGAAATTACCCTCGAGCTTAGGTGCTGGCGACCAGTCGACTGCTGTGACGCTTCAATAGCATGACTTTTCACAGGATTTGTGGCTTCGGTCACGAGGAACTCACTTGAAGAAGAACACTCCTCTACGTTCCTCTAAAATCATCCGTCTCATTGCAACTACACTTCAAATATGGACTCGCAAATTTGAAACGGGCTTCTGCTTCTTCGTGTTACAGGTGACGACGCTGGGCAGAAGTTCTTGGGCAATGAGAGTCACGTGGAGCACTTCAAACTTCTGGAGAGGACAGGGACCAGCTTTCTCGTTGGAGCCAGGTAATTATTAAAGTCAAACCTTATTCTTTCAAGATCATCCATTGCCAGAACGCGATTATCGTCATATTGCCTCGAGGGCTGGCCCACCTCGCTTCTATTATACCTAAAAATTGTGCCCATCTGGAAAGATCTACAATTTCAAGCTCATATTCCGGTCTCCTTGAAGTAAAACGGCTGCAAATTATCAAAAAATGACCCCGTTCCGGATGACGCTTGAAAAAATGCTAGGCTTAGAATCATTTTCGAGTCATTTCGATGTTCAATGTATTCATAAGAATACAGGAGAAACCGAGGCACGACGGTTCCCTTAAGCCTCTAAATATTTTTTTCTGGTTCTTGTCCCCGGTCACAGCTCGTTGCTGGTCTATCTCGAACAAATCCATAGTTAGTTTGCGAAAATTAAAAAAAAATCCAGGACACGATTGGACCCGTTCAAAAAAAAAAAATTCCAATCACCTTGTACTCTGTTTTTATAAAAATAAACAAACTGGAAACTATAAATACAATTGCGTATATTGTTGTTTTCTAAGTTAAATTACAAAAATACGTATATTTTTTAAAACATTGGAAGTATTCCATTTTATCGTCTTTACGAAATACTTGATTTTGATCCGAAATCGCTTAGAAACTCGTACTTATCAATAGATTGGAGAAGAAAAAAATGTTTTAGCAAATTTTCGAGGGGTCCGTCGTGCCTCGGTCTCTCGTATATAAGAATGACGATGAATTATTTATTTTCCAATGACGCGTTATTCGTTTGTTTCACAGGAATGCGATTTACAACATCAGTCTCCACGATCTGACGGAGAATGTAGATCAGGTAAATATTTATTATTTTTCGTTACTCGTTGAATTCATCATTCCATTTATGAACTGCAGTCCTCTAATTAGTTCCGACTACTCGTTAAAACGAAGAAACAAAGTCGATTTGCGAATACCGAACGTTTTCATTTTCCACGATCCTGAAGGTGCATAGCTTTGAAAAGTTTCAGTCACCAGTTTCATTCCTCCTGGTACATTAGCTGTGTCTAGAGTAGTAGATATCCCGGCGCACGTTTTAACTACAGCCGTTCCGTGTTGAAGTTGAGCCAAGTCCTTGGACCGTTCGTCGGAGGAAGCCGATTTGCAGAAGGTTTTTTTATTTTTTATTCCCGTTCGATAACCGCGACAGCGGCGATTGAAAGCCCCGTGAAACCGCAAATCACGAACCTCGTTGCAGCAAAACTCTGGAACCGTTCGCTCGAACGCTTAATGGGCGCGCCGAATCAGTTTCCAGTACCCACAACGACCCCCGAAGGTTTCCAGCTTCGTCTACATTTTTTCCCTCGCCACGAGTCGATTATCGACCGCAGTTTCCTCGTTCTCGCGTCTTCCATTTTATCCGATCGACCGTTTTGCGAATCGAGCAGGGAGATCCTAGTAGGCGGTGTCGATGTCGTTTCGCGTGTCTGTAATCGGAGAAAAATTTTACATTCACACCCCGAAGACATTCCACTCGAATCAGAATATATACGAGGCATTCCACGCCAAAAATCGGACAATTTGAACAATTTTCATTCTAGATTCCCTCAATTTTTTCACGTTGTCTTATACCCTTTGAAAAAAATGTTCAGATAAATTATCAGATTTTTTTCATCATTCGTTCGAAAAATATAAAATTTCTGTTTTTTGCCCATAACTTTTTGGATAACGGACCAAATTAGATGTTTTACTTAAAATTTTCGTATTTTCCGGTACTTTTCAATGAACATACGAACATTTTTCCAACATATTTTTATACGTAATTATTAAGTTCCAAACTTTGAATTCTGCGGGTGCATATTTTGTTTTTTTTTCACATTTTGTTATCCCAAGCCACAATTAATTTAACAATTATTCAGTCCGGTCTGGAAAGACGATCAGGAAAGTCTCGAAATTTACCTGAAAGCTTTTTCGAAGGGTATAAAAAAATGTCAGAAAAGCGAGGAAATCAGAAATGAATTCCACGGCGTGGAATACCCCATATACACGCACACATATAAATACGTGTATATTTATGTACGCATAAATATATATATGCGCGTGCAGATATATGTATGCCCTTTCACTTCCTATGTAGCCACCTCCGAACTCAACGCCGATCGTGCGACTGGCCGGTCACAGTATCGTTATTGTGAATCCAGCCGCATTGTTGGTAATAACTCAAGTCCGAAGCCCTGGACTGCGAACCCGAAGACTGGGTGGGGCCCGTCGATTGGGAAGTAATCAGAGCAGCAAGTCCTCGTGCTACCGTGTCGAGCGTGATCGGAGGAACAAGCAACAAGCGACGTATCAAGCAACAACCGGTGCACTTAACCGGCTCGTAACTCTTAATAACTAATAATCATTGCTTTCCCAATTCTGCGGGCTCCAACGTCTGCGCGGCTCCCACTCCTCGCAATGGATGACCAAGGGTGCAACAACGGGCGCGGGCAAAGACGTTTACGATCCACTTACACTCACCCAACCCTGACATCCACTCCGAGGTAAACTCGCGAGCCCTTCAACATGCCTGAATAACTTTAGTTCCTCGTCGTCGCGGCTGCAGACGAGCAACGGATCCCCGAACGTCATCTGGCACCTCGATATCTCGTAGAGATAACTGTGCCCCGCCTGTACGTTAAACAATCAAACATTTTCGGTGAACGCAATCGATACGATTCTGAGGTCTGCCATTTCCTGAAAAAATGATCGCATCGACACTTTTGACCAAGCATCGTAACCCTTTCAGTCTCAGCGAGCCACCAGTATCCCATACAGACACTATCGATTTTGTTACTATTATAAGCAGTTGTTATCGATTTCGTTGCAGTTTTTCGACCACTGCCGTCCCAACAATCCAATAAGTGTTAAAAAAAATATTACGTAACTATTCGAAACGATGCCTTCTAATAACAAATTAGTACTAATAAAAGCAGAATTTTCAGAGTAAATTCATGTCGAGACGAAATAGTAGCTGGTATTATCTGAAAAAGTGTATACGGAGCTTTTTGCGGCCGCTGATCATGAATTCACCGTGAAATTTGTAAAAGTCCAAATGTTGAAATATGGTCATTTCTTCTGAAATTTGGTATATACCAGGGCTTCCAAGGTCGCTGATTACGAATGCGCTGTCAACATTTTTAATTGCTAAACGGTAGATTCCATATGGCCGATCAAGATTTCGAAATATGGTACATTTTTGTAAAATTTGGTGTATACATATAGGGGTTTCTTGAGTCGGCTAATTTTTCGAATTCGTAATCAGCAATCTCGAAAACACTTATACACCAAATTTCATTAAAAAAAAAATGATGGCGAAAAAAATTCGTGACTGGAAGGGTTGGAGCTTCAAATCCTCCCAGTAGTTGGAACACGGAAAACTGAAGATTCGTCGACTTTTCGCGCAGCTACGAGGCTGTTTACCCGATGTCGTGTGAATTTGAAAAAATAGTTCGCAACTTTGCAAGGTTCTACGGTACGAACTTCGCAAACCTTTCCCTTTTTTACGAGACACGACTGACAGGCGTAGAAGTTTGACGACAAATCGTTGAAACTTCGATCGGCAAAATCCATTAGAAAGTAGAAACTCCAAGCTTTAAAATGAACCTCAGATGATTTCGATGTGATGATTTTTGAAGAAATGACGAACCCGTTACTCGGAGCTATATACCACGATTAACCCGAATTCGTCTATACAAACCATTTTTCTTCAAGTTAGCGAACTCACACCTCGCAAAGGAAAAATGATAGCTCGATGCTCTTTACCGTGTTCCATAGCTTGATATTTTCTCTTTAAAATACTTCATTGAAGTTTGTTTGGCGATTTTTTTGACCGGCTTAACGACGATCAAGATGAAGATGGCAATTTTCACCTCGATAGATGGTAACTCACGAACCTTCTACGATCCTCTAAGTGCAATATCACATATTTTATCCTACGTGCGCAAAAGGAAAACAGTCTGGTATGTTTCAAGACACGAATAGAGCCACGCTAGACGGAAATCTAGCGTACGTTTTTCAACGTCGTTCGAGTCGCATTCGAAATATCAAAGTACAAAACCCAAGTGTGAATTTGTTTTAATCCATCGAATTTTCCCAATCCCCGTTGCAACGAGCAGTGAAGGTTTTAATAATCGTTATAATATAATCGCGTTACCGATCTGCAACCGTTTTAAGGGGTTTTCGTGAATTTTTTTGGAAATGGTACGGGTTCTCAACTTTTTTCCACAGTGAAGGGTATTATTTCAAGTATGTTTTAGGATTTTATTATTGGGAAATACTTATGAACAGCGGAGATATAGTAAATTGAACGGAACACTGTTCGAAGAAGATCCTTCTCGCCGACCATTCCTGCTCGGGAACAAATCAGTTGAAATCAAAAAACCGAATGAATTTAGTTTTTGTACCGTATTATCTGGTCTTCAATCGAAGCTTACCGATCAAAACTCACTGTCGAAATTTCGGTGAAAAAAAACCACGATTTTTCTTGTTTTAAAAAGATTATCCATTGAACAAAAAATCCTTCGATTAAGTACTGCCTTTTGATGTACAAAAAATATCTGTGAGATTTGAAGCAGATCGATCTATTCGTTTTTGAGATATTTTAGCCACCGATTCTGAAAAAGTAATTTCGAGAAAAACACGTTTAATCCTTCGAGCGAACACCTATTTTTCCGAAAATCTTCTACACTCCGGGCCAATTTGACTCTATCCATTTTTTGACCGTCCACAACTTTGGCACCACTAAACCTTTGCGCTTAAAAAAATTTGGAGGTATAGTTTGAATAATGTTAAAGTACTTCTTAAGTAATAGAAGTGTGGAAAAAAAATGAAATTTTCGACGAAAATCGTATATCCAGAATGCTGTAATATGGCTTTTCATTCGAATACCTGAACGCTATTTCCGGCGAAAGTCAATGACGGAATCAAAATGAACCGTTGTGTACTCGAAGGCCTAAAGTCTGACGTCAGGTATATACGTAGAAAAAATATAATAAATATTATACAACGCTCATTACTCCCGCAATTCTCAACGGAGCGACTTGGAATTGTCCGAGAATATTTGTGAACGGTTATATTTTACAAGAATTCGCCGAAAACGAAAAATCGATTTTTTTCAAAAGTTCCTACGAGATGTAACCCCTTAATCGGTAAAGCCCTCACATTAAACAGGCGGTTAAAGTACAACTTCCGATCTCGCGACTGTGGAGTCAGAGATAATCCCTTTCACGGTTTAAGGATGAAACTGCAGCTACCATCAATGCTATTGGACGGTGCGCGTACAAGTGATCGACAGATGTCGATGTCTCCGATCTATAGAATTAGATCGCATCGCGATCATAACTAGCGCGTGAAACCGAAGACTAACAACTTTGGTCGATTTCCGCTGTCCTAGGCATGCTCGATGCTTTTCCAAGCGGATTTTCCATTATCCAGAAGTACCGGAGCGTCAACGGCGTGGCGAAAACTTACCGTGCGGCGAAATGAATGAAGAAACTCTTTCTCTCTCTCACTCTCTCATTCTGATAAATTGACCAATAAATCCAGCGCGTCGAGTTGTACGCCCACGATTACATGCATGCATACACGGCGCGCGATGCAACCTTCCAGAGAGCCCCCTTGGGTGGTGTACCGGGCGTCGTCGGATACGGGAAACGGGTAACGGAAATCTCTAGCCAATAGCGAGAGTACTTGTGACCGGTCGTTCACTCTCCACCTCGAAATGATAAATGAACGGCAACAAAACGGTACATGGATCATGAAAGTTTTACGATAGCTGGGGAAAACGACTGAAATCGGCCGATTCGCCGATGCAACGGTTCTCCAAATCGCAACACCGCTGCTACCAGTCGTTTCTGTCTCTCAAAATCATGCCAAAGTAGCGAGACCTTTTAAAAAAATATCATCCTGACATCGGTTGCTCGATCGAAATGATGATTTCACGACCACGTGGCACACCAAACGTTCTGTGATCAAAAATGTTACCGAAGGATTATTTTACTCCCATATTATCTACTTAGAAGCTTCACGGGTTTCCTGTAGATTGCGGAGAGTAGATATTGATCTAGATACTCGTTCAAGTATGTTTTTTCATGTAAGCTCAAACGCTGGCGATCATCAAACGTTTGAGAATGTTTTTGAGCGGAAAACGTGGTTCGAATTGGGAGAGACAGACGAGTAGGTAAATGGCGAACCTCGACTTACGGCAACCGTCGACCCCTAAGGTGGCCGAGGCGACTTGACTCGCGCTACTATGGCATCCGGCCTCTCGTTAAGTTATTATCAACCCCCGAGGGTAACAGCCAAGGTGTCGTCGTTATTTGCCAGGCCATTGCCAAGATACGATTGAATATACGCATACGAGTTGTTTCCCTCCGACGGGCTGTTCACTTTGGTAAAACAACACCGCAGCTTTTAACGCCACTTAAAGCTGCGAAGCCCTTTTAAGTCTACCGAAAGAATGACTACATTTGCGTATCGATCATACCGCTCCGCGCTTTCATTCGCCTCTGTTGTTTTTCCTCCAAAGACTTACCAAGAATCACTAGTTTGCGAAAAAACCCTGCAACCAGACAAGCAGGCTAACAATCGAATCAAAACAAACTTTCACGAAAACGAGACGATACGATCTGTGAAAACACTTTTCCTTGGGTATAGTCCAGTCAGCGAGGAAACTCCGACCGAACAACCCGACCCAACTCAACCCTTCGCGAACGGCTGACTATCGTGTCCACACATCCTACGCGCGATGGCATTGCGGTGCGTGAGACTGAAGGTGCCGAAGATCATCGGTGTCTCGAGACTGGTGACTCGCAGGAGCTCCGGATCGATTTCATCCATTATCGGTACCGGCGAGAACACGCGCTTGCGAGAGAGGCTGCCAATACACTTACGGAAGAACGAGACGGTGAAAGAGGGTGATGGGATAACAAGGTCAGAGGAAAATGGCTGCGAGGGTGGTGTAGGTAACTACGCAGGGTAAATCCGATTACGCGGCAGCTCAATCTGGCATCGTCCTTTATCTCGGCAACCGTCAGAAAGGTCTACGCTACTACCTTTGTCCGCGCTACGTCTTGAGCCTGGAAACAGAGCTTGCTCGGCATACACCTTGGTATGCCGAGGTACGTCCGTCGCGTTTCTTCGCTTCCTCGCTACGGGACAATTAAGGCGTGCCATTAACAATGGAGTATTCGCTCACCGGCGCGAGTTGGGAGGGAAATGGGAATTCGCTAAGAACGAGGGAGGTAGAACGAGCCGGCCGGAATCGGCAATAACCATTTTTTGGTAGCCATACCGATATTTATTATTGATTATTCGAAAAATTAGTAATTCGTTGTTTTCACATTTTTAGGTTTTTCTTAAATAGTTATCATTTTTATAATTGTTAATATCTTTGTGTATATTTGTCATCTTTATTAAATAAATTATTTATCATTTTAGTACTTATAAATAACTGTCGAGTCGGATACTAATTTTTTTATATCCTATATAAAAAAATTAGAAAAATTAAATACTCATTTTTTAAAATATTTTGTGATCAGCGATAAAACAGTTTTTAATTATTTAGAAATAAGTTTGAAAATTCCTTATCGTAAATTGGAGTGATCGTGAAATGCAATGCCAATCTAAAAAAAAGACACCGATTGGATTTTGTCAAATTATATAAAGTTTTGTTGAATTACACATTTGTTCAAATAAATTCAATATCTCGACTCTGAGAACTATGACCAAACTCCTTTGAAACTATCTAATATTTTCCAACTACTTCGTAAATAAATCTTGTTAACAAAATAATTATTAACTTTACAATTGTTAATTATTGAATATCGAATGATAAGTAATTGTTAATTATTAAATATCTAATTAATTAGAAATATTTGAGCTATTGATTATTGAATATTCTTGTAATTGGTAACTTTTCTATTCCTAATTATTGAATATCAGGATAAAAATTAATAATATTAATGCCCTAATTCCTGAATATTTTAACAATCAGAAACAATGATTCTACTAAACAATCGATTCAGAAAAAATTGATATTCCAACTAATTTTATTTGGTGTTTCTAAAAGAGCAACAAATAAATACAAAAAGTGTTTGCTATTGCCGATCTCTGGCGATGGGAGAAATCGAGAAAGAGAGAGAAAGAGATGAAAGGAGGAAGGGAGAAGTTGATCAAACGGTAGCAAACGCGAGTCGAGTACCAGGAAAGCCGTGGCTGATAGGGGATCGAGTAGGAGAGCATTCCGAAGAAGGTGCTTGATAGCCTTCAATCGAAGGTAATAACAGCATCAGTACTCAATGGAACGAAGACTTGGATGCTGATGTTGTGATTATTTTTAACGCGGTAACAAATTGAATGTGCTATGGGCACGCTCCATTACGCAATTGCCTCAAGTTGCCATATCCACGATGCAGAGACGGATCCTGTTGCAATTCGAGTAATGGAACGCGGTCACCTGCACTCGTCTCCTCTTGCATTTCCGTCCGGTACATCTGTCATTTTTCATCGAAAACTCAGCCACTTGCCTGAACACTCGTATCTGCATCTTGGATAAATGAATGTTTGAAAGTGGCGGCGAGGGGAGGGGGGGGGGGGGGGATCGATCGTGGAAGATTTCGTCTCGACGTCTTTCCTACACCTCCCTCGAGTCCAAGGTGGTCCGAGCTGCGGCCATTTAAGAGGGAAGCCACTGCGACTCGGAGTCGACGATTAGAAACCCTGGCGAACAGAAAAGACGGAAACCCGCGACGTAACAATTGGAAAGAAAGCTGACACGAAGAAAGTACTTCCACCTAAAGCTATTTAATGTCGGTCGTAGAACTGCGTGGTGCAAGATGCTCGCGGATTCTTCTTACCATTAGCAGTTGTAGGCGGGTGCATCGAGGAAAGAAATTGAGCTGGTGCCGTATTTGTCTGTTCGCCGGCTTACGAAGATGGTCGAAAATGTGTTAAAGTGGAAACGAGAAAAGAAATGGTTCGTCGTCCATTTTCTCGATCTGCTACGGAAATGCCCGGGCAATTTCCTGTCACCACTGTAATAACACCCCGTCGAGTTGCTACAAGTAAGCTTCGTTTGTCGCTGTTTCGTATTAAGTTGGGCCTCCAGAAACTAACTAACGATTCAAGGACAGACTACGACACTCCGACCGATTACTACTGCAATACAGGTCTGCTAAATAATTTGTTCATACAGATATTTTAGCGAAGGGCTAATGTTTGTAGTAGTGGTCCGAAGCTACGTACGGAAGTAATACACCACGAGACATTTAATATGTTCGAATAAAACGTTTGTGTTTAATCAAAGGAAACCGTACAGTGTAATTTGTCAAATATTCTATTACCATAAAAGTAAAATAACTTTTCTGCGTCGATATAAATTGATACAACGTATCTCTGACAAAAGACGTTAGATTAGATCGAGATGGATATACATAGTAAGAAAATTTTCCATCATTGTGTAAGGTGTCAAAATTTTGGTGTAGAATACTTAACACTGAAGTGCGTGTTCTCACAATCTGTTTTTCAACACACATAAACGTTATTTGGTACTAAAGTAACACTTTGTTAATTTTACTCTGATATTGGTTTGTGCTAATTTGAACAGAAATTAGTGATACTGATAAACTTACAGTTCTACTTACTTGTTAAGATGCGACACGTTGTGAGGATCGTAAAATCAAACTATCCAAATTTTAACATTGTTTATTCAACGCCACTAAAATCCGCTGGCCTTATACGTTACACCTTCGGATTCCTTTAGCGCTTGCTAAGGAGCATTGCATGAACGGTGAAAAAATTTGGATAGTTTGATTTGACGATCCTCGCAACGTGTCGTAAACTAAGTAGAAGTATAAGTTTATCACTACCACGTATAAAAAAAGGTGCTTAGGGTTCTTTTTCGGTAAAAAACGCATTTCTGTCGGTATAAAGTAGCTTCAATGACCTTGGAAATTGATATTTTTGATCATCGATTTTTTACTAAACGTAAAATCCTTATCCTCAATCTTTTACGGATGGGTTGTTCGATACTACAATTATTTCGAAAAAAATATTCAAAAAAGGTAAACCAATTCTTTCAGGATTTTAATTGTCTGACCACAAAACTGGTAGAAACAGGGATTTTTCATCGATCTAGCACTAAGCTATCACGTAGCTGAAACGTTTGGTATACCCTTCTCTTAAACGTAAGATTTTGGGGAAAAAATAGTTTTTTTTTTCATAATGTTCCATCACTTTTTTTAAAAAAATGAAAAAATTCCTCAGTGTAAATGCGTTAAAAAACATTTTCTGACAAAATTTGGCGAGTGAGACTTTTGAATAACACAGTAAAACAAATCTCTTTAGTTTTATTTCTGCTCTCAAAAATCGACGTTCCTTATGAGACTCATCACGATAGTGTCGTAACATCTGTTTTACTCCTAAGAATTGTGAAAAAAAAACACCATTAGTTAATTTTGAAATATACTATTAAAAAAATTATGAACTCAAGAAAAGCGTTCGTTTTTTAAATCTCGAAAACCGTTTGAGATAAAGTGATAGAAATGTATGTGAATTATTTTTATTTGATGTCAAGTCGATCCCCCAAACCCGGCTATAACATTTCGACGTGATATGTTAAAATGGAGCTTATATTTGGAACGAGGAACTAAAAATCTATACGTTCCATGTAAATGTATTCAAAAATACGGGTGCAGTTCCGATAAGCGCAAACCTCCAATTGGGTTTAATTTTTGAGCAATGCTTCTTTTAAGCTCAATAATGACAACCCTGAACGGATTTTTGGCGAGGAAGTCCCATTCACGCTCCACCCTTCCTTAAAGTTGTTCCTGTCTTTTCCCTGTATCTCGGAAAATATTGATTTTGGAAAAAAAAATCCAAATCAAAAATGAAACTCTGAAAAAGCTCTATAAGAAAGGTGCTATATTTTTTAACGTAAATGCGAAATTTTGGCTGGTAATTTGACAACTTTGACCCGCATCCGAAACGTAATTCTGACGTACGTGTGGTGTGAGCTGAAAAAAAGACTTGACTATTAAAATCAATCTCTTCCAAGAAAATCGAACGCTTACTTCCGATTTTAGATTGAAACAAATATTTTTCAAAATACCAGCTGAAATGTTGCATTTGCGTTGAAAAAGTATGTGACTTTTGGCGTAAAACTTTTCAAGAGCTTTATTTTTGGTTTGAAACATTTTTGTCCAAAATCAATGCTTTCCAAGATACGGAAAAAACGGGAAAAACTTTGAGGTAAGGTGAGAATGAATAGAACTTTCTCGCCAAAAATCCTTCTAGGGTTTTCATCTTTGAGCTAAAAAGAAGCTTTGTTCAAAAATTGAGCCCATTCGGAGGTTTGCGCTTTTCGCAACTTTATCAAAAAACACGTTTTCATCGCGGATCTGTGTTATCAACAGTAACCGGTGTTCGAGACGTACGTAAGCAGCGCTTGACGATAAATCGAGCTTTTTTCCGGAGTCTTTCCGCGTTCTGGAGCGAAAGTGGAATGGAGTAGACCGAGGCGGGGAATTAGTTTTTGCTTCGAGTGTGACCCAAGACGTTAGCAATGGTAGCGACGTCTTCGGCATTCCGAGCGCCTTGCGAAGGTTGTTGGTGAAAATCGATTTCAGAGGAAAAGCAAAAGCCTGTTCGTTTAATTTCCACTGTCCAAGGAACCGACGGACCAACCATGGTCTGACGCGGCGCGATGCCCGAAGAACCGTCGGCCAAATTACTCTATGAATATTCAGGACAATTCCGCTAGTTGAACTTTCCACGTTGGTATCGGCCAGCGTGGATAACCGAATCGGGACAAAAAATCGTGAAAGCTGCATGAAATTACACCGTTGGGCATCGCTATCCGATTCTGGCCGTCGGTTTCAGCCAACCCGCGAATCGATGCTTCGGGAATCGAACTTTTTACGAAACGCTTATCGCAGCAAAAGCTGTAAAACGTTGCTCTCTTTATCCCTCTTTCTATTTCTTTGACGTGAATAGGTACACCTGGAAGTTATTTTGTAATTAATTAAGAAGCGAACGGATCAATATTATAACGAAACCATTAGGGTCCAGGAAAAACCTGGGCTAGATAGCATCAAACTAACTATGCCATTCCTAGACAAATGGAAGAAAAAAATACCCGTGCTTTTTACTTAGTCATTTGCAATTGTTTACAAAAAAATTATTTAAACAAATTGTGATAAAAGCTTTATTTTAAAAAACTGACCTCACTCGTCGATTCTAAGAGAAAAATGATGACGAAAACCTGTATAACACTTTTTTGTTAAAGTCGAATTTGTTAGTGTAAAACGACTATACACCATTGAATTTCTGAAATATGGAAATTGAAGAAGATTAGGCTCCCCTCATATTTCTTCCCGTACAGTCATTTGGCGCCATCAGTTTTTCAATGTAACAACTTTTATCAGAATTTGTTTAAATAATTTTTCATAAACAATTGACAATGACGACTTAAAAAAATTCTTCTACTTGCCTATGAATGGTATAGTTAGGTTGCTGCTATCCAGCCCAGTTTTTGCCTGTGCCTCGATGGGTTAATATAATTGAAAAATTGTTGAAGTTGTAGTTAAAAAAGTCGATCACTTGAAATTTTCACTTTTTCTGTATTATTATGGATGGAATAATTACTAACTTCGACGATCAATGCTACTTTCTCGAATGACAACGAGAATGTTGAATTTTCTCCCCGACAACAACAACAAATTTGTAACATTTTTTTATTTTCGAAAAATTTCCATGTCAAAAATCACAGCCAGCAATGAATTACCCGCATGCTATTTTTCATTCCTTTCAGAGAGTTCGCTGGCCCAGCAGCGGCGCTCACAGGGAACTTTGCTACCTGAAGGGACGCAGCGAAGACGAGTGTCAAAACTACGTTCGAGTCTTTGGCAGACACAGCTCCGACAAATTCATCGCGTGCGGTACCAACGCTTACAAACCTCTCTGTCGGGAATTTACATACCAGGTGAGTCAGTTTTAACGATCCGATACATTCTAAGGAAACGATCTGCTTGTTAATGGCTTTATCGAGAAAAATACGTAGAGTTGCTCGTGGGTATTTTGAAAATGACGCGTGATTGGGGCAATCGTAGTACCAGTACCACGAGCGTGACCTCCGTGACCCATCGGGGAATGGGTGTGGCACGGCAGCAGCGTGGATAACCAGAGTAGATGACGAACTTGCGAAACTGGCCCCGGAACTCGGCATAAATCTCAGCTAGTTCGCGTTATCTCTTACCAGCTAGAGATCGCAATGATCTTTACGTCACCGAGGTGTGCTGCTCCAATGGTAGCTATGATCGTTGGTCCCGATCGTTTAGCCAAAGTTCACCGTCTTCGGTCACGATCCTCCGGAAGCAGTCGGGTTTCACCGTTCCAGTGTAGCCGAATAGGCCTGATTGTGGCATAAACGATGTTTCGGACAACTATTCGAAAAACAAAAATTCCCAAGGGACCATTGATCCAATTTAGAGCATGACCTTGGTCAAACGTCGAGGACCCCCCACATTGTCACTAAATTCCCAAGTATTCTCCGGTTAATATCTTGGAAAATAGTCGCTTCAGGAACAAAAGGTGCACAACAAAAATGAATCTCCAAAAAAGTTCTCCAAAGAAGTCTAATAGCTCGGTAACGCTAGTGTCGTAATTTAGCGGCTATTGTAAGAATCCTTCGGGCAAACGTTCCAACCAGGAAAAAATATGGTGAAAGTCGCAGCCTCGACTTTTTGGAACTACAGTCGATGGAGTTTCTTCGTTATCAGCAATTTCACTTATCTACAGAGAGTGCTTTCGGGGAAGGCCACTCGGTCAACACTCGACGTTTTGTACGTAGGTACCTACGTATATTTTATGTTTCCCGATGAAGCGGGCTGTCGGGTAGAAGCGAGTCGTTTGAAGAAGAAAAAATGTTTGTAAAAAGGCGATAGAGGAAAATAGTTTTTTCCACCAAAATACGAACCTTTGTCAGCTACGATAACAACCGTAAAGAATTTCCTGATTGCGCCCGTTATTATTACGAGGGGGCGAAACCCTCGGTCCTTTATTTTCCGGAATGTAAACCCTCGTCGTCGTTCTCCCTCGCTGCCAATCCTTACCTTTTTTCCCCCATTGTACATAGGCGGCTTGTTTTCTTTGTTCTCGGAGCATTCAGTCCGATGTATCTTTTCGCGTTGAAGTTGCATTTTCCGCTGACGATTCGCGAATCCCGTATCAGAGACGTGTTTCCGTCTTCTCCACCCGGGCACGTCGACCCCAACTTCAACGAACGCGAATCCCGCTGATAAACTATGTCTACGGCGATACTCGATACCCGCGGCGTGTTCTTATCTCCGTTATTTGGCACGGCACGACCTGAGACTGCTATGCGAGTGAGATTGATAAAAATGAGTGTTAAATATCAAGATCTCCGACGTTTCATTCGGAACGCGATTCGTCGAGTGATACTCGAAGTCGTCTCGACAGCTCGAAATGTTGGATTCGAACCGATGGAAGAAGCTCGAAATGACGTTTATCGAGAGGTACTCGATGCAACAATTGACTGGAAATTTGCTTCGTAATTTTGTAAACCGAATGCCCAGTAGACTGGGCCAAAAAATCGACTATCATTTTTCTCGGTCCAAATTTCGTATCGATTTGAGCCCTGGAACTTAAGTAGACGGCTGGCGCTCGCTCAATATAGATTTTCCATTTAAATAACGTGGTGAAAAAACAATTTTTTATGTTTGGAATTTTATATCTCGACAATAGCATATAGTATTTTTACAGAGAATTGTATGCTCTACAAAAATGGTCTCCTACAGTTTTTTCATAAGCATAGCCATTCGTATGATATTTGAGTTCAAAGTTTACACTATAATAAATTATTGAATATTTATAATGCTTAATCAAAAAGCTTGTTTACAAAAAATTGATTAAACATATTTTTATCAGAAATAAAGAACTATATCATACTTGCGAATACTTTATCCATCTTTCTTCGTAGATATGACAAGTAGTATTAGCTCCTTAGAACCAGTTTTCTGGTAAACATGAAATGTTGAAGTCTTAACAACTATGTATTAATATTTAATAATTATAAATAAGAAAATTTCTACAGTAAATTTGATGGTCTAAAAAAAAGTCAATTGATATTTCTCGATAGAGTCAATAATTTCCCTGTAATATTAAGAAATCAATGAATTTCCAGCTCTTCGAACGTCGAACTCGGATATCATTCGAACGGCCATGTATATCAAAAGAGTCTAGCAAAGATTTTGTGTGGAGCGCTTAATTCCCTGTAAAAATATGTCTTGGACTAATCCGTACAATGTGCCATTATCAAGATATAAAATTGCAAACACAACAAACTTGTTACCACGTTATTCGAATGGGAAATCTTCATTACACGAGCGCGAGTTGTTTGATCAAGTTATAGGGCTCGAATTGGCACAAAATTTGTTTTCTGCCTGCAGACGACGTAATTTTCGTTTGGGACCGCGAAAAAAAGGCGATTTTTTTGGTATAGTCTTTTGGTACCACCCAGTCAGAGCTGTCGAACCGTTTTCCATGCTCATCCTCGTAAAGTGAAACTTCAGTTGAAAATTAATTTATGTTTTATGTTATGTTTAAAACATATGTTTTTAGCGCGACGTTCAACGTACAACGGTTGTCCCATCTTGCCTGGAGGGCCAACCGCCTTCTATTTTGTTTCCTAAACAGATAACAGCAGCCTCTTTTGATGGAAATCACATTCCGCTGAGGCTCTTCATCACCCCAGAGCACTTCATTCGCTCAGAGCCTTTCAATCTACGCGAGCATTTCATTTTTCCGACGCGACGCAACCCAATCCCGTCATCTTCATCCCGGTGCTACGACTCGCACAGTTTACGATATATCGTGCTGATAATTGACCAAAACATACTCCTCCGCCGCGCGAAAATAACGAGTCGAGAACTTTTTCTGAAAATTCAAAGTTGAGCGGTGAAAAGAATCAAAAAATGAAGGGGACCAAAAAAGTGTTTCGCGCACCTCATCGAGTAGGGTATCATTGGATAGAGAGTCAAAAACGCTACTTGCTCCATTTTCTTCATCCTTTATCACCCCTCCGGCTTCCCCTGTAATTCGTGAACCGTTGCGCCAAGAAAATGTTAAATAATTCGCGAATACAGTTTCCAATCGGTATTTCTCAGGATGACCGGGAAACGATCAGATTCTGTCGGAAAATAGCGAAGCATTTCGTCGCTTCTCGGTTCGGTAACCATTTTGCTGTCGTCCAACTTCGATCAGAATGCCGCAGCAATTAAATCGCAATTGCGCTCGTAGGAGTGACCAATTTGTATTCGTATCAACGTTCCTCTTTGTATCCCTCGTCGCGCAATAAGTTCGAGTCGAGATTTACTCCCAGTCCCTCCACATTGACTTTCAAATTCGTTCAGCCATTAAAATCCTTCTACCTCGAAACAGGAGTGACAATATTCCGATACAACCAAACGTCTTCGTCCTGGTCTCCCTTAGTGATTTAACTTCTTCCACTGCTTCCATCCCGCACACACACCATTTCTGTATCCCAGATGTTTCTACAACTCGAGCGTTCCGAAGCCGTTGCGCAAGTCCGTTCCACTAGTCATTCGACTTTATGAAATCGTACTCGGACTGGCAATTGAAAATCCTGCACATCAAGGCTGATTCCAGTGATTCGAATCTTTGTCCACTGCGAACGCAGTCAACGGGGACCGCAAAAACATCTTCGTCCGTTTCTCTCTACACAAGGCCGCGTTAAATCTCACGAGGCCCACTTGAGGAATTTGAAAACCTGGCGCCACGAGGGTGATAAAAAGATCAACCAAAAATTTAAATCATACATTTTTTACGACTAATTATTACACGTAATATGTGTATTATTATTATTATTATGGTTATTATTGTTGTTGTTGTGGTTGTTATTATTATATTATTTCAAAAAATAATTTATTATTATTTTGAACTAAAATAACGCCCGATGTTGAGTACTACCGAAACTCAATTTTAAATAAACACGAAAAAAGCATTTACATTACAAACAGTAATTATTACAGTAATTAAAACTATATTACTGCATTTTTGAGCTACAAAATTTTGAATGATCTCTTCAAAATCTATTGTTCTGAACATTTTAATTTCGTTTATCAGTCTCGCCAGTATTGAAAATTCTTCGTACGACATTTTTGAACGATAAACATCTTTAAGTCTTTCTAGTGTTGAGAAAGAGCCTTATGCTTCGCCATTAGCAATAGATATTGTAACGTATACACGATATGCTATCTAAATATTCGGAAAGACATCAATCATATCAAATTTTACCATCCGATTAAAAAATGTTGAAGGATTAACACTTGTCTCTTGTTTGTTAAGAAGAGAATCACTATTTCCTTTCTCTATACGAAGGATTGTTCGAATTCATCTGAAAGATTACTCTTCAACTCACGCAAATAGGGTTGCACTAAACTTGTTTGTGACCTTATTTTCCACAGGTTCGCCTTTTATCGCATGAAGTTTCGAAATGAAATCAAATCTACTCACTACTCACTTCTCTAATTTTACAGTAAGTTTATTAATCATAACGTCATACGTGTCAAACCTGAATTTATCAGCCCGTGTTTGAATTTCAATCACAGTATTAAAAAATATTTCAGCACGTTGCGTTATTAATATACCAATGCATGAAAAAATTGATAAAATTCATAGTTCTTGCAAAATGTTTTCAAAATGATGAGGCCTCTTCAGACTCGAAGCCTGTGGCTATAACCCCCCCCCCCCCCCCCTATCCCCCGTAATACCTGGATCAAACCGACCCTGTCTCTACATATTATATGTAACCATCCGTGATCATCAGTAGCGAAGCGATCGTAAATCTTTGTCGTCGATCGGATCACGGAAAAAGACATGCCAAGGGAAACTCTTGACTCTCCCTTTTATCCCCAACGGTTCCCACTCCCCTGGCTCTCTTGGCTCTCGATTCTGAGTTCGTGTGGGTTAGTAGCTAGCTACCTTCGTCGTCGTATCCCAGGTATACGTGCCTGCCCCCCCCCCCCCCCCCCTCCATTCAGCGAGATGTAGGCAGTCGAGATTATGCTGGGTCTGCTGGCGGCGATCCAAACAACCGCGATCTCGAATCTCTGACAGCTTGTGTCTGCTCTCGTCCTACCCTTGCTCCTCTGCCTGCATCCTCTGCCTATTTTCCGCCCTCGGCACGTACAACGCGCACGTATGTTTGTCGCCGTATCTACCGATCTGTCGACTCCCTCTCACCGCCACCCGTTCTTCGCGTGCGGTTATACGCACATCGATCATTTTCGTCGGGAAAATTGAAGAGTAAGAGAGAGAAAAAGAGAGAGAGAGAGAGAGAGAGAGAGAGAGAGAGAGAAAGCGAGAGAGAGAGAGAGAGAGAGAGAGAGAGAGAGAGAGAGAGAGAGAGAGAGAGAGAGAGAGAGAGAGAGAGAGAGAGAGAGAGAGAGAGAGAGAGAGAGAGAGAGAGAGAGAGAGAGAGAGAGAGAGAGAGAGAGAGAGAGAGAGAGAGAGAGAGAGGCCGCGGCGAGGGGGGGAGGGGGGCCGAGGGCGTGGGCAAGGAGGCGAGGGGGTGAGGTGGCGAGGGTTCGAGGGGGCGAGGGGGCAAGGGGGGAGAGGGGGGAGAGGGGGAGAGGGGGGCGAGGGGGAGGGGGGCGGAGGAGAGGAGAGGGGGGGGAGGGGGAGAGGGGAAAAAGGGGCAGAGGGGGGAGAGGGGGGGGAGGGGGGGAGATTCTCATTAAAAAACTCTATAAAGAACCAGCCAACGAGCAACAGCTCGTGACGCCAACTTCTCACGTCGAATACGTGCTACCACAAATACTCCACAATGCGAGGCTTACCTCTGCCACGACCAAAAGTGTTCAGCGAATTAAAAAGTGCGGGCGATTAAAGCCGAACAACCCGACGTCCTCGTATCCTCGAATGAACGTCGGGTGCGAGTGGTTGCTAGTTCATCGCCTCTAGCTAGTTCATCCCCGACGACGCTAATTGGAAATTTTCTCACTACCGTTGCTGCTGAACACTCAGCCGTCTTGTTGTCGTCGTTTGGCCACAATTCCACTCTCTCAAAGCCAACGTACTGTTCCTACTCACCGACACGTGTAAACAATTCCAGCCACTTGTCAATTTCGATCATATAGCCATACATATTTTTTTAAAAAATATAATCTCCTTAAAAATTCATAAATATCGCGGAAATAAGATTTTTCAAATATTTGCTAAAGGTTTTCCCCAATTCTTGACATAATTTTTATATTTCAAAGTTGTAGAATTCGATGAAGATTGCAATGATTGAATTGTTATGATTTTTGGACCAAAACAAATAATACAAAATTATAATTCCTTCGTTGGTCTTTTCTCTTTCACGAATTCTGCCATATCCAACTAGAGCATTGAAAAATGCATTGTAGAGGTTAACGTCGTTTAGCTGATTCAAAAAATAAATCATTGGCAAATTTAGGAATTTTCACACTTCCAACTTGAAATATTTGACATTTTAAGCATATTAAAAAAATTCATGGCTATACGATAAAAATTGACGTGTGACTGGAATTATTTCTATTTTTTACGACTAGCCATCAGGCACGATCTCATGCCCTCCACGGCTACATTCCAACCGTTACCGACACGATTTTTTTCGGCCATCGTTTTTCCATCCATTTTCGTGCATAAGTGTTTATGAGATTGCTCCAAACCCCCTATATATACCAAGTATCAGAAAAAATAGCGTATTCCAAAATTTTGATCGGCCATATTGAATCTGCCATCATTGAGATATTTTCATGCAGTGGCTGAAAGCGACGTAGATGAATTTCTACGGAGCTTCGCGGAAGGATTCGTTCTCCTCGTCGAATTAACCGTAGTAGTAAATCATTGCCATTGATGTTGAGGGACAACGAGTATTGTGACGATATGACAGACGAGTTGCCCGTCCTCTTGCCGCACTATCAGTGCCATGGGTGGGATACCTGCCCGTTTCTACATCTCAAAGCTCGTCACCTAGGAACTTGGGGGTCCGTAACACGCAGAACTCGGCTCTCCCATCCCAACCACGAGAACTCTTCCTCGAATCGGGAGCAAAACTCTCGAGTAGATGATCGTCTGTCATCTGGTTCCAAAAGCTCCTGGCGACTTAGGGTCAAGTAGACCCTTTAGATTCCAAGCTACTCGTCGATTTGATCGGCGGTGGACGTCTCGCGAGAATGTCTACGGTGGATGCCGCAGGGTTCACCGCGTCAGTCACGTGGTGTGCTTAGCCGATAAAAGAGGGTGACCGAAAAATAATCTGCGAAGTGAGACGTGGACGTTTCGGCGTTAGGCTCGCCGGACGTCTCGGGACTGCGGCAACCCTCGGGGTCCATTAGTTTTCCAGAGCTCGCGTTTCGGATGATTTAGAGAACCCTTGGGACCGATAAGATTCGTGCCTGCCGTAACTCAACGGTGACTAGAGGAGTACCTACGTATTCCCTTCCCCTCATTCCCCCCCCCCCTCCCCCCCCCCCCCCCCGCTCGTAAGTTCTCGTTGGCACTTTCTTGCGGTGGTCCTCCTGTAGAACGAGCTCGCGGGTATTTTACCCTCGACCAGCCAGAGTCTCGCGGTGGAAGTACCTACGTGACGGTACCAGGCAGCATCTATAAGAATATCCTGATCCCTCCTAAGCTACCATCGCTACCAACTAGACGTAATAAATGCTGGATGTGGATCAGGGGTTGTCTCCATACGTGCGAACAACCTTTAACGTGAAAAAATAAGAGCAGCCCAACAGCGGGTTCCATGCCTGGCCTAACGCCGAAGAAATTCCGCAAATTTCCGAGTAGATTTCACGCTGGGTGAAATCGTCCTAGGTATTTTCCAAACGTGCCGCAATTACAACTACGGGTAGAGAGGAAATGAAGTTGCAGGTTCTTGGATTCGGAAAATTTCATCCGACTCGGAGGTTACAGATGTCCTTATCTCCGTCTTTCGCCCGCAATTGTTTGGTCGCTAAACTTATCTCTCGGGCAGCTCGAGCGCCAAGGCGAACCTGTAAGCTTTAAAGTTCTAAGATTTAATATATGCGGACAGAAAGCGAATGGTTTCTCCTCCTCGACATGCAACTTTTATAATTAAACGTAATTAGTTTTGCAGTCGTAAGTGAAGATAACGAGTAACTAGGTGACTCGCAGTCCACCTGCTTATTGCATATTCGCTCGTGACTCGGTACAGAAACTGGGATCTCTTCAGCGAGAAGCTCGTCGCGCTTGGATCAGTTCACGATTTTTGGTTTTTATAAAAGAGTTCTGGTTGAACGAGGAAGCCGTAAACCTCACGGATTCTTCGGACGAATGATAACGAGTAGCGGAGACCGGGACACGACGGCCCCCCTCGAGTCTCTAAATTATTTTTCGCGGCTTTTAACCACCGGGTATAAGGTGTTTTGGTCTGTCTCGAACAAGTTAGTAATTAATTTGCGACAATTCATAAATAAATAAAATCCGGGGTCCGACGGACCCCGTTCAAAAAATTTCTTTTTTTTCTCTTAAATAACTTTGCATTTTTTTGCATTTCGAAAAATTAAAAAAATGAGAACTATGAACATAATCGAGTTCATCGTTTTTTTTCAATTTAAATAAACAAAATATATCTGTTTATTTTTTAAAACATTGGAAATATTCCATTTTATCCTGCTTGCGAAAAACTTCATTTTGTACTGAAATCGCTTGTACACTTTAAATTATAAATGCGTTGAAAAAAAAAGTTCATTTTAGCACATTTTTGAGGGAGTCCCGGTGTCCCCTATAGAAATGAGATGCAGGGACTCTGGATCCTCGCGATGCTCCAATACTGTGTTCCCCTGCATGGTACAAGTGGAGTCGCGAGTTGTCAGCCATTAGCCCGACCTTCCTTGATAGGGCTGAGAGCGTTTGAAATGAATGTGAGCTGTTTACGAGGAGCTACTAGTCTATTTCGGAACATATTTCCTGGAAATTATTATCACGGGACCGAGAGTGGTCCTGCCTCATTTGAGGTGATTGCCGCGGGGAGGTGGAGCCCTCCCGTGATCGAAGGCTCGATTTCATCGTGCGGCGAGAAGTGGAGGGTCAACTTTATTCCTGACTTTCGACGTTTTTCTCTTCCTATTAGACGAAAGTTACGTTATAGTGAGGCGACGACCCGTATCCGTTGGATCGCACCGCTCGCGACTGTGACAAATGAACGATGAAAGTTGAGGTCCAACTTCGACACGGAACGGCGCGCGGGTTCGGCGTGACGTGAAATCCGGGAGGGCAGGAAAAGTTTATTAATTTAAATGCTAACCGTCGAAGTCGCAGACGATGGCGTGACGGGTCTCTTGCAGGCTGCACACGAAACGACATTCGGCGTCAGCTTGAGCTCTGCGAGATTCGAAGTGACGGGGCGAGTCTGGGAGTAGAAGTCAAATCCGATACGTCAATATGAGATGGCGGTGCATCTGGGGTAATACGTCATGCCGTCATTACTGTCTGATCGCGATTGGGACTGAGTCGAGGGAAAAAAGAAGAGTCCTGCTCTACTAACAGGAATCATTTCCCTCGGATATGTTCGACGATTTTTACTATCACGGAAGAACCAATAATTGTTTCGAAAATTATCGTCGAAGTGAAACGTTTCCATTAGTTTTCCGAAAGAAAAGAGCAATTAGCAATCATTCATCCGTAACGTTCGGATCTGCGTGGTCCAGTCAGTCCGTCAGTCAGGCTGTAAGTGAGTCAGCCCATCGGTCGGTCGAAGAGTCAAGCAGTCATTCGGCGAATCAGTCCTGTCAGTCGGCCAGGCTGTGAGTCAGTGAGTCAATCAGTCAGTCAGTCTGTTAATCAGTCAGAGAGTCAGTGAGCGAGCCAGTTTGTCCGTAAGTCGGAAAGTCAGCCTGTCAGTCCATCGGGGAGTCAATCAGTCAGTCAGTCAGTCAGTCAGTCAGTCAGTCAGTCAGTCAGTTTGTCAGTCAGTCAAAGATTCAATCAGTTAATCGATCAATCAGTTAGTCAGAAAGTCAATCTGTCAGTCAGCAAGTTGGAGGGTCATTCGATCATTCAACCAGTGTGTCATTCAGAATTTCTCTCTTATAATATTAGTATAGATCATTGAATTCTTGAGGAGAAGACCAGGGATTTCAGGGGTCGCTCTTTATTTGGCATTCGCATGTATAAATATGAAATCACTGATCGTAAATTTACGAATGCTCGACGATTTTCTTCGACGAATTTTCGAAAAACGTATTTCGTATCACCGGTTCCCAATTGGTTTCCAATTCAAGATATGTGCAGAGTAGATCCAAGAACAAATGACAAATCGGCAAATAACGAGAGCCATTTTTTTTTTTATCAGTACGAGTCTCGCTCAAAATTCGAATCCATAGCAGCGGATTAATTTGATTCTGCTTCATAATCTCACGGTGACCTTTGTCGTAAACATCGGAACGATGTAAAATTTTACCAATTTACTTCACATAGCTGTAAAGTCAGATAACGTCCATGCTCACCGTCGGACGCGATGCGTGTCGCGCAGGCGAACAAGGTTCGTAACCTGAGCTAAGGTAAAAATAGGTACCTCAAAAAACGTTAATCTTCCACTACATCCACGGACGCAGCGTCGTATAGCCTCGACAAAAAGCTCCTGTTCGCATAGAACACAGTCGAAAAACATGGAGCCAGTGACGTAGTCAAAGACCAAAGTTCAAGGTCCGTTCATCGAATCTTAAATTTTCTATTCTCAGTCCGGATAATCTTTTTACTTCGATCCGCTCGAAGAAACTGCTTCCAAGAAGAACGCTCTTAAAGCTGACAATCAAGTTTCTTACAGGCTCAACAACTCGACCAATATGATAGCATTGCACAACCATGTTTTTTTTATTCGTTTTTTTTCTTTTATCGACGAGGCTTTCCCGAATCTTTAACAACAACCAAATTCCGTTCGAACGGTCCTAGTACCGTTAGGACGATTTCGATAATCGTTCCCAGAACTGACGGTTGTTTCGTGTGGTTTCGGTCGAGTACATCAATAATTCAGCGACTGGGTAGTAGATGTTCTTTCGCATCGTGCGTTCGTAAATAGCGCGAACCTTGAATTTGCTTTGAAGAATCCTCGTAGCCAAGGCATGCTTCTGTTGGTTTATGGCTTAAAGATTATGAGCTCACGCGTTGAACGACCAGGCCAATTATCTAGGGCCAAAGATATTCTAGGACTAGACAATTTCGATCGACCTCATTTCATTGCCATTTATTCCTCCATCATCTGTTACAGGATGCCGCCTACACGAGCGAAAAGGAGACCGAAGGTCGTGGTCTTTGCCCTTACGACCCATTACACAACAGCACTGCTGTCTACGCGAGTAAGTACATGTTACAAGCGACCCTTTACCACTCGTCGTTTAATTATGACCCGCGTTCCGTCCTACCGTCACCCCTCATTGTCTCAACGGTGTGTGAATATCCCTAGATTCCGTTTTCCACACCAAACGCTGCTACTCTCCCAACGTTTGCCCATTCGAATTAATTCAAAGAACTTACATCTTCCGTCGCAACGTTGACGATTAATCTAAATGCCACGACGCGACGACTTTCCGTTTGATCCAAAAACCCTAAATAGAAACGATGAGAAAAATCGTCAAATCGTGAACCTCTTCGCTCGTCGGCGCCAACTTGGTACAAAACTAGTGAAATTGGTCTTCCTCTAGTGGGCAATCACTGTTTTTAGTGCCGAATAACCCAATGGTAGCGATTAACTAATGTTACAGGGCGAATCTTTTTTTATTTGTTATTTAAAAAGATGTGTTAGTAATTAAAGTTATTTATTTGAAAATATGTTTCTTAAAAATATTGATTTTATTTTATTCCCTTTGACGCGAAAATTTATGTCATTGAATACATTTTCATGATATACCTATGTTTATAGGGCTTGAAAATATTCCATTATGAATAATATATGTGACAATGATAAAAAATATTTGATTACTTCTTATTGGTTTATCTATTCAGTTTCATTTTTTCTTATTATTTATACGACATTAAGATAAGTAGAAATCTAACAAGTTTTTTGTTCACCGATAACTTGAATGTCAATAGAATTTTTTTTTGGAAATATTTGGAGATAAAAATGTACGCAAATTTGTTGTAACCTATTTTCCAATAACTTTTTCATTGTTATTAAATTAATTTAATTTAAAATACGACAAATGCTTAAATGGCGGATAACTTTACTGTCATGTTATTTATTTTGACTCGAGGTAACGCTCGTGGTTATCTAGTGGTTTCAGAGTCGACACGAGAGGTCTCTGGAAAAATATTCCAGTAACACTGATCGGTAGTAATGAGGCCCTCCCACGAGTCTGCTATGCAACCTTACCGTTCACTTATATTTGTTGATTATAGCCTACGGCTCTTCCGGTCGCCTTCTGCTTCCTGTTTCTAGATCACTTCGCTGGCAGCTCTGCTTTTATTCACTCCTTTATAAAGCTTCTTCTACTGCCTTAAGGTTTTTCATTGCTCCAAAAGAAGTCAATCCACTCCTTGTAGCGTCGCTATTCCTTTGGCTATAACACTGCTATCACTGCGTCTCGTCTTTTGCCATTTTTATGTAGCACATTTCTTATCAACCGCGTTAAATTTTTTCTCCAATCTTTCTCTCTTTCGCTCGATACGCACAGAATAGCCCAAAGTACGATTCTCCAGGTACTCAGCACCGATCTCGAGGCTCTGATCTTGTTATTCTCGTCATTTACCACCGTTAAATTTCACTTTTTACGGTAAATCGCGAAATTTCTAAGTGCTGGATGATGCTTTGTATTGATAACGGGAATTGGAAAAGTTTAGTCCGAACTCGGGTTGATGATGCCATTGTCAGTCTTGGGCGATTTTCCACAACTTTTCTCCGCAATGTGGAAGCGTGTTCTCCGGCTGGTTTTATCTCAGAACAGAGAGTATTTTCCTCGTCATCATCGCGAGTGGAGAAGATAATTCTATCAGGTTGAACCACACAAGTACAATTCACCGAGTTCGAAGACAATTCTCGAAACACTGTCGCGGAATTGAGAATGTGTGAAGTTTCCTGAAGTATTTGTTAGATTGTCATCCTCATCAAAGAAGATTCTCTCTCTCTCTCTCTCATCTCGTAGTTTGTTCTTTAGCAAATCTCGAGATCGCGTGTTTCAGAGTTATAATATTTAGTTACAATATTCCCACGAGGATTCCTATATTTCAACTAGAGAACAATCTTATGTTTGCTCGAGCTGGAAAACGCTTTTCGCGTAACGAACACTATATTTGCAGTCATTTTCATCACCAAAATTAACTGGTTACACGCCTTAGGAAACTCAATGTCAATGCATTCGAAGCAGACATCAGCAAAAACAAACATTTTTGTTACTTTTTTTTAAATACAATAATCTTATTATTGGTTATCTGAATATTCAATTATTAAAAATAGAAAAGTTACTAATTACAAGAATATTCAATAACCCATAGCTCAAATATTTCTAATTAATTAGATATTTAATAATTAACGATAGAAATGTTACTAATTAGTAATATATTCAATAACTAACAGCCGATGCATTATTTATTATTTTGATATTCAATAATTAATAATTATAATGTTACTAGTTTTCTGGGAGTTTAATTATTATTCACAATAGTATTTCTATTTATTCCAACACTCTATTACAAAGTAGTTGGAAAATATTAGGTAGTTTCAAAGGAGTTGAATCATAATTATCAGAGTGAAAATATGGAATTTATTCGTAAAAGTATGTAATTGAACAAAATTTGTATACAATTTGACAAGATTTAATCGGTGTCTTTTTTTAGCTGCGCAGGCATTGCATTTCATGATCACTCTAATTTATGATCCGAATTTTCCTAGCCTATTTCTAAATAATTAAATAGTTATTATTCCTTTTTTTTAATATCAGATATTTGAATTCCGCAAAAATTGTTTTTTCGCTAACTACTAAATATTAGAAAAATGCGTATCTAATTTTTTATGAATATTCAATATTGAGAAAAATAGTAATTACCTCGACTGTTATATACGAGTACTGAAATAATAAATAATATCTTTCGCATTAAATTGTCAATATAGGCATATTAAATAATTTTTTGAACAACAATGATGATGAATATAAAGATTAATTAGCGATTATAAGTATAATTATCATCGAAGATAAAATTGAAAATGTGAAAACAATACATTGTTAATTTTTCGAACAATTAATAATTAATAGCGGTATCCATACCACCAAAATTATTATTACCCATCCCTCGTCAGGAGCATTCTCAATGTTCTTTCATTAACATTTTTCCGTCAGATCGATACTGCTATCCTGCAGTTTCTGGGCTGCTTACTTGTCCGTGACATCCTATATGTACTCTCAACTTCTCTATTCTTTCGTTCATTCTCTTCTTCATTATGCAACTGCTCGCCCAACTACCAAAGATTCTCCGCCGTGCGGCGAACTCTGTCGGGGCAATTGTCCTGAAGACAGGCCGGATCGATAACACGCATTCCCTTGGTATTGTTCAGTATTATTGAGACCACCTCAAGCAGATTAGACTAATGGAGCGTATTCCACACCGCTGATCCGCGCTCCTTGCCCACTCGTCCTCATTCATACTCCCGTCGTGTCCTCGCCCCATCCTTCATTTTCATCGTTTATTGCGAGAATCATTCGGAAGATATTTTTATCGAGGTGAAATTATTATTTCAGACGGACAGCTATACGCGGCTACTGTGGCGGATTTTTCTGGCGGTGAACCCCTCATTTATCGGGATCCGATACGCACGGAACGCTCTGACTTGAACCAGCTGAATGGTAAGATTCTATTATATACCAACGACATCGTCCTTCATTCTCGACTGGTCTCATTAATAGACTATAATAGATGCATTGCCTTTCATAACGTCATCTCCTCCGAACTACTCCTCGGGGTATTACGTCAGAGGGCTCGCTTCCCAACATTTCCAGGTTTAATTCATCACACAGATTCCCAAGTACAGAAATAATTTATGGTCGAGAACAAATTGGAATCAGTCAGTTCTTCAACCTTTTCCTTCATTCGCCTTCTTCAACAGCCCCGTTTCACATTTTATCAGACGTTCGTACCACAAAGGTTGCACTCTTCGCTTCTTCTAACGGTTATTCAACAGCCACAAAATGGGATTGAAGTACCTTCGGCTCTTCGAATACAACATCGGCTTCGATTTATTTAATGAGGTTATCGTGTTTCAGGTCCGGACTTCGTTAGCGCTCTGGCTTACGATGACTACGTCTTCTTCTTCTATCGTGAAACGGCCGTCGAATACATGAATTGTGGCAAGGTAAACCTTTCCACCTTAGTCTCACAATTGGTCGTAGTAACGGCAACGCGAAATTGCATTCGCGAAAAAATCCGCAACGCAACTGGGCATCGACTGATCAAAACCATAAAAATTCACTTTTTGAAGAACCAAAAAAAACTGTGCGTTTCTCCCGTTTTGTCAATTTTACTCCCGGATCAATGATACTGCAGGAATTTTGCAGAGTGCTCACTTTTTTTTACAGCAATCACTTTTGAACTTTGCTCATTTTCCACAAAACTTATTGCCAACGACGTTGAAAAAAACGTAGAACGAACTTTAATCGCTCCTTTTGAACAGAAAATATAGAGATACGTAAAGACGCCACAAATCAGCGAGCCAGCGTTTTTTGTTCGCATGGTGTGACTGGGAAAAATTGAAGAAAAACTTGTGATCATAACGAGCTCGGCTTAGCTTGGGTATAACTTCGTTAGAAATAGACTCAGGTGAAATTTTTCAATCCCATTTATAACTAAAGGTTTCTAATTTTATCGGGATACCCGGTTGAACTAGCTCAGATGATTATTAACGAAATCACAGAGTGGCGAATATTGCTTATTTTTCCACTGCAAATTCTTGATCGAGTTTTATACGATCTTTGAAAATAAATAGATTCCATTGCTACTTTTCCACATCAAAGGGAAAACCACATTTTCATCTGCTCATTTTCATTGATTTTTCAGAGTTTTTTCATATCATCTGATTTATATTTCGAACAACTTTTGTGAATTTTGTTCGAAAATAAGTTCAGCTAAAAATAACAACGCTACGCACTGATGTCCGCTGAAGGTCATAATTAAAGTTCTCCAATTTCGAGATGTGTAGCCATTCGAGTTTTCATTTGAAAACAAAAAGGTTTTCATTCTACATTAACAACTGCATTTCTAAGAAAATAAGGTGAAAATAATACAAATTAAAAAATGTTGAGGTGTCGGACAAATTTACTTCAATTTTCACCAATTTTTAAATATTTTTTTTACTAATCATGCAAAAAAACACTCTTAAAATCGTGATGTCGTCTCAAAAGTTAAAGTTTTCAGGGTATATTCGGAAGATATTCTGCTAACTATTTGTATAATAAAAAAAGATCCATTTTTTGAACCTCCAAGTGCGGTTCTCCCCCCCGGCCCTCAATAAATTTAAGTGAGCGTTGCACATGTTTCGACGCACAGTCAGAGTCGGGCAATCTCATGTGAAGACTCGCATTGAAAGGATGATGGCAGTTTCGTGGTCCCCGAACAGCTTATCATTGGACTTGCCACATGTGCGGAGATTCTCATTACTTTTATTTCAGGCCGTGTATCCGCGAGTCGGCAGGGTATGCCAACACGACAAAGGTGGACCCCACGCTTTCAGCGACAGATGGACGAGTTTTCTAAAAGCCAGGCTGAATTGTTCTGTGCCCGGAGACTATCCATTCTACTTTAACGAAATACGTGAGTATCAAACGCGCCACTCTGATATACTTCGACCGTGTTTCAAACTTTCCTATCAAAGGCGTGTGCCTACCTGCCGCAAAACAGATTCCCCGTTCGGCTTTCATTCCGCCCAACTTTCGACCTGCCGCGTCGTCGTTACCCCAGCTAATCTCTGATTCCCACTGCGAGGCACGCTCGAACCGGCTAACTAAATAGAGTCTTGAAACAGGAAACTTTTACCGTACCAAAAATCCGTCGACAACGGAGATAAACTACCCGAGACGGCTATGAGGAACCCGCGAAACCAGAGGAGAACTTTGGTCTCGAGTAACGACAACCTCGACAGTTTCCGACAACTCGCACCGACAACAATCGATAAATTATTCCTCTCTATTATCGCACTCGGCAATCAAGACTCTCAATTGCCTCCGATTCGTACAAGGATAATATACTGAAAATGTGTTGATCTAGCGGAGACCAAGTCCCGATGGACCCCCTCAAAAATTTCATGATACATTTTTTTATTCTATTTATTCATTTATAATTCAGAGTTTACAAGCGATTTCAGCACGAAATAAAGTATCTCGTAAGAAGGATAAAATGGAATACCTCCAATGTTCAACGTGTATCCGGTGGTCAAAAGTCACACAAAATAAATTAGAGACTTGAGGGGGCCGTCGTGCCCTGGTCTCCCCTACTCGATGTGCGATACTCCAGCGCGATTTCTATATGAATCTTGTCAGGGCCAATTCAAAGTCCTGCAAGCCTTCAGAACTCTGGAACTCCCTCTTCGTATCTGTCTCTTGCCACGTTGCTTCTTCATTACGCTAAGTATGCAGGCTGAGACAAACTTTAACACGGCACCGAGATACTAGTGAGCACACTTCATTGCACACTCGACGTTCGCAGCCCCGTGCCTACATGCTGGTGCAAGCCAACGACAAGTGCATCGCAAAACCAAGCGTGGGCGCGATTAGAGCTAATTGCAACGTAAGCACTACAAGTTTCTATAAACGGCCAACACGTCACCACGGATACGAGGAAAGGAGATTCGTTTTCTACGATGCGATAGGTCTTTTTTAATCGAAATTCCGAAATATCAGCTACAAGATTGTCCACTACGGAAATCACGCGTAAATCTGACTGTCATGGATTTAACGCCTACGACTCTCAATCCGAGACAACAAAGTCTCACGAGAATACCCGAATTTCACAAAGGCCACAGAGAATCGTGGGTCGACTACGAAGCTGATGGGGAGTCGTCCTGTTTCTGGGATAGGAAGATAATCAAGCTGACAGGTAGTCGTGTAGTCAGATGACATTTGTGAGTCCGCATCGTGTTTTGGCACACGACTGTCGTGTAATGCCATCCGCTGTATTAGCTTGTGGTCTGGCTCGAGGCCAGTGTATGTACCTAAGTACCGGACAAACGCATACCGGGGCCAACACAAGATGGAAACAGTCCCTTCCCACGAATTTTACCCTAACGCCAGATAGATACGAGTGTCCGGTAGGATATTTTTCCGAAATTCCATTTTTTTTTCTCATTTTTTTTTCATCGGTCTTAGACTAGGACGCTGCGACAGAATCCTGGTTAAATCCGGAGACTCCAACTCGATGGAAAAAGTGGCTCGAGTTCTTTTTCCCTCAATACATTCGTTAACAATTCATTTAATCTGGAAATAAGAAGCAAAACGTCACGACTTTTTGCCTGCATAATTAACGAAAATACTTGAAAAATGCCTCGTGAGATGAGGTTTGTAGTGGAGCCGAGGCTTTTTTTTACCATCAGATATTTACTATTTCAATAAACAATAGGGGAAACCGAGGCACGACTATCTCCCAAAAAATGTTTTTTTTCGTTTTTTTTTCAAATAACTTTTCATTTGTCACTTTTAGAAAAATAAAAAAAATTGACAACTAAAAAAATAATTGAGTTTATTGTTGCTTTTAAATTAAATTAAAAAGAATACTTATATTTTTCCAAACATTGGAAATATGTCGTTTCATCTCGTTGCACGAAATCATTTATTTTCTTCTGTAATCACTTATAAATTCTAAATTATAAATAAATTGAAAAACAGATTTTTACCAATTTTTCGAGGAGGTCCTTCGTGCCCCGGTGTCCCCTACTCGTAGCTTTCTGGACTCTGACAGCAGGGCTTTCTTGTCCGTAGGGCTTTTTTATCGAACAGTATCTTTGGCATCATCAACAATTTGATCAGACTCTCGGTGAGAAGTTTCGAGAGTGTGACCTCAATTCTTGAGACGCGTACATCATGGCCGCTTCAGAATTTGCTTTCTTCTTCAGTTTCTAAATCGAATTTCCAAGTTCTTCAAAACCTGGGATGTCCAGATGCCGGTGAATGATCGTTCCCGATCGCGTTCGTATGCCGTAGGAAAGTTGCGACTTCAGTTGCGAGTCAATTCAATATGCTGCGAGGCCGGAGATCGAATGGTATTGGGAGGCTGGTTGTGTTTTATGGGGTCGGGACTCGACTAGTTGAAATGAAGAGTGGAATCGTGCGTAGGCTGTCGTGCGATGCGAGTTATAGATGGGATCCTGTCCGCCTGCCGTGTCTAGGCATCGAAATAAAGGGATGTGCTCTCGGGTCGTCCAGCGATAACTGCACTCAACGGTATTACTACGCGCGTAGGAATCTGCTTATGCTTTGGTAGTGCAGCGTATTGTTGAATTGGGACTATTACTAACCGTATATTTTGAATATCGAACTCTGCAGGCTTTCACGATAATAAGGTACGGTACAGTCGCCAATATCCTTCCCTTTTTGTGAAAACAAATGTGGAACGAGTGTTACTACATGTAAAATAACGAATAGAACGTCGCACGTTAGTCACAACGCTCCTTCGTTGTTAAAAATAATCAAAAGCTCGTTTACTTTGTTACAAATTCTGTACAGATAATTTTTACAAAAAAAGTACAATTCAAGAAAAAGTTTGTTGGCCACCTAATCTCGTACCGGGGACGATATTGAGATGACAATAATCAGTACGCGAACTTAAATTGTATTCGTAATGACAATTATTATCAAATATTTGTCCTTGGCAAATACCTATATTAAAATATCCAGGTCAGTTGTGCAGATAAATCTTTTGTTCGTACAGCTTCAACAGATCTTACAATTTCGTCAGGATCTCACAACTTTTTTCTTGTCATCTATAGAATAAAGGAAAATATTGAATAAATTTAGAACACAGTTACAGAAGATAAACTTAAAAGTAAAGTGAATTTTCCTAAATATCGTTACCTAATACCGGGGACGATGTCAGGTCCACGTAGGGGGACGTTATTAGGAATGTGCTATTTGTGTTAATAAACATCCGTTGAAGAAAAAACTTATTTCGCGACCAGAATTCTTTTCTATCGTTTTAGATCATACGTAATAATAATTCATTTTAACAAAACTTTCGTTTCAAAAAATCAAGCATATCCATATTTAATCAATTTCGATAATATTCCAACCAAAAATTCATCTTGCACGGTTTTTTATTTTTCTTAATATCACGTCGTAGGGTCGTTGTTTCCCTGCCACTTTTTCGCAATAGTCGACTGCGCCAACTAACTTTACATTCGAGATATAAAAACTAGACGGCGTTATTTGGACAAAAACAGCAAACAAAAAACGAAAGGAAACGGAAATTGGCGACCGTGCCTTGACATATGACTTGAGAGCCGAGTTCATAAGAGATACCGATTTCTCTCATCATTCGATAACTGAAATTTAATTAGGGAACATGGACCTGATTACGTAACGCAATTTTCCGCCCTTTTTGTAACCACCCTCCACCTTGTAACACTCTGTAACAAATGAGCGATCTTCCTAAATTAATTATGTAACATGCCTTCAATCCCTCAACCTCTCCCTCCTCCGCGCATTCATACATTAAAATAATCAACAACTTTTTTTTTTCATTTTTATATTGAAAAGTCAAATATTATATTTGATTTAACTAGCAAAATTACGTGTACTCAAGTTATGTACACATATCACCACTTCAAATAACTATCAACAATGAATCATCGATCGACGTTGGAGTCAACGTACAAGGCAATCTTGAAATGTACTTTATAACATACCGATAAATGTAACAAATTTAGATCAAAAATTTTATCTAACACGATGCTATACTTCTTTACTCCCCCCTCTCACAATTTGTAACATATCCACGAACCCCCTTCCCCCTAAAAAGAGTTACGAAATTTGTCCATGCTCGCCGAAATACACGTCGATCATACTACTCGTTTTCTTTCTCAGAAATTAATAACCCTTTCGGTCTCGAATTTTTTCAGCCACCGTTCTCTCAAGAAATTTGGTGTACAAGGGTTTTTGCGAGTGCCGATTACGAATCCACTGTCAAAATTGCAAAATCAGCGTCTTGAAAAACCCCTGTATATACTAAATTTCAAAAAAACTTACCTTATCTCAACATTTTGATCGGTCATATTGAATCCGCTATTTTGTATTTTGACAATTTCACACTGGAATTGTAATCAGTGACCTCAGAAACCCTTGTGTACCAAATTTCAGAAAAAGTGCCATATTTTTACATTTTCATCGGCCATATCGAATCCGCCATTTGGAATTTCAACAATTTGACCGCGGATTCAGAATCAATGGTCTCAAAAACCTACGCGAACAAATTTTCAGATCATACTAGCTATTGAATTTATTCTGAACATTCCGCTTGTTTTAATACCAATTTGTTAATGACCATAATTTCTTTGAATAGTGGCGCAATGTTATTATTTTTGTAACGCTTATTAGATTTTCGGGAAGGCAGGGTTAAAAAAACCGCAAGGAAATCGATAACAAATTTCTCTTAAACGTTGAAATATCGACAGCGTCCGGGTGAAAGGTGATATTGACAATGATATTTCACTCCCAATGAAATGGCAGCAAATTGGTGTAATTTTGTTTTCACTTCATGTCCAAAAACCGACAAAAATATGCCTGACACAGCGATTTTATCGTTCTATCGGTGAGAAGAAATCAGGTAATCGGTAGAATTTCACGTTGGTCACGCATGATTTCTCGGGCCATCTATGGAATTGCGATAAACAATGGAGATCGAGTTGTTGTATCGTGGTTGTAAGATCGTTGAAAGCATGTCGAAATTGAAAGGAGGCGAGTCGATACAGCAAAAACGTGATATTGAGGTGCGAGAGGAGAGAAATCTGACATCCAAGCCGATGGATCTGGCATGTGTTACAGACAGACGAAAGTAAAAATCATGCGTGTTCGTCGTTGATTGAGGAACGATTCGATGGGATAACGGTGAAAGGTGCACCAAAGTTTCCGTGCGGTGTAAACGAAAGCAAATAAATCTACGCTTCCTTTCGCTTTTTTACGACGAGACGTAACTGGATCCGCAGGATCGAGGACGCCGAAGAAGTCCTCGAGCGCGCACCGACTGTTCTTTCGCCGATACAAATGCACTGTAGCGATATGGAAACTTGAAGAAAATAATAAGACCTCCTCGATTCGACGGAGCTTTCGCAGTCTCGAGATTCTTTTCAACTCACGACGATCGAATGAAACATAAAAGTAGCTGCTTTTAGCACTACGTACTTTCCGTATCCATTTCCGGTTACTGCAAACTTGCACGGAAACTGTCTTATTTTTTTGTGCAGTGGCGAAGTCGAAGGTGGAAAATCTGCGGGTTTTTTCAAAAATCACCGTACTTTTTTGCGGAAAACTCGCGGAAATATACGCTCGAGCTGCATCTCGCTTCGAAACTATTTTGGCCATTTTTAGAATTCAACAGATTTTGCAAGTCCATAGTGATCTTTGTGAGGGGAAAAAAGTTCAAGGTTACCAAATGATTCAACGATTTTTCATTTTTTTCTACTTCAGTACATTTTTTGTAATTTGAAAAGATTGAGAAAAAAAAAACAAAAAATTAATAGTAACTTTTTATTTTCAAAAAGAACTACATCTAAAAATATTTATTTTCAAAACGGACTACATCCGTGAACATTATTCAAAGTTGGTCGCAAAACCAACTACATCCAACAGGTTTAAGTCAAAACCAACGACATCGAGATCTAAATTGTTAATAACTTGGAAATTAAAAATGATAACGAACAGATGCTACGATACATTGTGTATACATCTCAGATGTAGCCAAGAAAAAACATTTTTTTAAAAAACGTTATAAAAATGTTATACAGTCTGATTATACAGTTTTTCGTCTTTTGTGAAAAATGAAGCCGAAGTGACGTACATCATTTTGAAAGCGGACGACTCGTATATTCTCCCCGACTCTCGTTTCGCGTATGGAAATTTGACCGGACATCGTGTATTAGAAAATAATGGCTTCAGACATCAGTAATAATTGGAGCTTCGCTTATCAGGAGCTTCGACAATTCGACGCCGGCTTCCCTGATTTCACACCGTACAGATCCCGACCGAGTTCGATTTTCTGCCACAACGATTCAACGTTGGATTGGTTAGCCCAGCTCATCCGGGGCTTACCTTCGGCTCGCTCCTTGATTAACAAATAAAAATTCAGCAGCTTTTCCGCTACGACATTTTTTGTCAACGTGTTGATCGAGGCGAAAAGATATCGACATTTCTATCACCGTCGTGTCTCTCGAAACGTATCTTCGTGCAAGTGACGAAACTCAAGGCTCCATGATGTAACGTGACGTAGAAAATTAGCTTGGCTGTTGGCTCAGCATTTCCACCCAAGGTAGCGAGACAATTACACGGTTCTGAGAAATCATTTTTTTACAAACATATTTCACCGAAGGCTTAACCCGTGCAGCATCATATATAGCATGAAACTTACTATGCCATTCGTAAGCAAATGAAAGGATGTACCCGTGTTTTTTATTTTGTCATTTGCAATTGTTTATAGAAAATTATTCAAACAAATTATGATGAAATTTGATATTTTGACAAATTGAGCGCACCAATTGATTCTACGGGAAAAATGATGACGAAAACCTGTATAAGTGCTATACGTAGCACTTTTTTGTCAAAGTTCAATATGTTAGCGTTAATCTTTGCACATTCAAAACGAAAGTAATGCTCAAACTTATGAAACATTAAAAAATAATACGATTCTTTTACATCAAATAAACTGCGTAGCAAATGAAAACCGAATACCTAGTTTTCATTTTTTATACATTGTCAAAGATATAGCACGTGTCTCCAGAATTGACAAAACCGACTTTTAAAAATTATTAGTAAAAAAAATGTGTAATTTATAATGATCCTCTGAGTTTAGAAAAGCTATTTGCACTCGAGCTAAGTAACAAATTGCCTAAAAAGCTTTCAATTGCCTAAATTTAAAAAAACCTCATAGAGAAACTGTGGTTATATTGTTACCATTGAACTTTTGAACCGATTACCACGTCAACTAAAGATACTCAATAATAAAGTGTAAAACTATGAAAAAGAAATTGAAAGCATGGTTAAGAAAAATCGAGATAAATTAAACCCGTGACCGACAATTTTTTCCCCTTTGACATTATCGTTATATTTTTTTTACTTCCCTTTGTTTTATTACTGTTATATTTTTCTTAATTTTCTGCGAACAAGACATTATTTATTTTCCGCGGATCAACAATTTCTCTCGACTGCTACTCGTATTATTGGAATAAATAAAATTAAATAAAGTTTTCACATTGGAATCGAATCTATCAAAAATGGCGAGAGAATTTCTTTTTTCTTGTCAACCCAAAATCCTGAATTGCGAAGAAGGTGGTTTTTCTAACGATTATCTTGTGGATTCGGGTTTCAGAGGCGACCAGCGATATTACGGAAGGCATCTACGCGGGGGAACAGACGCAGTTGATATACGGAATATTCACGACGCCGGTGAATTCGATTGGCGGTTCTGCGGTCTGCGCTTTCACGATGCGAAGTATACTGGAAGTATTTCAGGGTGCCTTTAAGGAACAAGAAACTATTAATAGCAACTGGTTACGAGTGTTGCCAGAAAAAGTACCGGAGCCGAGACCGGGTGCTTGCGTTAATGACTCGAGAACGCTGCCCGATGTTACGGTTAATTTTGTCAAAGCACACCCCTTGATGGACGAGGCGGTGCAGCCCTTTTTTGCGATGCCTGTTATTCGAAAAGTTAGCTTCAAGTACGTATATCTTCTGCTGTTTCTACGCCCGTTTTTTATACCGAACATTTCCAGTTTTTTATTACCATTTTTTGCGAAACTTTGGTGAAATTATTATTATACGTCGAGGGTGAAAATTTTCAGATTTTTAAATGTTCAAAATCAAATAATTTCATATTTTTCAACGTCGCAGCTTTGGGAAATTTCGAAAATCCTGACGATTTGGCATTCAAAAATTGGGGTTGCAAATTCGTTGGTTGTCAAATTCAAAATTCGAACGACTAATTTACATTTTGGAGATTTTTTTTTATCCAATAATCAAATATCAAGATTGGAACGTCTACAAAATCGAATCAAAAAAATTTAACGCAAAAATTTCAAGTGGAAGTTGTTGTTCAAAAGTTCAAAAGTGGAAACTCAATTTTTTTGGCAATAAAAATGAGTATTTCAGAATTTATAATCACGTTGAGAATTTCAATTGTGACGTTGAAAATCAATAATATTTCATCGAATTTTGAAAACGAAAATAAATATCCAAAAATGCTTATTCGGGAATGGAAATAAAATTCTGGTAGTAAACATTTGAGAACAGAACTCAGAATACAAATTGTATAATTTCTAGCACCAGAATCTTGCCTTGTATCAGTCGCCAAGTTCAAAGAGACTCGACTTATCATCACTTCTCCGTATTTTTTTTAGCTACAGATTCACCAAAATAGCAGTAGATGCTCAAGTGAAGGCTCTGAATGGCAAAACCTATGATATTCTCTACGTAGGAACAGGTAAGGATTTTTCCTTTTCTATACTGCGTGAAATATTTTTTGAAAATTTGTAAGAGAGAAAAAAATGAAATTCTTCTTTCACCGAGCAATATTTTTCTACGCTAAAACGTTTCACGCAGAATGAGTATTTATTCAAAAAGATACCACTCAAATGCGACCAAAATACGACACCCAGGATATTTTTACTAAAAGTTAACGCTTCGCTACTGTCTAGATGATGGTCGGGTGCTGAAAGCGTTGAATACTCAATCTGCCGATACCAAAACTAGCATCGAAGAAGTCATCGTTAGCGACGTACAGGTCCTGAAATATGGTACGTAGCTGAAACACAAATCAAGATTCTTTACCTTTGATAATAAAAAAAATTCGAAATTTTATGCTCATCGATTCCCTAAGTGGTACGAAGTATCGAACAACTGACTTTGTCTTCAGGGCAACCCGTAAAGGATTTACAAGTGGTTCACCTGGCTGGCGAAGCGAGCAAGCTGGTAGTGATCGCTGATTCGGAAATTCGTGCGATTCCTCTGCATCATTGCGAAGCTCCTGCCGCAAGCACCTGCGCATCTTGCGTAGCTCTCCAAGATCCTCACTGTGCTTGGGATGCGACGATGCTTCGATGCGTCGCTGTGCCAACCAAACTTCATGACAACGACGCTGCGAAAACCTTGTTCCAAGATGTCATCAGTGGCAAACACAAAGGCTGTGGCTATGAACAAGGTATGTCTGTTATTCCCATTTTTCCAATAGTACCAATGTCACTTGTTCGCCAAACGTGCCTACATGGGATTGCAATCGTGTTAGTTCACTTCTGGTAGCATTTCTCTTGCCCAACCCATAAATTCCTACCTTGCTCGACTCACGTGTCTATTCAACTCTTCTATGAATCTTGCCGCATGAAAATTAGACCAGATTTCAGAGATCATTAGTCGATGATCTACTGAGAGATTGTAATCAATGCTGATTTTACTAGTCTCATGATTTGATGATGCAAGCAATCCTTGAATTACAATTCATTCAGCTGCCTTTATGCCTCTTCGCTGATACCTCGCACTTGAAATAAGGAGGGCTGCATGCCAACATGCGTTACCCCACGTTTCTAATAATCTGGAGCATGCATATATCACAAGTTATCGCCAGCTTTGAGAGATTCCAGAAAACATCGTGGCATGCTTTTGTATAATTCATGATTTGGTTGTTTGTTATCTGTTGTAATAACGCATGGAATTCACACTTCTCTCTGGACGACGGTAAATAGTAGTGATTTCAATGTTTGTCCGAAGTAGAATTTTATCATTGCCTCTGTGACTGTTGTTTGAGAGGTTGTCAGGTAACTTTCATGTCTCTGTGATCCTATCAATTAGTAAATATTGCTTCAGAGTCGCCGAATCACGCGCAACCCGTAGTCCCAGCGAGACCCAGGTGTTGCGACCAATCTGACGAACGAGAAAACGAAATTGTCATCGAATTGGATCGAGAAAATCAGTACGGTCGTACTCAACCCAGAGCCAATGAACCCCAAGGTAAAGCATATGCGAAACAAGGTGATCGGTGTCCAGGAGATCTACGATAACAGTTACCGATGGATAGCGTATCCCTCAGCGATAAGCTTGCGATTCCATTATCTTAACGGAAAATAGAACAAGACACCGAGACAGCAAACAGTTATGCAACATTGGAAAGAAAAAAAAACAGAGACCTACTTTTCTTTCTTTCCATGTATATCGCATCGAGTAATGCAAACATCAAAGATGACGATGCTTCCTTTCGCATTGACACCTGCAAGTTTACCAGTTTCTCTACGCGCAGCAGGAAGAATTGCCTTCTGCGTGCTCCTCCTCTCTGCTGAACTCATTCAAAGTCAACGTAACGAGACAAACATCCCAAGCTTGCGAACCTTAGCAAAGTAATTTGTCCTTTAATTGTTAACGCATCATCTTCGATGTCGTTATCGCAGCTAACGATTGCTTCTGTCTGTTCATCGATCATTGCTAGTTTACTTGTTGCTGTGCTCTCGTAACTATGTATTTCCATATCGTTAATCTCCTCCACTAACATCTTTTTGTCGGCAGGATATGAACATTGATTGTTTCACGTATAACTACTGAAATTAAGGTAACGATGCCGAACAAATTGGTATATAACATACTTACCATCGTGTTCCAGGTGTCATCGTATCGCCAGTAGTCTATTCAGCACAGACGTTGATCGGAGCGCTGTTAGGAACCTGCTTGTTTTCCCTGATAGCTGGTTTCGCCTGTGGTTTTTGGTTCTCCCAAAGGTTACGTGGTACACCTTATCCCGAGCCTCCGGAGCAGCGACAACAGTTGAATCGACTCACCGAAGGTCCAGACTCACCGGGCTATAACAATAAATCCATTAATTTGGTCCTAAACGTACCACCAAAAAATCCAAATGGAAAGAATGCAAATTCTTCTGCGGAAAACAAGCCCATGCAGAAGGTGAAGAAAACGTACATATGATACAGAAGGCGCCAGGCCGTTTGAGGCTTAACAACAGGTCTCGAAGATTCAAGCTCCTCGGATTTTGCTGAATCCAAAGAGGCCTGTATGGAAGAGAACACGAGAATTGAGTCGCAAACAAAACACTCGTCGTTACGATACGACTCGGAGCGCAACTTGCCTTCGAACAGTTCCGAAGCATCGAGCGACGCTGAGCTTTCGATGAACAAATCGCACAAAAGTGACGTGGATCGTCGTTTCATAAACAAAACGATTTGCTCTACGCCCAAAAAACTAAGCAGTTCGATACGAAGCCGCAACGAAACTCGTGCAATGAGTCGAGAACCGTACGCCATATATAATTGTGACCTAAAAGGATCCCGGGCTACGATCCATGACCAAGATTATTATTCCCATTCGAAACTCGCATCACCCTACCTCTACGATGAATCCCCTACGAATCTGTACGCGGAAATCGGACCACGTGACGATTCTCCAAGCAAGATTTACAGCTCGTCGAGGGACCATTTCATGGTATCGACGCACGGTCGATGCGATGCGAATAACAAATCTGGCTCGATGTTCAATCCCCAATTTTTACCAAACTTCAACGAAATGATCAAGCACATTGCCCAATACGAATCGACAAACACTACGGATCTCACGCCTATATTAAGACCCGGAGACAAAATATCTGGCCTCGCACCTCCTAGCACTACTAATGTCCAACATCGGGAAGACAAGAAAGATAAAGAGCTCAGTTCCAGTTTCCTCTTACAAATTCCTCTCAGTAATGTGCAACCCAACGATGTCGAGAACAGCGAGACGATAGAACGTGATTTTTCACGTCAGACGTCCAACACTCAGAAGGATTCGATACCACGTATCGCAACTCCTCGAACTGTATCGAACAGTTATTTTGACGATTAGTCATTGCAGTCTCCCATGATCAAACTGACTGTTTGTTCAAGTTGGTCGAATCCTCAACTTCCCACCGAGCCGCAGAGCAAAATTCTTGGTACTATTCTACATCGACAGACCAATTTAGCACGACACAGTACACAAAATATTGATACGACTATGTCGTTCTTGCCAGAAAAAAATATAATCGGAGAACCACGAGTAAAATTCTTTCGAGTGCTTTGCTCCGGAGCTGTATCGCAAAACTTTCTGTATGTATATATATATAATATGTATATCTATTGGATAATTTTATACGCTACGATAAAGTGGTATTTAAAAGCTTTCCCTTTGGCGACGAACTGTCGCGATAAGTATGTTATGATAAATATATGAGCGAAGTAAATAGAAGAGCGTGCGGAGACTGGTCGAGTAATTGCGCACCCGAGGCAGTATATTGATTTTCTTTCCGTCGATAGAGTTGAAATTCTATGATTTCTTAGATGCTAGAAAGTTTTTAAATCCAGCACGAAAGGGACTCGAGGTGCCGGAACGAAGATAAATTTCATCGTTAAAACTGTAAAATGTGATACAATTTGGAGGACTGTGTTCGTGTAGTGCCCTGTTAAGTATCTAGAACGAGAGGAAAAAAAATGTTGAATAGTACTTAAGCATTCGCGGCGATTGAAGCGTGCCTTCCATGTATATTTCTTGGCATTTAGGTCCATACAGATGTGAGAAAAGCGAGGGATACTCGTCACGTATCTCATCGAGGAAGAAATCGACTAATTTTCGTAGGAAAGAATAATAAAGAAAAACGAAATTGTAACGTAGGTGAAACAGATTTATCGTTATCGACTCGACGGTGTATAAAGTTGCATATTATATATAAATATACATAAACGAATAGGGTAGCGCGTGAGATGACGCGTAGCTGGGTGTGGATCGGGGGTGCGCTTAAAGCTTGATTGTCGAACGTAGATGATATATTATATGACACACGAGCGAAGGAATGAATTTAATGAAATAGAGTGTCTTATTTAGCCAGAAATAAAATTTCGTGACATAAAATCGGATAATATTTAGAATTTTTTTTTTCTTTCTTTAATTAATATTATCATCTAAGAGGGTCCAGCAATAGTTCAGATTTCATATATTCGAGGAAAGAATTATGGATTCAGGTTAATCGTCCTTATCTGGAATCGCGCGAAGCTACCTCGAGGATTATATTTTGTATCGTCGTATGCAGATTTTCGGAGTCCAATTCAAGCATGCTCAAAGATTTCACTCTTTTTCACATTCAATTTGCACATTTATTATTTCATCTGAACGATCATATTTGGATCATACGCAGACATTTTTTCAAAGGGTCACCGCGTCGCTATTTTATGTTTTTGCACGATAAAACGCTGTAATTATTCGTCGATCACGAAGACGTTACCTCTGTGCTTTGTTTTGAAAAAGTACAACGTGGCAGCTATTAGTCTCGTCTTTGACCATACAATATACCTAACACAATTCTAAACATTTTGCCAAGATGAAATCGTTACGTCAATCTTTCATATTTTTATGGACAAGAATCTTTTGGTAAGGCAAACACATCTGTTTATATACTTTTCACCCGCGCGACTTAGGTAGCTAATGTTGATATTAAATATATATAGTATAAATATAGCCGTATAATAAGATAACTTAGATTCAATAAATTAACGATTCGTGAAACTATACACGCAGAGTGTCTCCATAAAAAAATTATCAGCCGATACGCCTTTAAGCGATAATATTCGAATGAAACTTAACGTTACCCTATGCCACAGCAAAACCACCTAACTTTTGTTCGAAACATTTTCAAGGTAGATTGAATGGAAGTATTGAAATGTCACGTCTGACCTTTCGTAGCTGCATGAATGTGTGGGCGCGTGACTATCTATAATGTTAGGATAAATTTCAGTTGTAGACCGAAGAAGAGAACAATGATAAATGATCTTGGATATGTAGATGTTAAGAAAAATTGATCAAAGAGGTCTGAATCATAACGGATTCGAATTAAATTTTCGAACCATGAAAATCAAATTGGCTGACACAAAGCATATGTAAAACACAAATCTCTCATCTTTTTTCTACAATGTGTGTAAATAGTTCATGTGTGAAGATATGTATAGATCAGGTTCGTACTACGCGTCGATTTCTTGCAACGACAACTATAAAATCAGATGAATCGTCGATCGACGTCTAAGGAACGTGCGCATGTTTCCTCGATTCGTTTGGATGTATAGAGAAATACAAAATTATTATTACAAACTTGTATTCATTATTTATAGAAACGTAAATTTAGCCCTGAGATGAATATTTTTAACATCGTAGCGTAAGAATTGGAAAGTAGTTGTTGAATCGCAACAAATCAAGCTAATAGCACTGCTCCAAGTGTTCATTCGATCGATCAGCTTGTTCTATTATCCAGACTGTATTTTCCTCGGCTTTGTCATTTCTCGGATCATATGTACAGTGAACTATTAGTCACGCAGCCGCTTCCCGATCGTGATAAAAACCAACTGTAAAATTGAGAAATATAATTCAAAATAGATTCCTTTGAAAATAGATCATTTTCTTTGTTTCATCTCGTTCATATTGAGCTTGGCAAATGAAAGATAAAGATTTTGTACATTTCCCGAAATTGTTTCATCGTAGTTGGTTGAAGAAGCTGATTGATCTCGTGGTCGTTGCAACTCTGTTGTTAAAATTATTACATTCCAGTGAAGCCAGGACTGCCAACCAGTCGACGAGCAAAAATTTGTTAGTTCTTACCCGCGCGACGCTACTGTATCGGACTTGTGCTACTCTGTTTCGCTCTTCGTTTCGATGAATGATATCGAGAAAGATCAATGACAAGGTCGAACGTCGAACAAAAATTAATCTAATATATTAGAATACACATTCATATTCGTAGGTAAAGCTAGGGCAACCAACAAGAGACTCTCCAACACCAGATTCATATTTTGCTATCGAGAGCTTGCGAACTTTTTTATCTTGGCTTCTATCACATCCGGGAACAACACTGCGCATTATCAGGCACAATTCCTCTTTGTCGTTCTCCAATCTCTTCCTTCGAGTCATTTTCTCTTCGTATCGCCATCAATTATTAAACTCCTTCGCGGTAATTCTCAACGACACGTGTAGTCTTAATGAACGGCGTCACAAATAAAATTATGGAAAAATAGGTAAAAAATACCTGAATTTAATTTCATACTCTGGCTACTCTATGTTGAACCCTGCGATAACGAATCTCTTGCATTATCAGGCTTAATCGTCATAGGTCAGCTCTGAGACTTAGTATATAGTTTTCGATTAGGATAGAAAGTTGCCCCGATTGTAACACAGACGAGGCTCCTCCGAGATTATTATAATTAAAATATAAGTATCTTGATTACGATTGGAAAAAAAAATTATTTGAAAATTGACAAATTAGGGAAACTTCAAGTATTGTTATATATATATATATATATATATATATATATATATATATATATAATGTAATGATAACTTTAATATAATATACACATTGTAATGAATTCAGGAAAATATTTTTATTGATCTGCAAAATTCTTACATCTTGGCAAACATTATTATATACAGCTTTAAACTATTTATGATTAGCGTTGGTACAAATCATTATTAAAAACGATATGTTAGTAGTGGCCTTCATATATAATTGTTGAGATGTTTAGGAACTGTGATTCAATTAATTGCGCTAGCATTGCATCGGCCTAGGTGAAGATAGATTTGAAATTGATATTTTTCAAACGTCGAATCCAGACATTTTTCACTTTGCGATGTACGAAATTCTGTAATATAGTTCGGCGAACATTTTTCATCATAGAAAGTAGTGAAGCGCTACGTCGTACGATATGATTTTAGAATGAAATTTTATATTGCTGCGATGAATCTCTGGTGGTTGGCAGCCCGGATGCGCGATACGCTGTGCCAATACAATGTGTTTTGTACATATAATTGTATAGTATTGATAACAATACTAATTTGAAAGGAGGCTAGTTGTTAGGGAAATATTGTAAGTAATACAACTCTATGAGAAAATAAATCTACAAATTAATAATCTTCGACTCCATGAATACGTTAAAATATATATATATATATATTCCACCGATGATCCAACGCGATGTAACGAGCGCCTTAATCTTATTCATATACGTTTGCGATATGCTTATCTCCTCTGCAGCAGCATCGTTACCGTACAAAAGTTGTACCTGCACGTTGTACGAAGCTGATTTTATCACCGGCCAGCTTCCTACAACAATAAATAATCAATCTTTCTCGAATTATTAAATATTGAAACGCTGCCACATGCAATTACCCTTCTTGTTGGTTGCGATGTAACAACAAAAGTCAAGTCGAGTCGTTGATACGGACCCAAGCGAGCAACACTTTTTTCACAAGACCGCAGCAAAGCATCGCTCTTAATTCTAGTATCATGGTAGAAAGTAGTGAAAAAATATACTTGAAACAAAAAACAAAAGTAGCTCCGTTCCGAGGTGACGTCATTCTATCATGATTCGGTCCAAAATTTATTTCTTTTAGGGTGTAACCAATGGCCATTTCTTTAGGAAGAAGGTGTTCTACGCTGACAATACATAAATGTCCCTAAAACAATTCTATCGACTACTTCAACTCTAAATTATAACTTGTTATGAATTTCGATTGATTTTAAATGTGTAAGCAGCAAAAGCGAAGTGTAGCATTGAAACAAGACTGAGGAGGTTGTAAATAAACTCAGATTATACTTGTATAGGATATTTGATATTATTAACTTAAGAAATAATTTGGTTCAACGAAAAACATGTATGAAACTAGTACGTAACATACATAACTTTGTGACTACAGAATTGATACACAATTCTTATGAATGAAAATTGTGGAATGCAGTTCGACGATGCTCCGAACACTAAGATTTTATGATTAATGTGCATGCTCAGCGCTTGCAACTCGATACTCTAACGCTTAACATAAGATTATGTATATTTGAATTCGAAATATTATTCGTATAAATAAACAAGTTACGACAAACAATTTCTTTCGAAAATATCTCCAGAATTTTACTGGCAGTCGAAATATCTGGAGCATAACGAAATTGGAGCTTTGTGGCGAAAATTCTCCGATCTTGCCTACATTTTGCAGTAATCATTCGGTTCTTCCATATAAAATGGAAAGTTTTCTTGAAACTTCGTCCATATTTCCAGCTGGAACATCATTATCACTCGTCATACCGTTTTCCAAATTCTGGGTAACGTAATAATATTGATGCTGCAAACTGGATAGTTCTAGATGAAATATGTAATTTACCATATCATTTTTCGAATATTCTCCATTTTCTATGTTATAAACTTGAAGATACGTCTGAATTTGAATACAAAAAAAAATTATTCAACATTCCTACAAAAACACGATTTTAAAAATGTTTGGTAAATGAAATTGAATTGACACGTTACGTCGTAAAATTTTATTTGTCTCGTTGACATTTTTGTGATAGGTAATAACTGATTCTATATTGTACATTACAGTCTTGTCTATCGCGGAACAATGTAATTGGCCTCAACGCGTAACGTCGTTTCGTCGCCACTTTACATAAAATAGTTAAAGATAATCATATTAGCATGCTACTCGTGAACTCTTTATTCGATCAGTAAATAATCGATGAGAGGCATTGCCGACTACTACTACTACACACACACACGCACACACGCACACACGCACGCACGCACACACGCACACAGCCCAAAACCAAGATTCATACATTACTTTATCGAAAGCAAATGCTTCTCTCCTAGATTAGATATCGAATAGAAAGAATAGAGCGGGGCTCTAAGTTCTCCACAGTTTGTAAATAAATGTCCACTTTTTGAACACTCTTCGTCGAAACCTCGTATGTAAGTACAAATCAAAGGATACACGTTAGTTCGCGCTCGTGTTGCAATTTTATATTAACGTCAAAAATATATTTAGTTACAGTTATATTATATTGCGTGTAGGAATGCAAGAGGCTCGTGAAATTTGATCAATTGCGTTTGTCGAATATCATCGTTTTGTACAAGCAACTGCATTTGCTTGTCGATTACAATTTCGTCGCGCGACGCTAATTATGATCTTTTTTGAAAATTGATCGAACACCTAAAGTATGAAGGTCATTCCTTTTTCAGAGTTACATAAAACATATAAATTGCATGTTCTGCTCCTAACACTTTCAGCTTATTCCAATCCATATATGGATTTATTCTACTCCGCATTAACTTGTATCCTTCGCGAGACTCACCGATACGGTAATATAAATTATACAAATTTTCCGCGTGCCTATACGGTACAAATTAATACGAAAGATGAAATTTGATGCGGAATCGAATAAAGCCAGGATGTACCGTTCAATGTCGCTGTGTGTGTTCGTGAATCGGCAACAATTTCTCAAAAATCTATTAATTTGTACTGTTAAGCACAGAACTTATATGACGTATTGACTGCTACCAGTGAGCTTAGGTTGAATTGCACCGTAAGCTCTGTTAATCGAAAAGGCACTGAAACATAAGATATTAATTAACAAGACTAGAAACGAGTTCCAACCGTGAGTCTCAACAACAAAGCTAACGACGACTTGTTCTAAAATTTCTCCTAAAGTACCAAAACCATTTACTACTCCAACGACAGCACCGCCTAATTTTCGTCCGTCTAGTTCCCCGACAGAAACAGCGAACGAAGCACTCAGTGCTCCGGCTGGTCCTCCTATCGCGAAACCGGCTATAGCGAGGATATGAAGACTCCATATATGACTCCAGGAGAGAGTAGCCCAAAACGTGACGAATCCTAATACGGCAACGCCAACTAGAATCAGACTCTGTATCAGAACGGTTTCTTTTCTGGCTGTCAGGCCAACACCGATACAACCAAACAGATTGCTGATTTTATAAATGGTGAGCGCGATCTGTGTTCTATATTCGGAATATCCAGCCTTTTGCGTTAGGAAATCTGGGATCCATAATATCATGGCACTTTTAACTAGTTTTAAACAACATACCGCCAACGACAAGTCCGAAACACCGGGCATGTTCCAAATCTGTTTCCATGGGATCCTGTAGAACATTTTTTTGTACTCATTCCTTTCAGGCACCGCGATCTGAAGCTCGTGTGGTAGATAAAGACTCAAAAGAGCCAGAAATGACATGAATATCGCAATAGTGCTGAAAGGTAGGTAAACTTCGCGCCAAGAATACTTGCTGAGGAGAAAAAGAACAAGGAAGTTGGCTATTATAATCGCCAAGTAATCAGCGAGCGACAGAAATCCAAAAAATGTGTTCAGCTTCGAATCTTGATACCAGAAGAACAACAATTTGCAGATCGATGGCCAGATAAGGCCTTGAAATACTCCTGAAATGATCAACATGGTGACCAATGCTTCGTAGTTGTCAATTTTTCCAAAAAAAAACATTACGCTACCAGAGATTAAAAGCGACAAAGCAATGAGCTTTCGGGGCAAACAACTATCGGCATATCGTGCCAACCATAACTGAGAAACTGCTAAAGGAATTTTCAAAGAGTTTTCTAAGAAATCATAGTCGGTGGGCGAAAGTATGAGATTCGTTTCCAAGCTATCACGAAGCAGTAACAATGGATATTGCAATAGACAAACGCTCATTTGCACTACTAATGCCGCCAACAACACTGTAACTTGAACAAAAGTTAATGACACCATGATCGACCTCTTCCTCGAGCCTCGTTTTATTATTTCTCACCAGAAATTACTTATATTTTTTGCTTTCATCGAGCCTACGACGTCGCGTTAAACAAATAATAAATAATGAAAATAATTTATTCTATAAATGATACAACATCGAAATGGAACACAGAGAAATACTTTGAACTTTAATATTGGCACTGACGATTGTATAAAAGGCTTGTTGATTACTAAAATTATCGATCCGGATTTATTGTCAAGCGACACTAAATTTCCGCGTACAATGGGTCGATTTAGGAAAAATTTCTACAAGAAATATTGATGAATATTGTTCAATAGCTGATATAAGAGTTATTCTTAAACGAAAAATCACATTTTATTTTTCCTAATCAATTGAGACTAAATTATATAGATTAATCGAAACTTTAGACACAATCTGAAGTCGAAAAATTCCAAACAAAGCTATCAAAAAGTGTAATCTAGATGAAGCTTCTGTATCGTAATCGTTTACCGATCACAATTTAATATGACCCAGCCAACACTGCGTAGCAATAATGGTACGACTCGACGGTGACGGAACATCGATACGAAGAATCTTATGATTTATAAACGCCGACGAGGACACCGTTCGTGATGATATCCGGAAGACTGGAAGTGATATTTGCACGAACATACGGATCGTACTGGAAAGTCAAGACTGGATGGTGGTCAACGTCGGTGCTCACATGTGTTTCTCCATGCATTCTGAAAAAATATATATTCTCTTTACCTGGCGTACAATAATACTCAATATCGATTCGTTCGACAACAAAATTTCTAATAGCTCTAAATTGTCGCCGGAACTGTTTTGGAAGATCGCTGCGACGTATATATGCATCTTTGAAATAAAGGAGAATTGCTGACCTCTCAGAAGTGGACGACGTTTGCAAATCGATCCCAAGAAATTGGAGTACTTGTTGCTTAGTCGAGGAAAGTTTCAACATTTTTTGTAAATAAAGTTCCAATGCGGCTCGTCGCTGTTCCAATACTTTGGGCTGAGAATTTCTCACTTTTTTGGGTGGAAACGAAGCCGTATCCGTGTCTCTTTTCAACTGCAAATAAAACTTCGTATAAGATTCGACGTCAATTATGGAAATCATTGTTACAGTAGCTACAAAAATATTCGAAACGAATGTAGCGGCATCCAAAGTAAACGATATAAACGCAGCAAAAACGAGTATATGGTTCGTGCGTAGCTGTAAATTTATCATTTTCAGTTGCCATTTACGGGAAATCCTGCTCGAGTTACCGCAGAGAATTTCTATGTTCGTAGAAGTAACTTTGCAAATATTTGTGTGTACTTAGCGACCACAGGTTACGGATTATCTTGACACCTAGTGGACAAGCGATAAAGAATAGGCCAATTAAAAAATCATGGCAAACTTATGACGGCTTCCGAATAACATTTTGACAATAGTCCTGGGGAAATAAATCGATGTTAATAAAATTAGTCCAATAATAGTACTTGGCTTACCATTCGATGTAGCGTGTTAAATTCACTGTAACGTTTCTCAACGACGTGTTTACAGTTGGAACTGGGAAGGAGTATTTCAATCACGTAAACATGATACGGCTTAGCGTATGGTGCTTCAACCAGACGATATCCGGTGATAAAAACTTGACACATCGCATCTCTGACTGGCTCTCACCCGGCCAATCAATGCTGTTTGTAAAAAAAATGTAAATAATTTCCGAAGAGTTCGATCAGTTCCAATCAGTTCATTCCGTCCGTGAGACGGGCGTGGACGTGGTACGATCGCGGTTAATCAAAACCTCGAATTTCTCAATTTCGCCACATTTCGACGATTTTTGCAGCAGATTTACTACATACGCGATGTCGAAATTTCACCGACTGCCCCGAATTCATATCGACGTTGCGACAAACCATGTAATTATATCGGTTACTCGGTACCTTGCACTGTGCTAGGTACGGCAACACTGCGGAACGTTCAGTCGCGACTGATCAATTACACAGCAAGCACGACGACTACCAACGGACGTTCGAGAAATAAGAAGAAAAAAAAATGGAACGAAAAACTTGCGGAACAAAAAACTAACCCTGATCATTTTCAGCGATGGCGTTTGCACGTTGCGCAAACGTGCGACTTTTCGATTCGGAATGAATCGGAACGAGCGTGCAACGTTGTAATCCGGAACAACGATCGTGTTACCACGAAGAGATAGAGCATCTGAATAATTTTACGATTTATTAATAAATTACTCATATTTCGGAGCGATTACATGCATCTTCATCTACGTAGAATTTAATAATTTATCTAGTCGAATTTATTGTTGAAAAATATTTCCTCTTCTTGTCCCATACACCATACGATGGTCGGCAAGTCGGCAAGTATTAGTCAAAGACCATCGAGATCGCGCACACACTTATAAGTAACCTATCGCCCATCGCCTAACTGACAAGTGTGTGCAGGCCAATGCCTGCCGGCCATCGTATGGTACACGGGGCGCTTTACAGCAGAATTTTTTAAAAATTCGAATATTGCTGCATCATCGATTAACATTTGTCAATGTGACGCCGAGACTCGAATATCTATAGGCAATGTTACTCGATTTTTAAAACAAAATCATGTGCTCAGGGTCGTAAAAAATCATAGCACAGGCCTGAAAATCATATGATACTGTACAGAAATTTCAAATAAGCACTTCTGAATAAAAATGGCGGATTGTTAAAAATCATTTAAATCCGTCCCGAGGTAAATAGTTCTTACATCAAAGAAATATACAAACGTTTTTATTTATGTATTTATATATAAACTATAATGTTAAAAATTACAGTGCAATTGCGTCACGTAAGTATTATTCTACGTAGAATTATTTTACATGTACTATAATTATGTGATTTCTGGTAATATTGTAATGGGTATTTACGAATGAAATGAATCGAATGTCGGTACTTTTATTTACTTGCTTTGATATATCACAAGTTTGTGGTATCCTATGCATCATATCCGGTTTTCGCAGCCATGGTGTGTTCATAGATACGGTAATTATGTCCGGCAACGTGCTGATAAATAAGTAGATTACCTTTGGAGATTTGAGGTTTTCGCGACCTCTGTCATGAGTCATGTCGGTTTCCGGACGGATGTTCCAATAAGTTATCGCAGCAGCCTCGCCCTGATAATGCGAACTCGAAAGTTTCCAGAACGCCGGGACGGTGATAAGACATTGCTAAAACTATGCGCGGAATCCACCCGGAAGTCAACCTGACTACGTAAATATTTAGTAAAACTACGAATTTCGTGACTCGAGCGCCTCATCTCCGTAATCGCAGATGGCCCTCGATTGGCTAATGATCAATCCCCGTGACTTGATTACAAATGTGACACAACGAAGCATTTTAAATCGATATAGGTATTAGAAATGATATCAGGAATCCCATACAAACATCAACGCGATGTGTCGTTCATATCTGTTATGTTTGACCTTCAATGCCGCTTTCGGTTCATTCGTGACGTCAGCGACCGTTATAAGACTGACGAAATGCATACATACATACATACCACATAATACGTATCTAAGAGAGAACCGAAAGAAACATAAAACACAAAAATATGCGAACGATCTATGGTCGTACACCAGCTCTGACAAGGTTGTCGCTTGCATGAATTAAGCATATTTTACGGAGTAGTATAGATAGATGCGCGATGCATGGTTCCGGTCTGCTTTGCATTTTCATCTATCTTTTATCTCTTATCTTTTTCACCTATTGACCTTTATCTATCTTTGATTTTTCATCTACCTTTTATCTTTTCATCTTTTCAAGTCCAACAATCGTGCACAACATACGTTTGAAAAATGAATAATCAATAGTCGTGACCTTGAAACAGCCGAGTCGGACTAGGACGGGTGCGCTCGAGAACATTTTTATTCGGGAATTGGCATGCAAGATATTCGACTTTCACATCCATCCCATGAAATCCAAAGCAAACGCGGTTACGCTTTATACTCAGCGATGACGTGTGCAGGATAAACATTGTTGCGAGTTTCCACGATGAGACTTATCGAGTTCGCGATCACAGAAAATCCATACATAGGGCTGATTCCATGTCGAATTCTTTTGTCGTTTTTTTCCCGTCAGTTCAGTTACTGGCGCAGTATACGTATAGCATCTCTGTTGTAAAACAGGACGTAATTAAATGGAACTGCGGGCATAAGTAACGCTGAAGTAGCGCCGAAGCGATCGCGATGACTCGTGGTAAAGCTAAGAACTACGACCTCACGCGACGCGTGTATGTTTATTTTTCCACGAGATAAACAATAACGATCAACGAAAACGTTCCGATTGCCGAGGAATTTATCCTCCCTTTATTAATTATTTCACTCTGCAAAATAGATTTCACCTTGGGTTAAGAACTTTAATTACTTTGGGATAAATTGAGTGTTTGTCAAGGAACGAGATTCAAGGTTCGGTATCATTAGCCACGCTATTGTCGCGCTATAATAAAAATATGGTTACGAAAACTCAACGATTTCGTTGTAATCTCGAAAATTTTCTTGGACACCGTCGTAATTCGCGGTTAGCGCCGTTCGTAATTAATGGCGCGTGGTCGCGTCACGTGATTGGGCGGGAAGGCACGACGCGTCTACCCGTTAGCCAATAGTAAGCGGCGGTAGTTCGGTCAGGGGGAACGTATCATAGACGTGCGTTTCCATGTCAGCTTCGGCGTTACCTCACCGAGGGACGCTATTTTTTCGGCGAGCAACGAGCAGCAGTCGTGAACGTATATTCATAGGAGCGAGTACGTGTCACGGACGCGGAATACGTTACGCCAAGTGAACAGTGAGTGGTGTGGATAAACCTAGAGTAGAGTGATTCGATATCGCATTGTGTCGTTGACTAGTTGTTAGGCAAGATGTCGACGAAAACGAGCAAGAAAACTGTCGTCACGTCGTCGAGCGTTAGCTCCGTACAAACGCCAACGCCGAGTACATCGACGCCTGTCGCTCGCCGGCCGGGAAGCCCATTGAGCCCGACTCGTTATTCCCGATTGCAAGAGAAACAAGATCTTCAAAATTTGAACGACCGATTAGCATGTTACATCGAAAAGGTTCGGCATTTGGAGTCGGAAAACTCGAGGTTGACCCGGGAGGTGCAAACATCCCAAGAAACGACCACGAGGGAGGTTTCGCACATCAAATCTATGTACGAGCATGAACTATCCGACGCCAGAAAGCTCCTCGACGACACCGCCCGTGAGAGGGCCAAGCTCGAGATTGATACAAAACGTCTCTGGGACGACAACGAGGATTTGAAAAATAAGTACGCATTTTCCTCTATCTTTCTCTCCATTTACCGTTCATTAGCGTTAAATGGACGATTCGATGCTCGATTGTTTCCGATATCTCGATACTCTACAGTCTTGCACCTTTGCCTGCTGCAATTTCGCAAAAAATTCGTAGCCAGATTGTATCGTACATTTTTTTTCACCAATGACAACGTAGCAACAATCGATACACTTTGGGTAATCGCAAAAAACAAGTTGTTTACATTCCCATGATCTATGTACAGAAACGAGACGCACGTTCCATGGTCCGTTGTACAGAACCATCCGTTTATTTTTTTCCCCTAACAAACGACGATCGTTCCGCTTCGTTGGAGAATCTCCAGCTTCGGAATGGGCTCGAGTCTACTTTCTATTTAAAGACGTTATGATCGTTGGTGACAAAGTAGGAGGTTACTCTAATAATACTGATACACATGCACATAGCGTCGCATGAGAGCATTACGTCAGACTGCGGTACATTGTTACCGCGGTCGGTCGGTTATCGTACGATAATTATTACCCGTTTATGGAACGCCCTGAACCTTCCATATACACATGTTCGATTATGCACTTCCATAAACCCAGCAACAAAACACGCCCGACCGAAGCATGATCGTTGCGTACGATTTACATTTTGCCGTGAATTCGGGAATTCAACGATGAAAAATATTCTGCAAGTCATTAGTTTCGTTGAAAAATAAAGATCTTGATATATTGAAAATTTATCGGGCACGAAATATAGGTATCGTGAATTATCGATGAAAGGCGAAAGGCGCCGAAAGTAGGTTGCATATCGGAGATCGCGTGTCGCTGCTACCGAAGTTATTGATCATATACTCTGATCGTTATCTCAATGTTTCGCTCACATATGCATATATATATTAACTGTTCGGTAAGGTCGAGCCGGAACGCGAGTATAATTAAATCGATACGATTAGACTTCTCTAATCGTATTCACCTTCCCCCACGATCTACCTGGAAAATAAATAAACTTTAGCAGGTGAAAAATAACAGATGACGTCGCCGCGTACTATTGCGTCCGTTGCGTCACACCCTAGAACGCGTCGTGATGTCATCCAACTATTGTATGACCTAAAAACATTCGTTCGTATCTTTTTAGTCCCGACTCGTCCACCTCATGCTCGATGCTCTGCGCGCGCACCGATCTTATGTTTAACCGCCAAGAACGCGCGCGAGTTTCTTTTTTTTTCGGCTGTGTTCAGTTTTACACTACGACATTTTTAGAACCTTCGACGATAAATAATCATTGAGCAATCAGAAGAAACCGAATCCTTTCGCGATTCTATACGTAATTTCAAAACTCAACGAAGCTTCGCTCTGTCGGATTTCAAATTTATAACCGCTTTTCACTCACATATGTCGACACGATACAAACGTGTATGCGATATAAACACGATTGGAAACATTTCCAAATATGACATTATTTTAACGTATTTTAGAATATTCTTTCATTACATTTCAACCTACTATATCTGCGTTTTAAATATTACAGTCATTGAGATACATTGATGAAATCTCACAAACACTTCATGTATGATTTTGAAATATTACAAAAACCATTACATACCTGTAATTGTACGACTAGACTTTCATTTTATCGAATATCACATTTCACGTATATTTGAAATATCGCAGCTCATTGGTAAATCTTTTTAAATATATTTAAAGATTGTCATATTGCGTGTTCTAAAGGCAGATACGATTATATCAATTGTATCGAAGGAGTTTCTGTGACGCGTTATATTTTTAAGATTTGTCTTGTCTCCGAACACGATAAGACCAATATCGAAGGTGACAGAGATACGTATAAGAATTGTTGACTTGGAAATTTAGCATTTGATATAGAGATAATACGTAAGGTCTGGCACACCGTTCAAAACGTATAATCTGCAACTTTTTAGCAAATTACTGTATTCAATATTTCAATAATCTGATCACGTTTGGTAATAATAGAAATCTATCCGTAGAAGCAAAAGAAATGAAGTGGGCAAAAGTTGTTTGTTATTTTCACATCGAAACATGTGGAATGCATTATTCATTGCAGTAACGTAATGTATATCGAGAAGTACCGATAAACATATAGTTTCTTGTGCGAAATCAAAAAGATTTTGGGATGCGTACCTTAAATACGAATAAATTATAAAAATGTGTTTCATAACATTTACATGTGTTCTGATGACTGATATGAAAGTTTATATACCATTTGTTATCTCATCGACTTTATTATTTGGTATGATGATTTATGGGACTCACAATGAGATTTTAGCACTTTAATACTGCGAGATGGTTACAGTGCCGTAATAGATAAAACCATTGATTTATAATCATTCAATTGCTATTTTATTCCAGATTCTGTGCGAAAAAGCATTGGGCATGGTTTTTTTGTGTACAATTTAATTATAAGCAGTATTTCAAAAGCTATGAAATTACATTTACAACTTGGTGCAGTTAATTCGCTTCAATTAACCGAATCAATGGATTATTTATTATTGAAGCCTGTTGATATCCAAATGCATCTTCAATTCTGTCCCCAATATATTTTACATTCACACAGAAGCAAGTTACCCAGTGGATTGTAAATGGTTTTCCCCTCCATTCCTACATGCTATAAAATAAAATGCTGAATATATCTGAAGCGATATAGATTCACATTTCGGTATATTTTCTTGTCATTCACAGAACACATATTGAGAATATTTTGATTCTGTGCGACCAATATTTTTGATCATTCTTATGAGTCTGGATGTAGCACTAATATTATGATGGATATATCTGGGAATGTGTCTGCTCAAACGATTAACACTGGTCTTAACCACCCGTAATATGGCATATGAACTTGAAGCTCTGTCACGTTATGTCTGTCGTATAGCCTGCTTGAATTTACACAGGTGTATATACACACATTATATATATATAATTACATGCATTTGTATAGCAGGAGTTCTCACAGGCTTTGTAAGTTTTTTTTTTTCAAACTGAACTTCCTTCATGAACTAGCTGGTTAAACTGCAATCCTCATTTTAGGAAAAGCACGATAAAATCAAGTTGAGCTGAAACGGTATGAATATGCAATGAAATTTAGCAACCCATTGCTACTTAAAAAAATTGTCTAGCACATGTTACCCTGCAAATTGTGCTTGCATTAACGATTTAGATAATTGACTCGTCACGCAAAGCACAGATCGTTAATCTTTATGATTTACGAGCGTTTCTGTTTTTCTTTGGATTCTTTATAAGAACGTGAATACCACCCTACCACAATCATAAATAGAACTGATCAACCTACATATGAGAAATTCCCTGATCCCGAAAAGCGGGCCAAGGTGAACTGGTAACGCTAGATCCAACGAATCCATCTACCATATGGGTAAAACTTCCTATCAATGATCTTTTACCTGTCGTAATATCGAGTCGTACTAAGCATGAATAAAAATGCTGGTGACTGGTGTATAACGGCTTATTGTTTACTCGTCTGGTTGTTTTTTTACAAAATATTTGTCACGCCGAATCTTATAGATTCAAACACCTGGCATTGAGCCAAACTGTTTCTAAAATTTGCTTCAAACAGATGAACGCGAAGCGATATCTACGAATATCGAAATCAATATATGAATAATTGACAAGTTTGAGTATATTTTTTTATTGCATGTCGCTTTTTGATCGTACAAATTACCCGTTCATGTTTTGTTAGGAAATTTATTTGCTTTATTACAATAATCACACTAGAAATAGATAGTTGGCGAAAGAATGTCGAATTATCATCTTCGGTTGCGCATGTCATAGCTATGTACGTCGAGTAGTTGGCCTGGCGCTAGTGTACACGAATTTGCTCGTATATTTCACATATTAGTATATTCTTGTGCCGACGAGTGTCGAAAATTCTCGCTACTTATTCCTCAACGGTGTTCGCGGAGCACACTATGCTGTTGAACGCGTCATGGATACTCAATATTTCTGTTCGAATAGAATCACATCGTTCCCCGCCCGGTCATCTGCGTGTAGCCATAAAACGCGCGAGTCGGGATCGCCGCGTACGGTAACACCACGTACTAACTACCGCACAAACGTTGACTCAGGCTCATGGCAGAGTTTCCCGATTGTGTGTACCCACACAAATCGTGCTCCATGAATGGACATATTTTTCTCGCCCCGATCACTATGATGCGCGGTTCACAAGAGTGGCCGTAACCTTAAGGCTTAACTGTCGCGCGGACAAAACTGACGCTGACACTGGTACATCGTTTACATACGTACCATAATTATTGTATACAGACCCATAAAATTTTATTTGAAAAATCATGATCCGGGAGACCGAACATGGTATTCCTATGCATTTTTCGACGCTGAATCCGAATTTGAGGTCAAAAGAGTTCATATACCCCAAAAATTTCGCCCAGAGCTACAAGACAAGTTACAAATCTCACTCGTTTGTCTAACTTTATACTCAATTTTGGAAACAGGATTGATAATTAATTAATCATAATATCTTTCATTTTTATACATAGGTTCAAACAAATTTGAAATTCCCGCCAACTTTTAAGCAGCTATGATTTTGAATCCTACTAAGTAGGCGAAACAAATTTCATAAATACGACAAGTTACAATAATTTTTCTGGCGTTTATTTGTTACTCAAGTGCTGTTTTATGTATTCATAGTAATTGTTATATAATATTATTGATAACTTAAATAATCTGTCCATTATTAGTGCTAGTTGAAAAAAGTATAATAGTTTAACTGAAAGTTCAATAAATCTACCCCCCCCCCCCCCCCCCCCCGAGTACACCTTTTTGCTCTTTCACGCCTATTTATATCTTTACAATTCTGAAAATGCTCCGAAAATTCTCTTAAATAGTCCCAAAAATCGTATTTGGCAGACTACTAAACATCTGACACAAGCTTCACAATTGATTTTTGAGAAACTTTTCTCTTGTCCAACGGAAATAATGATTTATTTAGTATCTGCAAACATTACACCGAGCCACAGATTTTCCAGAAATCTACTATTTACTATGCGAGAAATCTAACGAATTTCGACCAAAGCAGTTCGATGTATTGTAAAAAAAGAATCGAATATACAATTAGATTTTCACATCAAATAGAAAACCGAATTCAAAAAGAATTACGTACATTGGATTTAGCAAAGATATAATAACAAAAGCAGCCAGCGATATTTGTTACTGCTAAAACTTGAACCACCCAATTCTGAGGAAGCTATCACGTTTCTCAACAAGTGTTGGGGGATCTGCGAATTGCTCGTAACAATTTTTATGCCTCCACGAAATTGGATCGAATTAAGCAGAAACGAAAATTAATTTTCAATTTGAGTGCTTTACACACTTTTTTCATAAACCAAGTCCTGAAAATAGAGTTGAACACTAAAACTTGTTTTCTGCCATGACGAAGCAAAGTTTTGGATCTGTGCTAAAATAAAAGTATGCTCATCAAATTGTTATTTAAATGTAACACGTGCAAAATATTTCATAATAAACGTTACGTTTTTGCTGATTATATTAACCTGATGAGTCGTTACATGTTACAAAACGTGCATCATCAGATAAAAATAATACACAGTTAGCTTTATTTTTTTGAGTGATCATTGATGTAACTTCCATGTTTGACATCTGGAGATGATCGTCAAATCATTTGCTATTCGCTTGTCATGCAAAGAACTCTGATTACTTTCTGTTTTATTGCTAAAAGATTTCTTTGTTAGTTATATCGGGTACCATGTTTCTAATTTTACTCCTTTTTTGTGCAGATTGGAGAAGAAAACTAAGGACTTGTCCATTGCGGAGAGTAACTTGATGATTTACGAGACTCGCTGTGGCGATTTACAGTCCAAATACAACCAATCACAGGCCGAACGTAAAAAGCTTGCTGAACGTGAACGAGAACTGCAAAAAGAAGTAGAGCGCTTACAAGTCTTGTTAGACGATGCCAGGAAGCACTTGGAAGAGGAAACTTTGCAGAGAATCGACTTGGAAAATAACATCCAGAGCCTCAAAGAGGACATCAGCTTCAAGGATCAAGTTTACCAACAAGAACTTACCGAGACGCGAACCAGACGTCAGGTTTGTCAAGTTTTGCTGCTGAATTTCCAATCTTTGTTAACACGTATATTTTTACTCTTTTATGTTACAGGTGGAAATTTCTGAAATTGATGGCAGACTCGCCGAGCAATACGAGGCGAAGCTCCAGCAATCTTTGCAAGAGTTGCGTGATCAATACGAAAGCCAGATGCGCGTTAATCGCGAAGAGATTGAACTTCTCTACGAGAATAAAATCAAGAATTTAACGTCTCATGCTCAGCGTAACAGCGGCGCTGCTAGTCTTGCTGTAGAAGAACTCCGACAGACTAGAACACGCATCGACGGCCTGAACCAGCGTATCAGTGAATTAGAAGCTACTAATAACGCGTTGAATGCTCGCATTAGGTAAACATTAATTTCGTTGATCCATAGGGTACGTTATTTTTAATTTTAAATGAATTTCAGGGACTTGGAGAATTTGCGTGAAAACGAGAGGGCTCGTCACACCGAAAGCTTGGCAAATATGGAAGCTGAACTGGCTCGCATGCGCGACGAAATGGCAGATCAACTGCAAGAATACCGTGACCTGATGGACATGAAAGTTGCCCTTGACCTTGAGATTGCTGCGTACAGAAAGTTGCTCGAATCTGAAGAAGCCAGGTACACATCACTACTCGCGTTGGCATAGTGAATTCAAGCGAGGAAAAATAACTTATCTTATCAATGTTTTTCCCTAATATTATGCAGGCTGAACATTACACCTATGCAATCGCCTACCGCATCATTATCGGGTGGTAGAGCTACTCCGTCTCGTCATACACCGATCCGTGGAGGAAAACGAAAGCATACCTTGCTGGAAGAGAGCGAAGAGCGCAGCAGCAGCAATTACAGTGTATCCGGGACAGCTAGAGGTGACATCGAAATCACGGAAGCTGATCCGCAAGGTCGTTTCGTTAAGCTTACCAACAAAGGTAGCAAGGTAAAGCCATATTTCAAATATCTTGCATTTCAATGTCACAGCACTGACATCTAATTTGGAAAAAATTTAATTCCTTACCATTGTAGGAAATAGTCTTGAGTGGATGGCAACTTATTCGTAAAGCTGGAGCCTTAGAGACCAACTTCAAATTTCATCGGAGCGCTAAGATCGATGCTGGTGCAAGCGTCACTGTTTGGTCAGTGGATATTGGAGCTACTCACGAACCGCCATCTAATCTGGTAATGAAAGGACAAAAGTGGTTCACTGCAGATAGCATGACCACCACGTTATTGAACAGCGATGGAGAGGTGAGTTTTTCATTCATGCTATATTAGATTTTAACGAATGATGTGATTGATTTCACGATTCGATTGATTTATTTTTATTATCGTAGGAATTGGCGACATCCGAACGTAAAAGGCAACAACTTTCGAGTACTTTGTCACGTCATCGGGAAAGTATGGGATTCAGACATGGCGAAGATCTCCACCACCAACAAGTAAGAACCTGTTATTTGATTGTTTAAATTCAATTTAAGTTTTCTAATTTCCGCACAAAAGACAATGTGGCTACAATAACACGAATCAACGATTTATTTAAAATTTTGCGTGCAGCCAAAGGCAACAATGCTATCCACATGTCTGAGACGCTACGTTATTTATTAATTTTCATGAGAGATTCTCGTACGCAATGTAATTGTTCGTTTTCGAATCAATTGCCTTCAAACGCAAACTGTACCCGACTTATTCATGACTCAACGTTTGGAGAAAAATTCCCCATACCTCCGATCGAGCTGAAAGCACAAACTATGACTGACAATAAAAATCGCTGAAAAATGAGTCGTCGTTTATCAGTGAAACTTGAAATGAAACCAAATTATCTTTATGAGCTGTTGCGAAGAGTATAAATCCTACGATAACATTTGCTGAGAATAAAATAAAGCCTAGCGCGAGCTTTATAAAATAATTCTTTAATTTCCTTTTGTCAACTATTCTGAAAGCCAAGTTTTTTTGCCCAGTTGTTGAATACAAAGCAAATTTAATTGTCAAGTTTTTTCTTCAGTACTTTGGAACAAATCTAACACCATCGAATACTTGGAGAGATTTTATATTTTAGCTGCGTAATAAACTTCAGTTTGATTTACAACGAATATGCAACGAAACGACGTAAAATGCATTTTCACTCAGGAAATATGAAACTGGTTTATGGCTATGTAGGTGGCTGTGGCTAAGTATATCCCGAAATTTCGGGATTATGTCTGATGTACTGTTCACTTCTTGTTCCATAGAAAAGATATCTCTACCCGTATTAAACGTGACGGTGCACACCTCAGGCAGACGGCCTATGTAAGTTGTTACCTAAACTTTCCCATGCTTCAGCCATTCAGACATTTGACTGCAATAATACACTACCACGTAATATTATGTTTGGAGAAAAAAAAAAATTTAAAAAAAAAACTAGGTAGCTTTGCTATTTGGTTAGTCGGTCTCTGCACTATGCCATTTACTTTTCACGCTTGACTAAACCTCATTTTTTTTATAAGCATAACTTTATTTTGCAACGAACACTCCACCTTTGCTCTTAACCACATTGTCTTTGGAACAAAAAATTTCTAATCTACGTTCGACCATAAATTTTCACTCGCGCAGATCTATCGACAAATTTGATCATCGCGCTTCAATTCAAAGACATGACCATTTCTGCGACATCTTATTTGTCCCATGACAAAACTCGAATGTATGGTATATCTACTCGTGTAAATTGGCAATCGATGTCCATATGCGGCAAAATGTTGCATAGTAGAAATGCTGTTCTCCAGATGGTAAGATATAAGTATCGTACGAACATTCTTACGTCGGCGAGAACAAGTCTTTACATCCACATGATACTTGGAAGCTGTTCATTTCCCATCGAGGAAACTGGGTGAGTTAAAAAGTGTTGGACAATCAGGTAAAAATGAATAAGATCGAAGGTTCTCCGAAAATTTGTCGACAGACATCGGCGAATCTGAGTTACTATTTCTGTCGCACTTCTTTCGTGATTCTGTTTTCATCAATCGATGTTTTATATGTATATTTTTTTTATGTACGCCCAAAATTATTTGCCGATTGAAAGTATACTTACTTCTTGAGACAACGGCATCGGATACGTAAATTGTAAACATATGGTCGTTATGAATAATTTTGTCCTGTCCGTTAGAGTGCTTGCATTATCGTGACTAATATTACCAAAGTTCAAGCTCTCATGCAGTGTTGTATAAGGTATTAGAGCTGCGATCGATATTGGAATGTTCATTCAGCAATGTTTGGGTACTTTTTCCACGAGAGCAATGAAACGAGAATGAGAATTATATCGGAATTTATCTAAAGCCTTATTTTTAAGACTAGTATTGTGTGACCAACAACGCAATCCTGCGGGGAATAAAAGAATAACAAAATTGACAAGAGATAGCAAAAAGAAAAATGAGAAAAACTAGCAAATCGATGATAAGAGAAGAGGAAAAAGGAAGGAAACAATAAAAAATAAATTTGTAGTTGGAGATGAATATATATGAATTTTGGAGAAAAAGTACCTAGGCTCTTAACGACTAGCGAGACTGTGTTGTTCCTAGTCCTATCGCCTTGGTACAACAATGCTATACAACACTGTTCCCATGCTTAATCATACATACGGTTGGCAGGGCATGTTGGGCTGGTAAATTTCGTTCATCAGCAGAAGTATGCATGTATTAATACGTTACCTTGCATTTTTGTTACAGGATGATCCTCCAGGCGAAGAGCGCTGCCGAATAATGTGAGAGTATGATTTTTAACGGGTATAAAAATAAAAATCAAACAAGAGATTTCTAAATATCTTTTTTCATAAGTTATCCGATTCTGTGTCGACGATACAGAATCAATCAATATCGAGAGCTGTTACGTGTACAACATCTTTAAAAAACCTTCAACAAAGCATGTCGCGAGTAATTGTAATCTCAGAGAAAAGAAAAAAATAAACTGACAAATACAGAAAGAGAGGCACATAGTACAGTCATAGATAATGGGAGAGTTGACGTCAGGATTTAATCTAAATGGCTCAGTGGTTCGTACATCCTTTGAGAATAGCGATGAATTATAATATATATCGAATATTGTAAACAAAGCGTATTGACGGTACGCAAAAGTTTTATCATGCGTTGAGGAATGTATTTTTTGGGAAATGGCAGTAACTTGTAACATGCTCTAATTATACGTATATCTTATATATGAAAAACAAAGAGAGATAAACTTGGATTACTTAACACTTCTGTTGTTGTCTTTTTTTTTTTTTTTTTTTTTGCACACGATTTGTTTCCTCGATATATTGCATTCAGATTCTTTTTTTATTGCAGTTTTCAATTTAATTTTATCGTATCACAGCGTCCATACAACCGATTTATTCCTTATGTATTTTCCTTTTTTATTATAATTATTGAAAAATAAAAACACATCAAATGACAAACGAAATAAATGAATTAAGATGAGAATGAAGAAACAATCCATATTCCTTTGATCTTTCAGTAAATTTATCATTACTTCTAACGGCACAACTTGGTGACGGGTCGCAAACATTTGGATCTCGGAATATAACAATATATATCTAATTTAAATAATTGTTATCATCATATTTGTGTGTAAGTTTTATTGTCGAGCTAAACACAATTATTTGTATAACTTAGACTTTTCAATTTTTTATTGCTGACTGTGACGCCGATAAAACTGCATTAGATGTCTCAACTTACATTTGGCATCGATAGATGAACATCAGTTTGAAAATTCGTATTCTAGTATTTATTTCAACGAGTTACTGCAATTAGTTCAACCTTTGGAATTGAAAATCCTCGATTTTAATTATCTAGATATTGATTAATAACGAAAAAAAATATAGAAACTTGGTTTCGAGTTTCCGTACATAGTTGGCCACTTATTTTTTTATATATTTGCAACAGCACAATTTCGAAATTTGATTCAATGATATGAAACCTGCTTCGTATCTTTGAATTAAATGGTTCAATGCATATTGTTTTGACGAGACACTTAGTTGATTATGTTGCCTCGGCTGAGAGCTGTTCACGTCATTTTTCACAAATGCATAGTAGAAACTAGAACTCCTTAAGTAATTGCAAAATTACAATTGACGCAGAGAATCGTTTAAAACGAGTCGAAGCGTGGTAGGAATGATTAAAACAAACTGCATTTATTTAGTTTTTGTGGAAACTATTCAACTAAGATATGTACTAAAATTGCACTTCTTGTAATCTATTTTGCAAACGGATTAATAAATAAAACAACATTGGAATTCAATTTGTAACTGTCATATATTTTTCATACTCATAGTTCATTTGTCGTTTATTTAACTATGTGAACAGGTGAGCAAAACAAAAACATTTCTACCATTTCCATTCACGAAGCATGTGACATTTTTCCCCATCGAACAGAACTTCTACATTGAAATGTCCGAGAAGGGTAACTTTAGGGGAATTTCTATGATATTAAAATTGAAACAGGAGTCGTTTCGGCAACATGGAAGGAGATCATCTTTTATACCCATTCAAATTGAGGAATATGTGAATACCTACAATCAATATATTTTCATGACATGCTCTTCAGTTGTTAGTAAATTTATTGTCCACTGCCCATTTCTGAGTATGACAATTATTAACTCTTAAATAATAATCTCTCAACACATTACATAAACATTACCCTTGTGTTTATTGTAAAAGACTAACATCTCACGTCCGAGCCCTGCCTTACATGTTGACCTGATTCCGATATTATTGAATCATGCATTCAAAAAAAAATACCGACCTTTTTTACTATGGATAGAAGTTGATGATTACAAAAAATGGTATTTAAACGATAATTTGAAGAATCCCTTTCGCGCAAGTATCATTGCGCATGAAAAAAAACTTAAAAACATTGATTAAAAAAGTGAAATTTGACGAAAAACTTGCAAGCTTTCTTTATTGTATATTATAACTTGTTGTATTGTATATAGATTGCAGTAGAAGTAATAATTATGCATGTCATAATCTTAAATGATATTTAATATGAATAAAGATCGTTTTCAAATAATAAAAACATTGTCATGGTTTTAGAAGCTACGTACCTACTTTCCTTATCACATTTACAAGTATAGAATATGCGCAAAGTAAAGTTGGCAAAATCTGTCATGCAATTGTAATTACCAAAGGAAGTTGAACTTCAAAAGATAAAAATGTAGCAAATGTCGAAGGAGTAGCACAACCTTTTCGTTCATTAGTTATGAGAAATCGACTAAATTTGCGTGATTCTTAAATACTTGATAATAGTTGGATAACTTGTCTCAAAATCACCTGTGACGTCATAAGCGCTCGCGAGAAACTCGACAACCTCCTCGTACTTTATGTTACCCGGATGCCGAGTCTCAAAATCAGCGACAAATTTCGAACTATCGAAAACGTGTATGTTTGGTCGCGGACCTGTGACGTCATAGACGTTTGGGCAGTAATGAGTAAACGGGCTCCTTGCCTGTCCTATTATCCGGATACACGGATTCGATTTGTGCGACGAATTTAGCGATTGCGACATATTTAATTAAATCATTTTATTGAAATGTGTCACGTGAGGGAATGGTGTAAAAATGTAACACGAGAATTTCTGTTGACATCATTTATTCAGTAGTTCATTGGTGTTTGGTCGAATGTATTGTTACATTTATATTGTTTGCGCGCACGCGTGATATGAACGAGAGAATTTCTTTATTTCACAATTGCATAAGAGTTCCAAGAGGACGTATTTCTAAATAATTTATTTAAAGTTACATATGAAAAGCTTAGCCCTACATTATTAAGGCTATTTTTTACTACAAGTTTAAATGATATCAGTTTAAAACACGTTAAAACCACATCAGTAAGGACATTGAGAAGGAAAGAAATTTCGACAAGATACGAATCGCCATGTGTCTGGAGATAACAATTTTTAAAGACAACGAATAACCTAGCCGCCTATGAATACAATGGAGATCTGTCCTAGGCGAAACACATTTTAAGGCAAATTTTGAAAATCTGAAAGACTGTACTTAGCTTTCTCGATCGCTCGTATAAAGAATTACTCACCTCGGATTTTTTGCAACTGCTACTGGACATTATAAATATATTGGCTTGCGCACCAAATAGTTGCTCAATAATCGTATTATAATTGTAATTAAAATTATCTCTCCAATACTTAACGCTTTGTAATCATTGATGTGAACAATATAAACAATACGCGTAGGTACATTCGGTGAATATTTATTTACAACGCGTGTATGTACATCGTAGTTTTACGAAGTTGAGGACGTTGAACGGAGTATGCTAATGCTCAGCTTCGTCTTTTGTGAATTGCGAGCTGACCCATGCTAAACCCCATTTTAAATTTGTCAGCAGAAATTTTAGAGCCTTTGTCCATTGTTCTTCGGAATTTAACTGGATCCTAGAAGCATATGAGAATTCTTATTATATTTACATACAATGGAAGCATCACGTTTTCTACGATTTCATTAAAGCTGAATCGTATGTTGTTTGTTATTGGTGCACAGATTATTTCTTATTCTTTTTCCATGTTATGTACTTCATCAAAATGTAGTTTCATGCAATATTTTAAAGACAAGACAAAATGTATTACTTGATAGAGTAGGAATTTCCAGTGGCAGAATCCTCGATTTTTCCACGATCCATGCGATAAGGAAGGCAAAAACCACTGTCACCTTTCTCCACTTGTTCTTTAAATTGTTGTAAACAATCTAAAAAAGCAACCATTGCAGCGTCGAACTTCGTGTCCCAAAGAAATTTAAAACCACCACTGCCGTACAATGGGAGTTCTCTGTGTTGGTCGAGTACTTCGATGTAACTGTGATTCCCGAAGGGCACTAATCGAAAACGCTGGAATGTGAGATTCATTTTGCGTGCCAACGCTGTTAGCAGAAGGGTTGTTTGACCCCACGCTGCATTAATCTCGCTCCAATCTACTGGAGCGCTGGGTAATCGGCCCAATCGAAATGAATTTATTGTTCCGAAATGTCCAGAATGCCAAATGTGAAACGTGGCATTAAAAACGTTTGTTTTTTTCAATCGTTCGAGTTGCGACGTCGCGTAAGCCACTTGATTCTCCAAACTGTAAAAACATAAACATGATATCATCATTCCTATCATAAAAATATTTACCATATCTATATTTTTTATTACTATCGTTGTATAATGATCTCCATGCCAACTCATCCTATCTCCGATTTCACTGAAATTTGGGCATTTTTTTCTACCCCTCGCAATAGGTTCCGTGATTTTTTACGAATTTTTCTCTACAGCCAATCAGAAGATAGGTTTTTTTTCAAATAGCCATAACTTGGCGACAAAGTGTCCGATTTGGGTTTTTTTTCTTCAAAATTCTTGTTTTTCTTCGAACTTTCTGAAAAATTTATGCAAAAAATTATTAATAATGAAATATATTGTTTTATTTTTATTTCAAAGGTAAAACGTGAATTTTCAGACTGTTTGTATCCTTCCATTTGTCTAAAATAATTCTCATAAATATTACTCCCAAAATACAAATCTTAAGCCTAGTCTTGTAATGGGATAATGATGGGTTATAATCTTTTATGAATTTAAAAATTAAGTAATGTAAAAAAAATTCATTTATTGTTTTTACTTTAGTTTTTTATTTGTCTGTTTTATTTATCTGTTTGTAAACAGCATTCAAAATCGCTGATGTTATTATTTGATAATTTTGACGCTATACAGCGCTGTCTTTGCCTGTCATCTGACATTTGTTTTGATTACTTAATTTTAAAATTCAAAAAAAATTATAATGCATCATTATCCCATTACGGAACTAGGCTTAAAATTTGTATTTTGGGGAGTAATATTTATGAGAATTTTTTTAAAACAATCAAAGGATACAAACAGTCTTAAAATTGACGTTTTACCTATGAAATTAAAAAAAACAATATAGTTCATCATCGATTATTTTTTGCATTCATTTTTCAGAAAGTTTGTCGAAAAATAAGAATTTTGAAAAAAAAAGACCCAAACTGAACACTTTGTCGCCAAGTTATGGCTATTTGAAAAAAAAACCTATCTTCTCATCCGCTGAAGAAAAAAATTCGTAAAAAATCACAGAAACTTATTTTGAGGGGAGGAAAAAAATGCCCAAGTTTCGGCGAAACCGGGGATGCAATGCTCATCGGTAGGATGAGTTGGCATGGAATGCCCCATAAGCATTCTCTAAGCACAGGTGAAAGCTAACACGAATCTAAGCAATTTTACGAAGACCGCAGTTTCCAATTTTTTTTTCCTTTTCTATTCTATGTTAACATCGATTGTTCAGCCGAATGAGGATCCGGAGTAAACAAATTAAACAGAAGGATGAATTAACAGAAATATTGTGACCAATCGAATTTCTATGCAACTTTCCCTACCTGTGAAATTCATCTTCGGCCAACATTAAATCTCGCCTATGTCTGGAATATTCCCTCCAGTATCGCTCCTCTTCACCTTGTAGTCTTTCCCGCTCTCGTTCTTGCTGGGCTATTGCGTTCCGAGTTGCAGCTTCTTCTCGCCTCAAGGCTTCTAATTCACCGATCATTCTCTCCTCTTCGGCTTTGATGTCCTGTAGTTCTTTGACGAGATTACTTATTTCAAGATCATCATCTTGATGTTGCTGTTGGGATTCTAACCGTTTCAAATATTCGTTGTAATCTGACCATTCGCCTTCCGTTAATCTCAACTGTTGATCCATCAGCATTAACAGGCTATCTGTACATTCATCGCACAACGGATGATCCGCCGAACTACTGCTGCTTAACACGTCGAACAACGTTGCTCTAACCTGGCAACAAAACAAAAACTATTCACCAATCCGCAACAGATTATACAATACCATTCGTGTTCGCAAACAAGAATTTCTTCATATATGAGAGAAACAGTAAAATTATTTTCCTACCAAATCGAGGAACTACTTACCCTTAAATGATGGCTAAGACTTTCCGTTTCTCCAGAATCTCCAACAAGCATGAATCCGTTTGCTCCGTTAGATGATTCTGTAAGGCGAAACGGCGGAGCCAACTGTTCTAAGCTACCACCATGGTGCTCGAGTTCGCCTATGACGGGTTGTTGAATCGGCACTACAATCGAAGACACTATATATTAGACAGATAAAGCATTAACTCATTTTGCTAAAAACATTTCTTTGTAAAGAAAATTCTACAAATCCCAGAATACTATAGGAATTATAAAACTGCCCAAAATAGTGAATAAAAAGACATTGTAACATTTGCTACGCTATTTGTAATATCGTGACAATATCAATTATATCGTTACGGTATATGAAAACAATGGAGCTGTTAGTGGGCGAACGTGCGAAAGGAATAGTAAATTATTTGAGAAAATAAGTTAAAATTGAAAGACTAAAAATGCTCTGATATTGTTATTTCAGATATGTCTATTGTGTCTGATGCTGTTATGCTGTATTTTGGAAGGTATAAACAATTGTAACCAAATTATTGTATCTAGAGTGAAGAGAAGTGAAGTCTGATTAGGATAAACACGTGCTTACGATAATTTCTAACGTTTCATGTTTGTCATCAAGTCTATTTTGACATTTGATGAGGTAAACGAACGTATCTAGGCGATGATGAATTTACCTACGTGAAAGTTCGGCTAGTGTGTGTTCCCCCAGGTGACTAAAACTCGTATCAAGCTTCAACGGCTGTAGGCAACGCTGGCAGGCAAAATTTACGGTGCATTTTGAATCCACCATCGTTAAATGGGTTCGAAATAATTTTTAACAAAATGTATTTTATTTACTGGAGCATTATTTACAAATACGCATTTGACACTTGGAAGACGTGGGTCAGCTGATCACATGTTACTGCCTACTCTGCGTACTTTTCACAGAACGATACTATCCACCGCCACACAGCGCCACTGTTAACAAAGCACGATGTATTCTCGTCGTGCGACACTGAAGGTGCCTTTTCATGCACAGCCAAAATGACCGCGTGATCAAGTTTCTAAAATTATCTGCTGCTCATTCAGAAAAGAATTTTTCTGCGACAGTAAAAGCAGTGCGCGAATTCTAACCTACCAAACAGATTTTATATTTTGGTTGAGATTAAAGCTCGGTCTACAATTGACGCATACGACCCCGTTCCCGTTCCCGTATACAATGAAACGCGCGTGCAGCACAACCCGTCCTCCTTCCCGTAGAATATGAGACATTTTAATTTTTACAAACGTTCGACCAATCATGTGAGACACTATTTAACCCCACTCTCTTTATTTGCCCCTATGAGACTTTCAAACGCAGCAGAGTCGTCATTGGGTAGAGGCTTCGGCTTCTCATTGGTCAACGCTTCTGGTGCGCGTTTATCGTGGATCAGGCGCTTCTATTTCACGTAAACGGGAACGGGAACGGGAACAGGAACGTATGCATCAATTGTAGACCGAGCTTAATAAATCGAAATTTAGGACAAACGTTATTTTAAAATGTCTTACAATCGAAAATTACGATCAAGACGTGAACAATGTCAGCAAATACTGGAGAAAAGGAATGTAGACATTTTAAGAAAACAAAACTTGGCACAATTATAGCGGTCAGTAAAAAATGCAAGCTTGAAAGAAAAAAAACGACATTACACAAAAAAAGCAAAAAGTCTTGGATGGCAAAAACGTTTGAAAACCGTGGACGGTATGGATTTAACCCACAACATTTCCTTAATTAGGGCTGGAGGGTTTGCATGTCGAAATTATTTCCGGATGAATGCAACTCAATTTGAAAAGAGACTATAGCTGGTAGCTTCAAATATTAGTCGTTGTATTATTAATTGTTTTCCATTTGCGACGCACTACGAGACATCGTGTGTACTCAGTGCGCACACAACAAAGCACACTGTACTAGAGTAAAAGGCAATAAGTGCATCGTGGTTTCGATCCGAAAGCAAATTACCCTTGTTTCCGGACTATTCGGTGTATTCGGCCAATCACGAGCGACACACAAGGCTAGACACAAGATTTTCCTTATGCGCCTCTATGCGCACATGGTGGCATACAGAAGTACTAATCGAATGGTCAAGCCTCGTACACTGTGTCACGCACAGCGTTTGTATGTCCAAATGGAAAACGCCCATTGTGACGATTTCAAAATATTAGGCAGATTTTGGAACACAAGAACTCCACCAATGAAATACGACATGAAATACGAGATCCTGATTGGTCCGCGGTACCCCGTTGGAGTTCTGGGCACTTCTGGGCCATTTCGATACAATAAGCAATTGGCTTGAGGGGGAGATAGAGAGAGCGAGACGCCACGATTGCACCCAGTGAGAGTACCTGAATGCGGAGTGTGAGAGCAGTTGAAAGTATACACCAGTACACACTGCCATTGACGTACGAGGAACTGTAACTTTCAGCTCCAGATTTTCCAACGAATTTCGCGCCTCTAAGGTGAGCTATTTTACCAAAAACTGTTGAAATCTCTTCACATAATGCTCGTTAATAGCAACGAGCAGTAAAATTGCTCGATTCAACGCGAAATCCTATGAAAAAGTGAAGATGTTTTACTGAATTTTTACGACATCGCGATATTAGCGTTGCCGCCATTTTGTTACGTTTTGTTTGGTGGGGATGAAACAATTGAAGTATTGACATTTTTCGAGACCACGCTAACTCGAGGTTGTTGAACTATAATTTCCTCGAATTAGCATCATCACGTATTATCAACGTCACTTCTCGACGAATCGTCCCCCGATAATACTTTTATCTTTTCAGATAATGAAACGAATTCTGAAATGCCTTATGTACGACGTATATATTCTACCGTTATCTTTCGCGCCTGCGAAGCATTTACTCGACCGCGTTGTTATGATTCCATGTTGCTTTCCGTCGAAGCTACCATAAACATTTCGTGTAAACAAACACCGTTTCCAATACTTTCAATCCTCAAGAATTTTCAAATTTCAAATGAATATTTAAAAAAATGGAACATTTCTCGTTTCTTCTCACCAGTCCGATTTCAATTCTATTTTCAACGCGGCGATAGAAAATTTATTTCTATTTTGATTTCTGCAGTAGCCGAACGAATACTCGCTTGCGAGGCTCATCGATGATAAAACAAAATTTAAATGCATCAAGAGTATCCAAACTGTAATGGAAAATGTTGTTCAAAATTGGACGTTTGCAAACGCTAGTGGGGCACCGCTGTTGGTTTTGCAAAAAAACAAAGTTGTAGTAGTATTATTTACATCATAGTAATTTCTAGCTAATAGTAATTACATTAAACGGTTTTGTTTCATGCTTGCAGTTGAAAGATGGCTCGTACTAAACAGACAGCTCGTAAATCAACGGGAGGTAAAGCTCCTCGTAAACAGCTGGCAACTAAAGCAGCTCGTAAGAGTGCACCATCCACGGGAGGTGTCAAAAAACCTCATCGTTACAGGTAAATATCACTTGGTCGACCTACAGCAATACCATTCATCGCAATGATACCATTTAACACTAAGCGACATGACAAACCAGTCGTGCCAATAATGAGAGTATTAAGGTAAACGAAAGCCAGCAAACATAAAAATGTGGTGAAAAATAGCAAAGAAAGAAGCTATGATGGATATGAATAACATTTTAAAAATTGTTAAATTTTAGGCCTGGTACCGTTGCTCTTCGTGAAATTCGAAGATACCAAAAATCTACCGAATTGTTGATTCGTAAATTGCCATTCCAACGACTAGTTCGTGAAATCGCCCAAGATTTCAAGACTGACTTGCGTTTCCAAAGCGCAGCTATTGGCGCTCTTCAAGAAGCATCTGAAGCTTACCTTGTCGGATTGTTTGAAGATACCAACTTGTGCGCTATCCACGCCAAGCGTGTCACCATTATGCCCAAGGATATCCAACTGGCTCGACGAATCCGTGGCGAGCGTGCTTAAGAAGCATAAACTTCACGCATAATGTTTACGATTATCAATATTTACTGTTTTTTGTGTTTATCATGTATCAAATAATTTAGACGAAAGCCTCACACACTTCATACAATACGTAGTGATTAACTGAAATTTTTTCGTGAATTTCCAGACACATAATCGGCTGAAGAAATTAGACTATCGTTATTTTTCCATAACCACATCTTGATGTAAAATGTGAAACGCGTCAAATTTTGGCACTGTCATGATGCCAAAATGACAGTGAAAACGTAAATGTCATGGAAATGTGATTTTTAGTAGGTCAGCGTTTCGACTTTTTTCTTTATAGATCAATATTCTAACTAACTTCGTCATTGCACATCATATAACAAATGTATATGAGTACGTTAGACTTTAAGTAACTTCTATTCTATTCCGTAGTCGGCCCATCATTTTAGTCTTAAAACTTGTTGGACGTGGATTTTTGTTCAAACTGCAATTCACCTTGAGTGATCTTGTGTGACCATTTTTGCGCAGCTTTCATGTTTCATAAATAAATTCGCCAAATTCATTCGGATCGTCTCTTTACCATTTCACCCTTCCATCATACTTCTGTTTCTTCGAAACTGTGAATGTTTTTCTCGAATGTCGGTACCTTTTATTCGTTGTTTTTCTAATAATGTTCCGTACGGCATTATAACATTGAAAAAAATTCTATTCAGCTTTCACGTTGATTCCAATAATATATTGTTGTGGGTGAAAATCATAAGCGACACCATCTTATTTTCTGAAAGATTTTCTCATAATGACACAAAAAATCCTACAGCATTCTTGGAAAATCAAATATTGCACACAAAAAATCGTGACTGAATACAACTGAATTTTTCATAGGAAGTTCGAAAATTTATTACGGAGTTTTCCGTATTTCGAGGAACATATTTCACTAAAATAAATTTCTGAAAGAACAAAATGGCTAAAATTCTCCAGACAATTGATTAAAAAAACGAAGTTTACCAGTCACAAATTTGTGACGCGATATGAATAGGTGTGAGGATAAGATTTATTTCAGCGAAGGATATTTAAGTTGTAGCGAATTAACAAGAAAATGTAAATCAATATCGATGGATATTTGTTACCAGCGATATAATGAACACTGCAATTTGTTCGATTACCAATTTTATTTCACAGAATAATTTCAGTATTAAAGAAGCTCTGTTCAAGATCCAGATGTTACGGTGATAATAAAAATTAAGCAACGTAGTAATATTCTCGTAATAAGAATCATTGAATAAAATTCTGTAAGATCAGTACGAATCTATTATTTATTACCAGTAAATATCACATTACCTAAATGTAATGGTAAATATGCTTCGTTATTTACGCGTTGTTCAGCGAATCTTGATCAGAGCGTAACATACATAATAGGATAAATTTGACTAACAGTGAAAATGATTCCAACGTAATTAATATACGCAAGTATCGTCAGTAGCCAAGAAATCTATGAATTACCGTTCAGAGCGAGCGAGAGAGAGACAATATTTTAGTATTATTGCTTTCTTTATAAATATAACTACTAATAAGAAGCAGTCGACGCAATCAGATCATCGGATACGATGAAGCTGTTTTAGCATTGAACAAATGTCTATGTGCGAGCTGCACAAAACTATGTCTATTGAAAAACTCGTCGAACGAATATATATATATCTCGTTGCTTGTATTGTATGATACTTTGTTTGCGAATGGAAGTATTTTCTATCCGAGCTATGAAATCATATCCACTTGTATATCTCAGCGAACAAAGCAGTAATTTTCAAATCGTATTCTGCTCTTTTTCCTTTACATTGAGATTTTGCTCCCAATTATTTACAGCAATAATTTCAAACTCTTCCAACGAATATTAAATAATACTGATATACATTATATACAAAGAGAATATCGGTTCATTTTGTCAGCAACAATTATTCTGTTAATTTTACCAAACGACGATGCGTTGTCACGTTAATTTTCGCAATAAATCACAGGTTTGATAAGAGAAGATAAATGAGGGCAAGTAATTTCAAAAAGTCTCGCAATTAGTTTTCTTGCTACCTTCGTCGCGACGTTTCATTGACAAATAATCACTTTAACGAAATCGAGCGCCGTTGTATATTTTTTGTAAGTACATTGTTGAAAAAGTCGTTTCGATTGTGAGAACGTAATTATGATAAATTGTTTATTAAAGTGTTTTCGGATAAATATTTACAATCGTGCTATATAATGAAGACTAATATAATTTATTTTACAAATTGCAACGTAATTATTATAAATAAATTTTTATTTACAAAATCGTTCGGTCCTGTTTCATTCTGGCAAAGTTAAAATTTAACCGCTAGTTTCTCTATATAGATTACTCATTCCTTCCATATTTCGTTTTTGCGGCATGCTTTTAAAAAATAAATATCTCTAATTCATTGAAAAATAGGTGAGGCCTTTTCATAATTAACTTATATGCGGCAATAACAATAACTGAGTCGCATCGGTCTTGCTCGGATTTGTTTCTTCTCACGCAGACAAATTACTTTGGATTCGTCTAATAATTTTCTATTCATCGAAATATAAAGAATAGTTTATTTTTCGAGGGAATATTTCATGGAAGGAACGATGCTCGTCTTCTGCAGGACTTAACTATATGTTTATTTTATTATCGCTTACAAACGAATGTGGTTGTTGTTTCCAGAGGCAGGGCCTCGCACTTGTCGTCTAGTCCTAGTTGAAACACACGCGAGAACTCGGTTACCATCCACTCATTACGGATAGTTCATACGCTATGAGCTTAGTGCATGATGGGAGAAAACTACAAGCATGCAATATTTCTTCATCGATATTGTTTTTCACAAAATTACGCCGTGATGCTTCGATCAGTGTCTCGACTATCGATAAAAAAAATTTAAAAAAAATTAATGATAAAGAAATGCTTGCACCAAAATAATAAATGTCGTCTTAAAGTTCATATTCCGCAGTGATAAGCGTAAAGTGAGATAAAAAGTACTAAATAATTAAGTAAGTTACAAATTTATACGATTAGTATTTGTCGTATACCATAAAATAAAAGGTTTGATGTGTCAATTGCTTGCATAATTATGGAGCATATTTTCAACAGCATGAAGTCGTTTTGTCTTTCACTTTTTTTAAGCGATCAGATTAACATTGGTATGCACACACCCTCACACTCGAAATTAGGGAATTTAGCAACCGCGATATCCAGAAAGTTGTAAAACAAACAATAAACATAACAACAATGCTAATTTTTATAGTATTTATCATATCGACCAATATCATATCAATCTGGGTTACCGAGCTCCAAAAATCTAATGCATGAAAATACTAACAATAAAGTAACTTTCATTAAACATTACACGTAATGACAAACCCGCAAAGTGATTAGCTCTGCGAAACTGACAAAAATTTATACATAATCATATCACGCTTTACGTTCATCGCGACGGTTCGGTGCTCGGATTCATCATGTTCATTCAACACGTTTCCATATGCATAAACGTATGACGTCAGTAATTTTTTCCCAAACATACATAAAACTAGTTTGTTGTCCTAGAACAATGCTGTAAGATATGTAGACATCGGAGTATCTAAACACATTTTTTGTATCAGGTATCCACATCTACTCGGACAATAAAAAAGTCCAAAAGATATACGTCAACGATAAGAACCCGAGTAGGGTTCTCGGAGACATCAATTGGACTTTGCGGTTGTTCAGGTGCATACAATGAGCTATATGAAGATGAACCTGTTGAAATTAGCTTCTACATCGAGATACAAACATGCATAACGCTATATCCGGATAATTACTTATTTTTTACTAATCGTACCCAGATACATTTTTTTTTCAATGTTATCTACATATATTTCTTGTATTTATTACCTGTATATATTGCGGATATTTGAATATATTCCAAATGTTACTGTTACAGCACTGTACTGGAACGGCGATTACAGAGAGCAAAATACAGACGTCTACGAGAAATCTAGCTAAAATAACAATTTGGCATGACAAATGTAGCATAGCAAAATTATATAGCTGACATGCGTTAAAACTTATTATTGTTTCTATTTACATACATCAATGTTATTTAAAAACATAACGTTGTAGAACACAAGACAACATTGCGTAGAAAATATAATTAACAAAAATGTTAGTCCACTCGAGACTGACGCTTTCTACAATATTCGATTCATCGATGGTGAATCAAATGTTTTAAATTCTGCCGTTACCACTGGAGCGTCTTCTCGAGCGGACGAACCATTTAGCTCGATGGGACGAACTGATATAAAATAAATTCTATTTTCCATTAATCGAGTGAAAATTATTAACATTTCCGAGCATGCCGTTAGACACAGAAATATAAACTAATTCATTTTTTTTTTTTTTTTTTTTGAATCTGCAACATTTCAACAGCTTTTTTTTCAAACGAAGAAGAACATAACGATATATAAGTTAAGAAAAAATACGATATAATTTTTTTGACCCGATCTCACACCAAAAAATTATTAACGTTAAAGATTTTGATTGAACGACAAGATTCTTATCTAATTATCTTTGTGTACTACCTTTAAATACGTTATTTATATACAAAAAACGAATTGTCGTGATTGAAGTATAAACGCCGATTATTCGAATGCATAATATATTTTGAATTTTAGGGTAAAATCGGTTTATACTTTACGATCTTTTCCCTTCGCGTTCATCGTTGAACGATCAAGAGTTTCTTCAATTCTACGATAATGAAATATGGAACAAAATTCTAGCGCGATCAATGAGTATTGTTTTGTCGTCAAAAGGCGAATTACCCATAAGGTATCGAGTCCGATAGCACTAATTTATATGATTCACTGGATGTTACGTTGATTCGAAAATGTCTCTTGAAAATATTTCATTTTAAATATTTCTGAAACCTTTTTGTTATTGACTGAAAAATATTATAAAAATCGCTAAGTAGCAGGATTGTAGCTATTTATTGGACACTATCTTTGTGCTATCCGCACAGTAGTATAAAACATTCGAGAAATATTGGCGAAACGTTACATTCCTGAAACATATCGAAATATTCCACGGCATATTTCACCAAAAATGTTTCTATTGATATTTCTAAGCATATGTATCGATATTGGTCACATGGTGGGGTAATTAGTCGATTTCATGAACTGTCGAAATTAGGTCTGATTCAAGTTACGATACGTCGAGCTAGAGAATGAGAATTGATTCCGAAGGATCGTATAATTCACAAAGTTGCTTCGACGAGTCGAACAATAAATTTGCGTCACGTTAATCGAACGGCCGTACAATAATATGGTAAATATAATTCGTTACAGATCTGAATTATTGCATATTCATGATAATCAGAATACTGTATCGTAAGTACTACATAATTCCTAATTAGTTACCATCGTTATTGTATATTTCTAATTCATTTTGACTCGAGAAAAAAAATATTACGCGACGAACAGAAGCATAAGAAAGTAATAATAATTCAACCACCGATGTATCAGTAGTAGAATTGATCAACTTTTTTCTTATGATTGCTTATCAATTTTTTTTTCAGTCAAACGCTCCTAAAAGTATTACAAAGAATCCTTTGTTTATAAACGAATTGTTCGTCAATGTCCAGCATCATTCGAACAATCAGCAGAAAATTAATGATCAGCTTATTTCAACTGCGATTCGAAGAAAGATTGATTTTTACACATGCAATCAGTGATTGTCAGTAATGTTTAAGAACAAATTTAACAACAAATAAATTATTGACTTGGCGGTGATACGATGATTGCACCATATTTCATAGCGTAAGGTGAATTGGTCAAACGTACAGAAAATGTAGTAGCATAGTTACGTTCAGAAAAAAAAAATTGAAATCAGTATTGTCAATAAGAGAAGAAATATAACTTCGAACGAAATTAATCTCATCAATCAAGTGAATAAATTATTTGACTAATTTCATTGATAAATGCAAATCCCATTAGTCGATCGATTTCATGAAGAAATTTCATTTATCAATTATTGTTTATTGGTAGTGAAACAAGCTGGTCAAAACAGAGGGAAACTTCATAAAATTGGATGAACGATATGATTTTTAAAAAAAACGAATAATGGAAAATCATCGTTAGAAACGATCTAATGAAAGATTGAATATCGATGTACATCGCTTCGGTGTAGTTATCGAATAAGAATTTAGCACCGATCGCGATTCTACGATTATGTTTACAATCTGTTTTGTACTATTCTTACCGACTGTTTACCCTAACGATCACAAACTCTTATCGATATCATTAGTACGCTCGGAAGGAATAAATTATAGAAACGTTGAGATTAAATATTACCTAACCGAACGTAGCTTTTGCGTTTTTTGTTCTTTCTATTAACGAATTTTCGATAATATTAAAATGAATTTGCAAAAATTAAAACTAAAACAATAATGCCTTAAAATATGAAAATTACTAGCAAGAAGCACAACCGGTGTGACAAAATAATACAAACTAACAAATTCTGTACCCAATAAGATTCGAGTCGGACAAACTTTCATGGATAAAATACCAACCGCAAGTATATATTTACAGTATAGAACTTCAAACATTTGATGTTTTGTACGTTTCCCCGATAATCGCATGGAGTACAGAGCTGTTTTGCGAGTGCCCGTATTATAATATTGCAAAAGGAACGAAAACATTCTACGAAAATTAGGAAGCTCGTTACCTGTAGTGATCTCGGACTGCTTGATCCTCTCTGGTCGCGTTACGACATGTGTTCAGCTTGCTTTCCAGGGCCTAGAACATACAAGAAATCATTATCTTGCCGAGTTTCTCAGTCTTCGATGCTGGTTAAGGTTTCGATGATATAGTTTATAAATTTTTTTAATTAATCAGCAGAGTATGTGTACGTATTGTGAAATGTGGCTATTCCAAAGGAATAAAATTCGTTTCCGCAATAAATTACAAGGTTGTGACGATCAATTGATCTGGTATGAGAATCGATCGATACGACGATACATCGTAACGATTATACCACAGGTTCTAAGCTAGGACGTGAAATGTGTCGTGTCGAATGTCAACTCCAAATTCGTTTTTTGTTGAGATGGTTAGTCGAATTCACGATTGATTACGTTAGAACAGAAGCATGCAAACATAAAAAAGATACCAAATAAGGACCTGTCCTGTGTGACGGTATGTGAGGTATAGTGAGGGAGTATCAGCATTTGGCGGGCCTTGGCTGCTGCTGGATGCATTGACCAGCTGTTTGAATCTGAATTGATGGTTTATCGGCAGGTGTTGTAGTATTGGTCTTTTTCCCACCAGGACATGAGCACTTTATTCTTCTACAGTCCATGCAGACCCACCTGTCAAGCTACCAACACACCAACTAACTACGTTGTTGCGCTAACTACTACTAATTTTTACAATTTTTTTTTCATTTACATTTTTCTGCCAATGACCAGTGGAAACTTATGAAATATAATTACAAATCGAATTCGATTCACAATTGGCAGGTCTACGGTGCTCTGTAAAAAGTGCCCAGAATAGACGATGCTAACGGAAAGAATTGAAAATGATAAAAAAATGTCCTTGATTATGGAGAAACAGAGAACAATACTGAATTTAGAAGTGAGCAAAACTGGAACATATCTTCTTTACCATAAAAGCATGTATTTTTTAGCCATGGCACAATGTATTTCATATTTTTTGTTAGAAACTGAGGTTCCTCGAAATGATAAATTTCTAGTAATGCTGATATTTATCGATAAATGGAGTAATTTTTCGTTGTGGGAAATAATAATTAGTTTAAGTATCGTTCGGGAGACGATCAGTGTTCCTCGTGGATGTGTAACCAAAGTCAGATATTTCAGCGAGAACAAACGAACAAAATTAAGGTGTATTGAGCAGATCGGTGCACCCAGCTGCAAAAGACTTTCTGAAACAAGTTTCAGATCCATGAATTTGAAGGATAACGAATACTCGAGGCACCGTCGAAAAAGCCATGCTTTGCTGTCACCGTCGTTGTCTATTTCCGTGTCGCACACTACTACATATACTTTATATCATAGATAAGCTATCACACTCCGTGCAAAACATGAAATGAACACGAATATCGAAGACACGAATATTAAAGTCGACTCACTCCAACTTTCCGCATGAGGTCGCCGATCATATTCATTGCCAGTATCCTCGTACATGGTGTCAGAGGTGGATTCATGTTGTTGTTATTGTTATTTCCAATCATACCTCCGATAACTCCATTTCCAACTGTTCGCAAATAAGAAAATAGACGTGTCACTTTAATTCACATCAGCTATTTACTAGAAGGATAAATAGTTCAAATATTCATAAAAGATGTTATCTTTTTCAGTATATTTTCCTTCAAGGAGAAGATGAGAGGGCCCAAATTTTTATTTTCCATTTGCAAGACAGAATTGAAAATTTGACTCTCTATTTCCCAAAGAATTTCAAATTCCTTCCTGGTTGACTAAACACAAATGAAAAATAGAATGGCTGAAGAAAATTACGTGTTCGGTGTGTGTGAAGAATTGGAATAGAAAAATCGAACAGATGGTGAAAATACATTGATGGAAAGGCGAGGAGAATTTAGGATGATAACGACGATGAATGAAGTAACGAAATGAAAATAAAACAAAAGACTAATGGAAAAAATGTTTTATTTGAAATGAACTGGTATATATAGGTGTATATACACACAATAGTGTCATGGCCAATTTACAAAAATTCAATTGATAGTCTAATCGACCCATGAAAGAAGAAGAGGACTTTTTACAACTTAAACTAATGAAATGGTCCCTATATGCATGTAATAAAGATTTAAACAATAAGTCTCTGAATCGACAGTCTTTACATTGAGGATATAGGAATAGCCTACCTTGCTTGTGCTTAAAAGCGTTTAAATAAAGTCGGGTTGTAAAGAGAACGATCAGTTCTATAAAATATCTCCTATGTTGAGAAATTTGAAATTCTTTTAAAAATTATCATCATTTTATAAAAATATTTTGTATTGTTCACGTGATGAAAAGATTTTCTGTAGAATATGATAGATTTTCAATGAAATATACATTTTTTTTTTTATCAAAGTGTCAGATCTTTGCAAGAATGTTGTAAAAATTTCACGTAGAGATAAAAAAAATATCGGCAGTGAACGTAGCGAAAAAGTAGTTTGATACGAATTAGATCTGCAGCTTTAAATCCTAAGTTCAAAGTTAATCCGCCTATGAAGTTTTCTCGACGCTTTTGGCGACACTTTTGCGCTTCGGACGGATATCAGTCCGTTAGATATTAAATCAGATTTGGCCATAATATTGACCATGGTCTTCGTTCTATGAAGAGGACTGTGAAGCTTACTCTTTAACGGTGGAGCTGAAGCATGCGTCAGCGAAGGCAGCGATTGGGGTGTGGGAAGAGCGTCCGATGGCGTGTGCGTTTCCAGTTCTACTTGCAGTTTGTTACTATCGACGATACTCCGTACTCTGTCGATGGATTTGTCGTTGTCCGATTGATGTCGCTCTTGTACTTGAATTTCTTGCTTTAAATCTAGAAAATACAGGTTGAAAAAAGAACGTGAATCGAATTATATCGTGAGGATGTTGTGTCAAATAAATATGCGAATGTGCTTATTTAAAAATGGAAATACATGCCTCGTATTTCATCCATCAGTCGTTGAACCATAACTTTCAACCCCTCCTTCTCGTCTAGTTCAGATTCCAGCAAAGCGTTACGCTCGATCGCTAAATTACATTTCGCTTCCATTTCTTCCTCCGTTACCATGTTCACTCTGCGAGGAATGACGATGCATGATCAATAATATCCGAAACCAAACAACTTCGAGATATAAGGTTTCTTTGAAATTACAATTTAAAAAAAAGTGACCATGACTTGTAAAAATTTTCCACACTATTATTGAATAATACAACATTGAATGGAATGGAATAAAATAAATTGTAGAAATACCGCTGCGCTCTTTCCAAATCGTCATTTTTCTGTTCCAATTCACGGATATATTTGACCAGTTGGTCTTGTCGAGATTGCAGATCGTGTGCTTGGGCTTGAAAGCTGGCGCAATCAGCCGATTGATGATCCAGACGAGCTCTGAGTTGTTCGACCTCATTTGCGAGTCGTGTATTTCGTTGTCTCAATTCCCTATTAGCTTTTTCTGATTGTTCCAACGAAGTTTCTAATTCTTTTTCCAACATTTGAGAGTTTTCTTGAAATTCTTCTAATTCTCGCTCGACGTCATCTTTGCTGTAATTGTGATAGGATTATATCGTAACAATCAAAAGAAGTAGAACCCGAAAGGAAAAACGATAACGTGATTTGAATTTCCACTCTTGTAAAAAATGCAACGAGTAAATATAGCGCATGGTCAGCAGTGCGAATGGTAAGTATCTTTGGAAAAACACCATGCTGGGGCTTACCGTTGATGAAACTGGTGTGCGAGTTCCATCCAATATTGGATCTCTTCATCTTTATTAGAGAAATGCGGAGGATCTATGTCCATCATTTCGACCAGTCGGATTATCTATTGTTGCAATGTATTTTTTTTCGTTTTTTTTTGTAATAATCTTTGGGTGGACTCAGTATTGATTCTTCAGCCAGGAAAATATGTCAAGCGCGCGTACGCGTTCTGTAATCGAATTATTAAAAAAATATAAGTTCGTTGATATAAAGTCAAATCACAGATTATTTCGTTATAACATGCTTATAATATTTATAAGTGGTAAAACAATTTGAACTAATGTATGTAATTCAAGGAGAATGCTAAACATGGTGATGTACCAATTACCATTAGTGTAAATACAATACCAAATCTAGAATTTGAGTTTGGAATATTTCTATTTCAATTTAATTGGCCAGCTATAAGATACAATCGTTGAATTGACAGAAAATGAAATTAAATTTTATTAAATAATTTCTAAATTGTGGTCTTTTGCATCACGTATAAACGTGGTCAGCTTGAGATGTACATTGATAGGGTTAAAGTTGACACGAGTTATCAAATGTCGAAATTCTATATTTGAATTGTGAGAAGTAAGATAGACTAAACAAAAAATAACCATAGATGTTTGTCAGGTATAAAGATACATCGAACTGTTGTTCGTCAACAAATAAAATAAAAATGTTCGTCGCGCGAGTGTTATCCCTTAAAGTTTGTAGCTATAAATGGGGTAGACTTTTTTTTGGTACGATTTACAGTAACAGGCATGGATAACTTTTAATTTTCTCATAATTGTGTCATTAAAGTCAATAATTTGTTTCATAGTATTTTTCATTCCGTTATATGCTATTTCCCTGATTATTCGATCTTTAATTATCTGTGATATACGATAGAAACGTTATTGATATCAAAACCAAAGGAAATTCTAATTTTCTCTATGTGACTTCATCACATCAAGTCAGGCATATTTTGATAAACTATACGATCTCCAATAACGTCGGCGATGAGAAATACTGCAATTTGGTTTTGTATCGACTGTTAGCGACTAGATTATTCATCCCCGACGATTGCAACACTAGGAATCAAGCAATTCTTTGGGCAGTTGAGGAAGAAAGAACTACGTGCAAAAAATGAACGATAAAGTGACTGCCATAGCGTAGGTTATACAAAATTAAAAGCGTGATGAGCTATCAACCCTGATATCAAAATGATCGTGATTATTGAGAGACAGCATAATTACAGCTAGTTAGATGCATGTTTTCAAACATTTTTGTACGTTGTTGAAATTTACTTATTGATTGTTTCAGATGAACGTGAAACTGAATCAACGAAGACTGATAATTAAATTTATATTGAGATTTAATGTTGTGTTTGTGCAACCAATCGCGATAAGATTTTACACAGTAAGATAGATTTAATATATTAAACAAGGATCATTATGCCTAAATTTGACAAATGTAAGCGCATGTTGCAGTGACCAAACATTGCCAAATAAGACGTTGCGTAATGATATAAACAAGTTTATTAAATAAAAGTGCATCGATTGGCCTTCCACACCTTCTGACCCGATTTCGATGTTTCAACTATTATTACCAAAAATATTAGCAACTTTGCTCCATATCGGAGCTATTTATGGAAAAAGTTTACTAGCGATGGTAGCATGGAGACTGTTTTGTATACAAACGTAAGACACGGTACAATCGACCTTTCATGAAATCGTTGCAATACATATATAGAAATAATAGCCATGTAAAAAAAATGTGATTTCATGTTTCGATGATAATGATGATTAACGCTACGTCCCACTTCAATATAAGAGTATCTAATTGCGGTTTATTAAGGGTTTGATCACGTTTGCAGATTAGGAATGCTGGTGATGAAAAAATGGATGAAATCGAGGAAATGTGTATGATGATAAAAAGTAGTTAAAAGTCATTGTCAAATGTTGTTGCGGGTTGATAGTAACATTTGCATGTGACACAAATGTCATTGCTAATTAATGAGTCACTGAACGTGTTGGTAGCGTGAAAGGTGTCGATATTTAGTGAATCAGAGAGGTTACGCGGTAATACGTCTGATTCGGAAACACAGTAAACAATATTTATCAATGATACGTTGAAATATACGATAATATTGACTCACACTTGTTGAAAACGATTATATTACAGACCGAAATGATGTTTACTGGTCGCAAAATGGCAGACGCGAAAAACACTCTCATCTCGAAGTCCGGAATTCGAGATAATGATCTTTCCGTGTTCGAGATTTGGCATTCGAGGCATTGGAACAGGTTGCTACGATCCGCGCTAGTGTCTGCTAGTGTCGCACCATTTGTATCTAACCTTTCCTTCCCGTTATTAGTGGTCGTGCTGCTGGTACTATGCGATATCTACGAGTTTCGATCAGTTTCGATCGTCGATTGTTTCACGCGACGGAGCCTCCCACGCGCGGCGACATGTGGCAACGCGTGATACTAAGTGTTCCTAAACCAATCTAGATATTACCTCGAGGGTACTGAAGATCAGCGAAGAGTCTACGAATGGTGCCGTTTCATAGGCACTGAGCAGCTGCAACAATTTGGTAGCTTACTACGGTTGCATTCGACTTGGGCGCTTACACGCAGTGCAGCCAAATGGTGGACCGACCCCGCCTCACACAATGTAACAGCAACCCGTCGGTGTGACGCGCAGCCTTCGAATCGCTTCGGAAGACCGAACGCGCCCGAAGCATCGTTCGGCAGCGCTCAGGGTTACGAATTCCTCAGGCACACCATGCGATCTGCTACCGCCGATGGCTACCCCACATGAAAAGCCTATCCGTGTGATAGCCAACGTTCGAGCCTCCGAATCGAGCCGAGCGAATCCGAACATTTAAATGCAGTGAATGTGCGGACAGTGCGTAAGTACTTACGATTAAAAATCTCATGTCATTGCCTTTTCGGGCATTGCCAATTTCGGGTATTGCCAAAATCAACCGTTTTTTCGTCAATATAAGTCATTCCGCACCAGGTTGGAAATCCGTTTCACGACATTTCCAATCGATCTGTTTGAAGGTTTAAGGATTTAAAAACCTTTTTACGCGCTAGTTGCGTAATGTACTATTTCAAACGCGACATTTCTGCATGTACTTCTTTCCGCGTCAGTCGGGAGGTAAAGTACGTGGTACGGGATTTTTATGTGGTGTCCTCAGTAGGCAAAATCCACGTTGAAGATTACGGTAACCCAAATAAGATAGGAAAATATGGAATTTTCAGAAAAATGACTGGGTATTCTCGAATTCGTCAAAGATTAACATCAAGAAACGCCTTGCGAATCTCACCTATCAGTAACCGAACCTCGATCATGCAACCAGAGATTTCTGTTTGCTCTGGGAACGAATATAGGATTTATTGTTAAAATGTCTATCAACTAGTTCAATATAAAAGCAGTATCAGATTCTAATTGCAACACAGTCTTGTGAAGTTCGTTAACGGAAGTCCGAAACGGACCGCTATTTTCCGCGAATTTCAATTTCCATTTGAAGATCATCCATCAAAGATAGTGAAATATGCTGAAACGTCGATGTTGGATTCGAATGCAGCGAATATTTTCAGGGCCAACTCGGTCGGGGAATTCCGCGAACGGAAACCGATGCAGTACTGCAAAATTGTCTTGAATTTTATGCGATCGCTGCCACGCAAATTCGTAATCGGCGTCCCTTCGACGACACCTTCTTGAAAAATCTCACGATTTTTGAGAATCGAGTTGCGTTGTTGGATCCCGATCGAGACGGGACTCTGGCACGCGTGATTGAAGTTCGCGAATGACTGGATATCCAACATCAGAGATCCATTGGCGAAAAGTGACGTTCCATATACGTGGTCAGTTCTACCTTGAAAGAACGGTGTTGCAAATTAACATTCGACGAAATGTGGATGGAAATTTACCTCACGACTTATTCCCTTGGAAGTGTCCGGTACTAAACCTTGCGTTCGCTGCTTGGAAAAGTGGAAGCACTTCCTCATTCAAATGCTGCGGCCGAAAGGGGATCTTCTGTCATCCCTGACGCGAAAACGAGGAAAAGGAATGGGTTAGGTGCTACAACCTTGAATGCAATTTGTGCGATCAGGTCGGCTTTGCAATATAGAAATGAGAATGCCACCGCGATGACAATCACTAAGGATGATTTGAAATTAATGACTTCTAAAAATTTGTATCCACAACCCGAGCAACCACTAAAGAGTAGGTTAAATTTACATTTATGTGAAAATGATCGTGATTGGGATGTGTATGAATGCGTGAAGTGAGGTTTTTTAGATATTTATCAGGAGGTGGGATTTATTTTCAATTTTTTGGCTTTTTATACACGATGTAAAGTTAGTTATTCCAAATTTTTATGTCTTGAAAATTTGTGTAGGGAAAATTTATTCAAATGTTTTGTGGGAGATAGTGAGAGGCAAGGGGACTCACTCTAATTAAGCAGCCTGAAATGAGAGGCAAGAGGGCTCACTGTAATAAAGCACCCCAGTAACGAAACAATAGACGGGATTCGCGTAATTTTGTTTTAAAACCAAAAGGTATTTTTTTATTTGAAAATTAGGCCAGTTTTCTGCATGATACTAATTTTTCTTCAAAATTTTTGGTGATGAAATTATTTTAGGTCACATTCGATTTCTTCTGAGCTAATCATTGAGTTGTCTACACCGTCATGGTGGATTATGTAGTTAGTTGATCGAATAGTTTTCTTTTACTTCGTATTTGGTTTCAGATATTAGTCGTTATACTGGAAATCCCTTTCATTCGTAGCTCATTTTGGGTTGATCTGATCTTCAACGTGGATTATGCCCACTGGGGACACCACATAAACAAAACGCGTACCATGTACTTTACCTCCCGTGTGGCGGAAAGAAGTACATGCAGAAATGTCGCGTTTGAAATAGTACATTATGCAACTAGCGCGTAAAAAGGTTTTCAAGTCCTTAAATCGATCAAACAGATCGATTGGAAATCGCGTAAAAAGGTTTTTAAGTCCTTAAATCGATCAAACAGATCGATTGGAAATCGTGTGAAACGGATTTCTAACCTGTCGCGAAATGAACTTTTTTTTAGAATTTGTTCGTCACAGTTATCCAAAATTCCTATAGAAAAAAAAAATTCTCGTCAAGTATCGCGCGATCGATTGGAAATCGCGTGAAACTGATTGCCAACTAGGCGAGAAATGACTTATATTGACGAAAAAATGGTTGATTTTGTTTCATCTCCTGACTTGGTCGAGTCTCGCATCTCACGTTGCCCGGAAAGGCAACAAGATGAGATTTTCAATCGTAAGTACGCACAGTCCGCACATTCACGGCATTTAAATGTTCGGATTCGATCGGTTTTTGTGGATGATTCCATTCAGCTTGCCTTCGAATAGCCATTTCATCCGACATCAAGCAAGCATAAATTTGTTTTCCAGGTGCATTTTTCTGTTTGTTTTGCAATGCCTCGATTGCGTCTTGGGTAATACCTGGGGATCCATCGGTATGACTGTACCAACCACGTATAGTTGACGGTGCAGGCAATTTATTTTTATAGACTTGCCGCACATAGTCGTAGCCTCTCAGGCTATAGAAATGCAGTGTTAATGCAAAGGAACGCAGATACGCTGGATATTTGCCTTGAACCTTTCCCTTTCTTATATCATCTGCGAAGTTGCGGCCGTCTGGTGTCATAGCCTGGGTATTATAGATAATATTGACAAAATTATTTGTTCATTAATTTATTTATTTCAAAAAATACGGGATTACAAAATTATATTAAAAAAATGATATATAAGTATATTAATGCGAACTGGCTATTCACAGATATAATGGATTCGAACATATATTTCAAAAGAAACATGTAAAAAATTAATTCGATCAAATAAAAATATTATTGAGATTTTTTTTAAATACAATGATTTTTATATATGATGTCTTGCAAATTTTTTCACAACTTTGATCATGTTGCATCAGTTTCGATACACCTTTTGACCTGAGGAATTGTCGGCATATTATATTCTTTTGAGAGATTGCTTTTGTGCTCAAATACTCTAATCGTTACATACCTCCAGGACATCATGAGCATTTTGCGAGATGAGGCTGCTTCTTCTTAAATCCATCAGAAGTTGCTCTAATGTTTTAATTCACTTCTGTTGACATCGTTGCGTTCTTTGCAATCTCTTTATACGAATGTTCTTGTCATTGCCTGACTTTTTCAACAGTTGCATTGACTTGACCATCGTTTGAGATGACATTTTCATAAGTTTGTTCTCTGTAATATCACCTGGATACCTAATAATGCCAGCGGTGCTCTTTGTAGCAGTCTTGGTCAACACAAGGTCTTCTTCATTTCTTGCGTTTTGGAAAATTTGTGGTGACTCTGCACTATAAAAATTGAATAAAAATTTCGTGACAATACAACATCAAAATTCATGCAATAATTTTACTTTTTGTTCGTGATAGTAGCCATCTATGGAATTACAAGACGGAAAAGTAAAACAAATCTGTGTGGTGTAATGATACAAATTACTCATAGCTTACATGATATTATAAATTACCTTATTGCAATTGGACTCAATTCAAGGATTGGGATAGCATCGGATTTTAATTTCAAAGAGCCCAATCCAACTTGCTGAAAACTATCTGATAAGAAGTATTGGGAGCAGATTCTACTACTTTTCGGAATATTGGCTACTCCAAGAGCCTGCGCCCATTGTCGCTGTAAATCTAGATCTTGAGGTAATCTGAGCTATCAAAATCTATTTGGAACAGGCTTTGCTTACTTATTTGCGAAGAATTGGAGTGATATTTAGAGGTTAGATGAGCTTTAAAATATGACACTTACCTATGCAAAGTAACACACATTTCACTCATCCCACAACTCTTTTTTTTTCTTTCTTTCGGTCGAATTTTTGGATGAATGAACAATACAACAGTACCCCACCATTGTTATGTTTGGCTTAACAACGCTATTAATTTGAAATCGAAAACAACGCACATATACACATAGTCAAGGTAGTACTGAGATTCCCCACTGACCGCCGTGCGTCGCGTCACATCTTGGAACACGCCTGAAGTTGGCTGTTAGGAGTCCATAGGTGTATAGTCGAACCTGTCAGCGCTCACAAGCGGTAGTTTTCGCGTTCGATTTGACGTTGTGAACGCGAACAAGTCGCACTCACGGCTGCGTTCAATAGCTTATTTTCATGCTGACGGTCGCCTACCCTACCGAGGTAAAGATTGGTCTACAATTGACGCATACGTCCCCGTCCCCGTTCCCGTTTATATAGAATAGCGGCGCCTGGTCCACAGAAAACGCGCGCCAGAAGCGTTTGACCAATGATAAGCTGAAGCCTCTACCCAATCGATTTGCCTGCGGGAATTTACGCGATCTACTAAACTCCTAACTGCTCCTAACCTCGTTTTCCGTACTCCGTCTTGGTTGTTATATTATGGTTTTTGCATCGTAACAAAGTGTGAATTTCGAAATGGATTTATACGAACCCGTGGTGCAACCCTTTCTCGCTAAACTGGGCACATCGGTGTTCGAATCTGTTTTTTCGCGTTCGTACGTTCAAGCTCGGTCTACAATTGACGCATACGTCCCCGTCCCCGTTCCCGTTTACGTAGAATAGCGGCGCCTGGTCCACAATAAACGCGCGCCAGAAGCGTTTGACCAATGATAAGCTGAAGCCTCTACCCAATCGATTTGCCTGCGGGAATTTACGCGATCTACTAAACTCCTAACTGCTCCTAACCTCGTTTTCCGTACTCCGTCTTGGTTGTTACATTGTGGTTTTTGCATCGCAACAAAGTGTGAATTTCGAAATGGATTTATACGAAGCCGTACTGGGCACATCGGTGTTCGAATCTGTTTTCCCGCGTTCGTACGTTTATGTGGAAAAATAGTGTCTTACGTGATTGGTCGAACGTTCGTCAAAATTAAAATATTGCATATTCTACGGGAACGGGAACGGGAACGGAGACGTACGCGTTCGATTGTAGACGGTACTATAGGGTTCCTATACTTCAACTCTCTACAGGAACGGGGACGGGGACGTATGCGTCAATTGTAGACCGAGCTTAAGGCTGCAAAAGCGTAAAGCTGTATTTACACGGAGCGTGTTTTCGTGCGTGATTGCTAGCAGGGCTCGCAGCGTGCTGTACGTTGTATGGTGCGCTGCTGGGAGCGCTGCATGATAGCTATTCAGACGAGGCACGCTGCGCAGCCTGCGACGCTCCTAGAAGACGCAAAAATGAATTGATTTCGCAATGAATGCACCTTCGTCAAACAATCTTTTGAGGTTACGTCGGGACGTGCTCTGCTGACAGCAGTGGCAACTCGTTCCAGCGCGTCATTCCGTAAATGTTTATTATGATAATTTGCGCTTTTTACAGCGTAAAGACATATCTCTTCGCGATATTTATCAATTAATATAGAAATCTGTTCTCGCGACCAAGCACTTGAGGTAGCCATGACTTTTCTATACAGAACAACAGAACCGCCGCAGGAAAATGTCAGCCAACCCACGTGCCGATTTGGTGCGATGCGATTGGCCAAGGAACGCAGCACGCTTGAAAGCCTGCTGGAAATATTGCACCGGACCAAACATCGAAATCATGCACACGAGCAAACAGCCTGGCCTTCTAGGCTCGCTGTAACGTGCTCGGCAGCATGCTCACAGGCCGGTTCAGCCGCCTGTTAGCAATCACGCACGAAAACAAGCTCCGTGTAAATACAGCTTAAGCGTGCGGGCGCATAGGTCAAGACGAACGCCGAAAATTAACACTTGTGAGCGTGACTGCTAAAAGCATATAAGTGAATGTATAGAGACCCAGATCCCCCATTCTCCCAATAAGTGGAAAGCGTGCGCGTGTTGGACAGAGAGGTCCGAATTGGAGGTAAATGTCTGATGACGCTTGCGCAGTTATGACAACGGGCTCTTGGCGGAGAGATAGGGAAAATGTACATATTCGTAGCTGTGTATGTTCCGTACATTTCACGCCATTCCGCGCGAACGTATTTTGGGGTTAGCGCGTGTCTCGTTAACTTTGTTAGGTGAAGTGCATTACACTTATTTCTTGTACAAAAATGTGAAAAGATATGAGACACTGCATAATTTGTAAGAAACATTCAGATGGCACTGCGGATGGAAGAAGTTTTCACTTTTGTTGCTGTACAGTTCGACTCTTTCACATGAATGATTTACTTTAAATTTTATTTAGTGCTAATTGATGTGAAATTATTTGAGTCAAATATATATTATTTTGTATGGTTAAGTTTCTCAGTGCTCGTAAAAATTACCAAATATAATGCATGTTTCATATCAGCTGGTATCATACACTCATTTCCATGCATACACTTCTCCCTATCTCCTTGTTCGTCAATTCATATATCTATATAGCCGGAATAATAATAATAATGATGCATTTCCCCTCCATCCCTACTACTGATTGACTAGCGAACTGTACATGCCCAGAATAGACAAGGATAGTCGTGCCCTAATAGCTCTCTCTCTTACGGCGGCAGCACGCACGAGAACAAAGGGTCTGGGTCTCTATACATTCATCTCTGTGGCTAAAAGCATGTAAGCGCCTAAGGGTACTATTTCATGAGCAGTGAGCTGCAGCAGCAGTCTAGAGATTTCCTAAAAATACCTAGCAACTTCCAGCGCAACTTTCTGCTGCCTGAAGTTCATTCCTCTGAACTGTAGAACAGCAAAAGCTACAATATACATATATATATGTACAGATTTCACCGCGAAAATTTCAAGATGAATGCGAATGAGGTTAACTTGCAGATTATAATTGATGGTTATAAACATGAATTATTCATCGTGACACATTGAATAATCTGTTGTAATGATAAATATGACTGTGTAATCACCGTGTTATACACTGTTATAGGAACAAGCCGTGCACACGTGTGGAGTGTGTGAAGTCATCCTCGATCGTGATGAAATTCCTCAACATCCATGTATGGAAGGATTCGACGAGATATACATTGATCGGAATTTTTATATATATCCACGCACAGGTGAAAAATTCGTCGTCAATTAATTATTCTATGTCTAGACTATGCTGTTGAATAATTTTTTCTCTAATTTACAGTGCGAATGAATAGTTTAGGGATGATTCGAGAAGGACCGGCAATAAACAAAATTGCGGATGCCATCAGCAATCTTGCAGCACCGGTGCCACCTGTGCCTTTGCCACCACCTCCAACGCAAGACGATGTGGACGGGTTATTTCTTATTCTTGGGCGCCAATTAAGGCAATTGCCTGAAAGAGAAAGAGCCACATTGATTTTGGATGTTCTACAGTTTGTAAACCAAAAACTGAATCAGTAAGCAATGTTCCCTTTTTGTTTTCAGCTAATTTCTTGACAAATGTTATTCAGTTTATACTTATAAATATATTTTTCAAACAAAACATACAAGCATGTTTCACTATTTTTATTTATTTATTTAAGCAAAAAACGGGATAAACCCAATACAAATTAGTGTAAAATTATTTTTAAGTAAAAAAAAAAAACCGTCTTCCAAAAACCGTCCTGGAACTAAAAAGCAACAAATAATTGTCTTCATTGGTTTCCCCATGGAAAATTAGGTTAGATTCGAGACTTTTAGATAATGCGACGTTGCGCAGCAGTTACTGCTCATTACGACCTATTTCATGAGCAGCGCTGCTGCTGCGTCGAATCACTAGACTGATGCTAGTAACGTCTAGTAAGTTCCCAAACTGCTGCTGCTGCTCACTGCTCATGAAATAGTACCCTAAGTCGAATGCAGCCTACAAATTACTAGTAATATCTAGTAACATCTAGTAACTTGCTAGTAATATGTAGTAAGTTCTTAAACTACTACTGCTGCTTGCTGCACGTGAAATGGGATCCGTATAAGGAAATTTATTTCGATAGATGTAGGGAAAACCCTACTGCATTTTAAAAGTTCTCCAATTGAAATATAAGATCTATAAGAAATTTTCAACTATACCCACTGAAAAAAACAAAATGGCTCCGCGCCGATCATCTAATACGGCGGTAACGTTCAACAACCGTGTGAAAACGTTTTTTGTTTTCAAGCAGTACAAAGTACGATACAGTGGACCAGTCATGTTCAAAAATTCGCGAAAATGTAGAGAATACCATTTTGTACAAAGTTAAATATTTCTATTTTGATACCATATTTTTCGATTCAACATACACAAAAAATTTTAAAAATAAAAAATTTCGAAATTTAAGGATTCAAAAACGCTTCCAAAAGTTATTCTACTAAATTTTGTAGTTGATAATTCCTTCGATGGATCACGTTTCACTGAAAAATAATAAATCCATCGTACATGATGATGTATGATGAGGAAATGGCAAAACGAAAGGAGTCAACTCAATTCTTTTGATGAATCCGAGAGAGATAGGAACATTTTCATAGGCAGGGCAGACAATCCTCCTATGGTTTTGATGGAGCATTCCATAACTCAGAATTTGGGATTAATTAATGTATACAGTAATTAATACAGATAATCCTGTAAAATCATAATAAAAAGAACACAAAGTGATTTTAAATTAATAAATCAGTTACCGTTTCAATAAGCTGTCTCCCCCCTCCCCCGCCCCCCGCCGCATCACGGCTGAACATATGCCCGCACTGCACACTTCGACAAGTTTTACTTCGTCGGCCCTGTTCATAGGGACATTAATGTGGAGCAGGAGCGTTCTGAATTATCAGTTCATGAAATGCGAACTGAGCGATAATTGATTTAATTATAAATAACCATATGACTATATTACATGAGCAACAAATTTTTATCATTCGAAAGTACAATCACTATCATTACTTCCTGGTAAAGGAATTTGTAAGCCGTAATCACTCTATATTCACATTCTTGTTGTTCCCAATTCTGCCATATCGGAGCACAGCGGAATGAGAATACAAAGTGGTTACGACTTACAAATTCCTTTACTAGGCATTAATGATAACGATTGTACATCGCAATTGAAGAAAACATTTTCACTACTTTGGGTCACACATGAGACAAAGGGCAATGAATGATTGTTCAGTGTCACAAAATAGAAGATAATATGGAAAATGAACAAATAAATGTTGTTTTTTTCTTGAACATCAGTTGATTTTACTTGGAATTGGGTTTTTCTCAGGATATCTCGGAATCGATGGAGGATAGGATAAATACCGTTAGCTCTCTTTTATTCTACAGAATATGTTCAGATGAAAATTTTCCTATTTTTCCATTTCTCTGGGATTCATCAAGAGATTTGAGTTGACTTCTTCAGTTTTGCCATTTCCTCATTATACATCATCATTTTCGATGGATTTATTACTTTTCAGTGAAATATGGTCCCTGGAAGGAGTAAGCAACTAGAAAGCATGGTAAAATAACGCTTGGGAGCGATTTGAAACTTTGAATGTCGAAATTTTTTGTCTTTGTAGATTTTTTTTGTATATTCTATCGAAAAATTATCGGATCGAAATAGGGATACTTAACTTTGTGCATAGTGGTATTTCCAACACTTATGCGCGTTTTTGAGCATGATCAGTCCACTGGATCTCACTTTGTACTGCTTTGAAGTAAAACACGGGTTTTCGCCTTTTTTGAACGTTCCCGCCGTATAAGACACATTTTTGAATCACATGAAAACAAGATGCAACGATTACGAAATTTAACTGTGTTGAACATCGAAGTTTTACGATTATTTTTAAAAAATTCAACTTTTATTGAATAGTTTTAATTTAATTAAAAATAATGATTGTTAGAGGTAATTATAAATGATGTACCTGCAATAACTTTTGATTAATTACATTTTTTCTAAGTGTGAAAATTGAGTTTTTTTCATTCTTTTATTCTTCTTTTTAATATTATTTGCATTAATCATGGTTGAAAAAATGATACAATATAATTAAGCTTGATGTTTCAAATTTTTCTTCTTCAAGGTGGACAAAACATATAAAAATTAATCGTTTCATTTACAATGGTATAATAATACCAAGCGAACGGAAAACCGATTGAAAACTTGCAGATATTTTCACCGCCATTGAACTAGGATTTCAAACTGGACACGTCGTAAATTCAGGAGTGTAGCATATGGTGTAGCCGCAAATGATGCGCTCACCCTTCTCAGGCTCCGTAACGTCTCTTAAGTCGAACATTATACAAGAGGAAAAGAATTATTAAAGAAAAAATCAGGCCATCATTCCATTAACTACGTTTACGATAGGATTGCTACATTTTTGACTCAATGACAAATTTGTTACAGCGAACGTAACGAATGCGATTTAAAAGTGTTGAGCCAATTCTAAAAAACAATTATTGTAAATTGTACGACTAGCTTATAATTTACGATCAATTTAATTTTATAACGCGACATCAGGCTATTCGTATTTTTATTTGCAAACTGGTTGTACGAAATTGGTTAAATCATGGCGCTACGTTTGCCGGTGTAAGTCGTAACCATTCTATATTCACATTCGTGTTGCTCCCGGTTCTACCATATGGGAGCAGAGAGAAATGAGAATATAGAGTGGTTACGACTTACAAATTCCTTTATCAGGCATCAAAGATAGCGATTTCACATGCGAAGAACAGATCCGTGATCGAGCTGACGTCAATCCTATTTGTCATGCCAAGGAATGACACATCTCATGAAGAAAAAAAAAATAACAAAAAATCGCCGTTGCGATACGATGACATCATTCACGATAGCTTTGGCATGCATGATTCGATATGATCTCCCTAGTTTGAGTCAAGAAAACTGTTGATCATGAACATCAGCAATGATCTAGACGACGTATAGCATATCTGATAACCATGCACGATTTTGAACACACGTAACGTCCTTTTGAATAGTTTAGGTCGATGATCGATAATAATGTACTTAAGTTGAGTAGAACATGACAGACAATAATAAAAATAATGGTCGTCGAAGCAAAACAAAAGACGATCGAGACATATGGAAACAAAGACAAAAACAAGGGAAGTCGACCTAGATGATTTTTAATAGTAGGTAGATAAATTTCAACGTCGATAACAGGAAATTGTTAACATCGATCAGATTTCAAAAATGGAAACCTGGAAAGATACATTCGACTTTGATCTATCAGGGATGGAACAAGTTGTGAAAGAAAAATTAACTGAATTACAATTAAAAACGGTTGGTCACGGGGAGATATCCCCTCAATTCCACATGTCCAGATTCAAATTTTGTCCTTGTGAAAATGCCCATTTGAAAAATGTCTTACTCACATTTTTTTACTCTTTCATTTCAACGTTCTTCGATCGTGGAAAAATCAAAAAAAAATCAAGGAGAGTTTGGAACAAGCGCAAAACGAACTTTCCCAAACACGACGAGCCTTGTACGAAATGGAACGAGCCATGGACGAAGAACGTCGTAACTTTGGTCTGATGAAAAGTCAGTTCGACGTTGCTGTCGCTGCCACGAAACGATGGGAGGAGGAAAAAACTCGCGACAGATCGGAACAGGTTCAATTGAAGTTAAAATGCGAATCACTCACAAAAGAGCGAGACACTTTGTTACAACTGTCGACTAATCTTCAGCTGGAAAATATGATGATGACACAAAAATTTCAAGAAATGAAAGTCATCGCGACAAGTAGAGAGACGATCGATGAAACTGTGACCAAGCTGAAAACTAAAATGTCTCTCGTTGTCAGCAAGGTCGAAGGGTATATAATGATTTTGTCAGTTATAGATTTTTCTCGATGCTGATTAAAAAGATATTTTTTCGAAGGATTCCTCATACTTCCAATAAATTAACTGTACACTTAAGAATTAAGAAAATTGTGTGTACTGTTTCATAGAATCGATTGTATCGCTATCACAATTATTGTTATACGCGTAGTTAAAATGGCATTTCATATCTTTTTTTCATTGTGGTTTCCGTAACGTTTATTCTTCCATTTTCCCTGTTAACAATTCCATTTGTACGTCACTTGCCAGATCATTATACAAATATGTGGAGGAAAAGATAAGCGCAAACTGAATCTGATATTTGTTGCGTATCTAATCAAAATTGTCGGTGACTATAACTGTACTTGATAATCCACTCGTACCGAACGATTGTAATAAATAATATGTAAGCTTCGGATACTGAAAACTGTGCGTACATCTCAAGCATTATAGGCCAGAAAATTGTACGACAATACGTATGACGGTGTACAATTTAGTTAGTTGTACACACACGACCGCGTGAAATGTACATGCAGAGTATGTTACACGAATCCACTTATGCGAATAGATATGCCAAATATTATCAAATATTTCACAATCTGTCGATGAAATTTAAACTAAGATTGTTTTTTAGTGAATTACCAAAGTTACGCAATGACGTTGAGACCTTGGAAAGGTCTGTGGAAAGCGTGAATCAGCTCAACAGACGTCTCCAGGCAGCTGGGATGTGCGCGATTGGAATACAACGTCGATACGAAAGAAAAATCCTAGAGCTAGAAAATAAGTTGAAATCAAGAAATCAAACTTCTGATTAAATGAGTCGTCGGGTAGTTTGTTCGCGCAATGATAGTAATCGACGATCGATTAATAAAAGGGAAAATAAACTTGTTTATCATATGATTGGAATATTTCGTCTGATGCAGGGTCAATTTGAAATAGGATGACATTTCTAATAATAATTGGAGCGAACAAAGCGAGGTAGAGAACATACACAAACAAGTAATAGGATTAATATAAAATGTATTATCGTTTGTATATCGAAAAATCTGAGTTGAACCGAGTCGAAAGATTATAATGTGAAAAATCGATATTAACACGTAAGAAGCTGTGACAACAATAAGCAATCAACCGATTCGTCGTATATCTAGGACTGTACATAATTCCCCAGCCACGTTGACTTAACGTAAAAAATTTATCTACTTCCAATTTCGGAGAAATCGTTCGCTGATGGAGGTATAAAATTTTGCCCCAATAGATCCATCTATCACCATTTTCAATAATAATATGTTGCTATTGTTTCGAATAAATGACAAAGCCTCGCACGAACTGGCTATATTTATTCTCAAGATTTACAGTTATTCGATCGGCGTAACTGTTACGTTAAATCGTTAATGAATTTGTGAAAAAGCTATCTCATGTAACATCTATCGGATTCGTTGAAACATGACTCAGAGAAAAATGTGAGCGAAATTTCAAAATTTCGTCGTTAGCGGCAATAATCGTGCGCGAAATGCCGTCGTTGTGTACCTTTGTGTCTGATTTTCGCGAATGTGCATCGCTCCGAGCAATAAAAACGCGGAATTTCGCGCCTGTACAATCTACGACCAATCAAAGCGCGAGATTCCGCGTCTGCGCAGATTCACGACCAATCAGGGAGCAGAATTTCACGCACGCGCGTTGTAAAGTCACGTTTCACCGAAAACACGGATAATATCCGAACTAAAGATCGTGATTTCTGTCTCGTATTGCGTGGGTTGTACTAATTACCGAAGTGATGTTTGACTTATTTGCAAATAATTATCGTGAGTCCTTTCTGTTCAACATTTATATTGCGTAGCGATTTTATATGAAATAAAATGTAAAATATCTCTATAAGTCGCTGTGATATGGAAGTTCGTATATTGTATTCGTACTTTGCTCGCAATGCTAGGAAAAACAAAAAAAAATTACATACTTTTCATATTCGAAAGTTATGATTCGAGTTTATTGTCCAGCAAAATCGGACAACCGTGTCGAATCGAAACTCAATTTCAGCAAAGCATTTATAAATCTTCGTCGAATACGTATAATTATTTCGTCTTTTTTTTTTTGTTCGATCCTTTTAGGTATGTCACAAAACGCAATACTATTAAGCAGCAATCACAGCCCGAGCACAAGGGCAAATAATACGTCACTTACGTAGCACACGAGTCTTGTGCTCCCTGAAAATTTCACGTTGAATTATACTTTTCTTTTCTTTCCGTTTTTTTTTTCATTCTTCTTCTGAGAAACTGACATAATGTAACTTGGTCGTTTTTCTCCCCAATCCTTGGATCAGTAATTTATAATTAATAATTTATAATTAAAAAATAATAATAATAATAATCACCACCCAAATGCTGTAACGTAGTTGTTGTCAAAGAATAAATCGTCGGAGTGCAATATCGAGTGCGCGTGTAGCCTCGTTGTTTAGCGTTAATTTTGTTCGACAAAAATAACGGAAATTCACCGTAGAAGTACGTTCATTAGCCTCGATAAAGGGTGGTTCTGCATTGGGGGGTCAGAGTATGGAACAGCGTGTGATCCAGCTGGTCGGCTTTCTCGCTGGCTCCGAGACTCTCAATGGATGTCCGCCAGGTTTCGTAGGATTCGATGCCTCCTGTGTTAAAAACAACATGGAGTTAAAATCTTGCACACAACAAAGATTCGATTAAAAAATCTCAAGAATCAGCAAACATATCAACTGTGCGTCACAAACAAGTTACAACTAAATAATTAGTTTATCGATAAGAAGACAAATATTCCACTCTTGTTAGAATTTTCATTCTTTCGATCGAATATTTTGATGATGTTATACTCTCAGAACCGGCGAAATTTTTTTTTCCTTCTAGAGTCGACATTATTTTACTCATTTCTTTCTGCATTAGCCCTGTGCTAACGAGTAGCGTGTACTTAACCTTGCAACGATCCAATGTTAAATGTTAATTTATTTATCATATGTACACGGTGATCAACGTTGTTCATTCGACGTCAATTGACCTACTTTGAACTTACGCGATTCAACTTTTCACAAAGAAACACAGCTGCCTTCTATACAAGTAAATTACGAGGCACAAGTACAGGTTGCCGTTGACTTAAATTGGTTCGCTTCCATGTTTACGTTCTTTGTCGATTATTTGAACAATATCACAAAATTAATGATAATTTTGGAGCAAGTAATGGCACCTGGTCAACAAACGCCTGTACCTGTAGATATTTTTTTACAGAAGCCACGAATAATGGAAAAACGGCTAAGGATTGGTGAATAGTAAAAGACAGAGTAGAGATAAAGTGTTACCTTCTGCCAATATAGACCCGCACCGTACGGAGAGACAAAGACATGGGAAAAAAGAAACAATGGTTATTATTCATATGTGCACCATAATAGATAATTGGAAAGAGGAGAAGCGGTGTGAATATTATCGCCACTTTGTTTGAAGAATAGACGAAATTACGACAGAGATATTTGATGGATTCGATGAACATTATTTACACATGCGAACTATATTAGGGATATATTAGCTGTACCAGCACGGCTGATACTCGAAACAAATTTCGGATACTGAAAACTGTTGAATCTAACTTGGTCGAAAAAAAAAGTATAATTAATCGTACTTGTCCTACCCTGAGCGACGTCTAATTTTTTTTAAGCTTGTTACAAAAATTGTCGTCGCGTTTCGTAACTGTGTTTGATTTCTTCTCGAGGTAGCTGTTGGTTGTTTTATTGAAGATGTCTCGATAGATTTACAATGCACTAAAAGAGAAGCGATAGTATTCGTAGCGTAGGTAAACGTGCGAATGATACTTGCCATTTTTTTTTCTGTTTTAGCCTTGATGTCGCGGGCAAGAGTGTAGAAAGCCTCTTCCACATTGATGCTAGCTTTGGCCGATGTTTCCATGAATTTTATTCCATATTCGATAGCCAGCTGTTCCCCTCGCTGTTTCGAGACTTGCCTCCTGTCAGCGAGATCGCATTTGTTGCCTAACAACATCTTCTCAACGTCAGCCGAGGCATTCTCTTCGATGTTGCGAATCCAATTTTTGATATTCTCGAAGCTTCTTTCGTTGTTTACGTCGTAGACAAGCATGATACCCATCGCACCACGATAATATGCTGTCGTTATTGTTCTGAACCTCTCCTGTCCTGCTGTATCCCTATGAAAGTAGAAAAATCAATAAAGATCTTTAGTCAAATGTATATTCACATCGGAACTGTTACGTTTTTTGTTGCACACAAGGCAATATTTGCGACCATTATAACGTTGAGGAAACTTTGTACATCAAAAGTGAATGAAATATGAATATTATAAACCTAAAATGACGCCAGGATGAATTACATACGTCGACAAATGATTATGACGAGTCACTCACGAGGAGAGTGTCATAAAACAAGCTACCACTAACGTCATGGTTCGTATAAATATTTATTTACATCGCGTAAAATATCGACTGAAAGTAGGGAAATAATATATAACGACAATTTTGACCAGGCTGGCACTCGAAATTAGAGCGACGTTTTTTCCGAGACAAATATACGAATATCAAACTATTAATTTCTGGTTAAATATCATTAGCCTTTACCAATTTCTGATTTGCTATCGTCGTTTCCCAGATCTGGTAGTTTACAGATCGTTTTTAAAGCACCAAGGAGGAACAGACTTTGATTCTCATATGTGTTTAAAAAATATTTTTGTTTTTGAAACTGTAATGGGACTAATTAAGTTGAATATCAACCTGTTTGTATTCTGTTTATATTTCTGTCAGGTCAATCTGCAGTTTGTATAGCGATGAGTCAATATAAAAAATATGATAGAATCAACGTTAGTAAATTTTCTCATACTTTATCGTGTTGCCGAACGAATTCAACTGGAAAGTTAGATATTTTTAATTCATATCATTCATCATATTTATACTTTTATTCTATTTTGCTGCATCATATTTGTACGGATAATTATAATTGTGTAGAATATAGTAAGACACAAGAGAAAATTTGAAGGTAGTATAAATTAGAACTTGAGCATGATTTAAGAAATATTACAATAGAGTAAGTGGACGGTTTAAGTCGCACAAGGATAGAGATAAGTCAACATTTGAATGCATTTTTGTTACAGTGAACATGGATGCTGGTGGTAAATTTCAATTGAAATTCAATTGCAATTATCTGGTGATTCAATTTGACGTCATATCTAAATGTATTCAATGAATATTCAAGATAATTTATAATTTCACAAATGCATCATCGGTAGCACTTGAGTTTCGGATAATGGATTCGTTATCGAGTTCCATGCCATTTTTGAACAAAATGTTGCATGCTCTCGATGTTCCCGCGCGATCCCAAAATGTAAACATCAGAAGTATTTGTTTCGGATTAATTAAACTAAATTATATGGTCCATCCGATTCACAATAGACAGGAAAAAACAGTATCGACTTTTGACAAATTTTGCTCCAAGTGTGCCGCTCGAAAATTAAAAAAGTTCGATTATCATAAATTGTAGTCCAATCCAAGACTGCACCGAGGCAAGCAGGTATACTCGAACACGAGAAACAGTAGACGATCATATATGGTAAAAGGTAATTGTAGGTTGGTGTTTTTTACCGTAACGAGAAGAGGATAGATTTTTTTTTCTTATTTCGTCGAGGCCCGATGCGACTAGATTTCATGAGATTATATTGTAAGTAAATTGAAGGAAAAAAAATAAAACAAAAAAAATAAAGTTTTTTGTTGTCGGTGATGGGTTAAGGTCAAGTGATTGGCAAGTGTGAAAAATAATCGAGGATGAATAAGAATCTTACCATATTTGTAATTTGACCTTCTTGCCGTCCAATTCGATGGTTCGAATTTTAAAGTCAATTCCTGCAACGAAAACAAATGAATAATACCTATGCGTTGAGGATAACGGATCGTAAGCGTTTCACCGCGTCGACGAGAGATGTTAGGATAACACACAACGTGTCCTTTGTTCGTTCCCATTGATATTCTTTTGATATGATTGTACGAGAAAACGGGACACACCCTGTTCCCGGATGGTAAATAGTAAATAGATTTCATATATCAGGGTGATTCGTTGCGTGCGAGGATGTACGAGATAAAAAGTGTCCGAGATAAGACGACATCGCATACCGATAGTCGAGATGAAGGTCGTGTTGAATGCATCCTCGGAAAATCTGAATAATACACAAGTTTTGCCCACGCCCGAGTCTCCGATGAGGAGTAATTTGAATAAATAGTCATAGGTCTTTGCCATTTTTCCTTCACGAATACAATATTATTCAATCACCAACTATCTACACTATTAGATTCGCCGTGCCCGGATGTTTCGTCGTGTGTAGTGGTGGTGGCGAAGACAGCTGGTTGTGTCTCGAAAGACCCTTCCCGGAAATCTATCAGTCTCACATGCCACGCGTTTATCGCGATATAATTGGCGCGTTGATTTTATATCGCGACAAATGTTGGAACTTCAGAATTTACCGTGAATTATCGATGGACACGCGGGCAACGAACACGCGGTTAACAAACGGAATTAATCACATCGAACATCTGTCAAGAAAGCGATGACAGCCACACTCAACGACGCATTTTTTCCCGCTTGCAGTGGTCACACTGCACATGGAAGACTAGGAAGACTAGCTGCCATTGATTCGTCGAGATCACGCTTTGGCGCTCCCGGTTGCCACCGATGAGTCATGCGTGTCATAGGTACTTTATCGTCCCGACAGTAGCGTATCGAGAAAGACAGAGATAGGGCAGAATTATTTACTCAGGGCCGTAGAATTAATGTACTTTCAATTGAATTATCGTATCTTTTTCAATTATTACTAATAATGGACGAATTATTTAAGTGATCAACAATATTACATAAAAGTTACTATAAAACATAAAACAGCACATGAGTAACAAGAAAATATTAACAAAATTATTGTAACTTCCTGTATTAATGAAATTCTTTTTACCTAGTTGGCTAAGATTCAAAATCTGACCCGCTTAAGATTTGGTGGGTATTTCCAATTTGTTTGTTTGAATCTATGTATAAAAACGAAGGATATTATGATGAATTAATTATGAATTATTCACTGATTCACTCGATTATTCATATTATCAGTTGGACAAAAGAGTAAGAGTCGTAACCAATCAACTACTACATTGTCACTAGGACCCTCAAAGTACTATGTCAATAGGACAAAATATGGAAGTCTCAAATCGTATAACTGCATAAATATATTACATCAATGTATAACTACATCAACAAATCTAATTATTATTGGATACTACCGTAAAGCTAAAACGACCGGGAAGCTATCTCTTAGTATAATTAATAGTATATTATGCGCTGACTCGCATAAAAAATATCAGCCTGGGCGTGAGGGAGGAAAATATAAATTACTTACAAAATTATACTCGAAATGCTTACACGCTCGTAAAATAACTGAATGTTGAAAATTATTGTATTTTTAGATTTTGTGGTACACTCTGAATCGCAAATTGTATGTCTACAATAATTTTGGTACGGCTGTTAACAATGCAGGCCAAAAAATAGAGCCGAAAAAGAGTGATTTCGTGAAAAACATGATTCAGGAAACCGATTGTGCCATCACTTGGGAGACAGTCTCTACTTATATTGTGCCATGTCTTCGACTTAGGTTTTCCATTTTGTACGTTTTTAGAAACATTTGACTGTAAAAAATCGCGTTTTTTTTTTCACGTATAAAATGAAAGTTAATGAAGCAATTTTGATACTCTCCAAAGAAGAATTGTAGAGATTTGAAATACAAACATAATGAACGCTGGAACGACATGATCAAATTTTTATCAACGGCAAAAAACGAATACATCAGCGTTTTTTTAAAAACTCGTAACGCTACCGTTTCTCAAGTTATGGCGCAGGCTCTTCTGAGATATTGTTGGCAATAGCAACATCCCCAGTGCCTCTACACAACATTTCTATGCATGCTACCAACCCTCAAATTTATTATATGAAAGTATTGTTTGTGTCATTGACGCACCAAGTCCCCTCCATAATGAAACATCGTCTCCCTCGGATCTTGATGAACATCAGCTCCACCTACAGACTAGAAGTGTGTAAGATATAGTTACACAAAAAGTTATTGATAGCATGTGTACGGACTGAATTGGTTTCAGAAATTTTGTGTGGAGGCACACGCGATGTTTGCTATTAGCAACAATATCTTAGTACGAAAAGGAGATATCTATATGCATGGGGATTTTTTTTCGTTACGTTTACCATACCTAAGAACCTCTCATCAAAATAAGAGCCATACAAAATAACACGGAGTGGAACTCCGCTGGCGGGGGCGTTCCAATATAAATAGATCTAACCACGCTAATGCTCACATTGAATTATAGCTTGGACGCGAACGGAAACGGGAACGGGAATGGGAATAATCCATTTTCTTCAGTATAACTTCATTTATTTTAATATTATTCATTCCATTATTTATTAATTTCTTTAAATTCATTGTACTTTGTGCTTCAATTAATTTTTATCAAAATTAATTGTTTTTAAAATTACATTTATATTTTTCTCGCAAAATAAAATTACTTTACATAATTCAGTTACATACTTCTTCAACAAATAGAAACACCACTCGTCGAATACTGCAAAGCTTTACATCGCTCGCTGAGCGCTTGACGTAAAGTAGCACCATTCGCTGAGCGCGGGCGAAGAGCAACACGCCTATGGTGCGTTCGGGGAGCACGCTTTAAGCGCATCAAACATTTATGGTTGTTCGACTTGTCGCTTACAGCGCTCATGAGCGTTGGCAACAATGCCTGGAATCACGGAACTGAAATGCTCACAAACGCTAACTCCGACGAGGTGAGCCAGTGTGAGCGTCACGAACAGTGTTGCCAACCCTACAGTTTTAACTGTAGATTTACAGTTTTTTAGAAATAGTCTCAGTTTTTAGTTTAGGCATTTGAATCTACAGTTTTTTTTATTTAATGCTGTATTTACACATTCGCGCGAGTAGCGAGACGAATAGCCAGACGCAGCGCAAACATGAGTATATTGCCGCATTTGGGATACTATTTTATGAGCAAGAAAAAGAGATAGATGATCATATCTAACATGTTATATATATATATATATATATATATATATATATATATATATATATATATATATGTTTATATATATTATAATTGTTGTACAGGTTGGTATTTCCAAGTTTGTTGCGTTAATTTGATTGATTGAAAGTTTCATGATCACATGATTTTTGTTTATAATACCTTCCCCATCTGTGTTTTATTTATAACTACCATTATATAATACAAAATAACAATGAGCTGTTGATTTATCGTTTTTTAACTAATATTTACAGTTTTCTACAGTTTTTTTTAAGCATGTCTCCAGTTTTACTCTAGGATCGGGTTGGCAACACTGGTCATGAACGACGTGAGCATAAGGGAATGTGAGTGCGCTCAACCCAAGTCGAAAGGGCCCGTAAGCGTTAGCGTACTCCCCGAACGCACCCCTAGTAGAGCGCGAAGGTGGCTTTCAGATGAACGTTATTTACCTGCGTTCGATCGCAATCACGGTCGTACATACAGGTCGGGAAACTCGTCGGAATAAAGTGACTACGAAATGTCGCCAATATGGCGGCCACACCAGGCCCGTGTATTCCACTGAACTCTATACATACTGTATGTATAGAGTTCAGTGGTGTATTCCATGGAGCCTACTGAAGTCTAGAGATATTTGCGTTTGCGCGTACAGAATAGTTATAGTAAATCGGCCTGCTGTGGCGGCCATATTGGCGACATTTCATGGTCACTCGAATACATGTAGCTGGTATAGGAGTGTCCCGACCTGTATGAACGACCGTGGTCGCAGATGTGCGCATGGAGCAAGCGCGAGCGGGCCATTATTTGAATTCAAAAATATGAAAATAAAAATTTATTACCGCTCTTCTATTATTATGATTAAAAATTGAGATGCAACAGTTAAATCAATTCGTGCATATATTAATTATACAACATGTAGCTTATGCTCGTTTGCTGAATGCATTCCGTATTCCATTCAGTCTGTTACCGCTTCTAACAATTGTTGACATTTCGCTCGTACGGAGTGAATTACATAGTTTTAATGCCCAAGTTTTCCAACAGTACCTGTATCGTTAGAATAAACAAATATGTTACAGAGCCAGTTACTATGCTAGGTAAGTATTATGATACGAATAAAATAAGATTAATTTCGCAAAACAGATATTCCTAACCTCACTTCTCTGGTATGCTTGAATGCAATCATTCAACTATTTTTTATTTCCGCATGTTCTAAAGTTATGTGCTTTTTTGTAAAAGGAAAATCAACGAAAAAGACTTGTGGAGTCATAGTTGCTTTTCTGGTTTCATTCCTGAAGAGCAAGAAGTGTGTTTATACGAAGAAGATATGATTTATTCCAGTGCGTACACCAACAATTATAAAGTCTGGTAAGAAAATTAATTTTTCAGTAAACTTATTGAGATTGATTTCTAGTTCCAAAACAAGGTGAAGAAACACTAGCTTTTGAATTTTATACCAACCCCGTAGCTCTGAACCATATTCCGGCTCATGAATGTTTCAAAACCTATTGTGCTGAAGATTACCTATTTGTATTGAACGTTAATAGCAATCTGGAACCAGGTAACATCATGATTTTTGAATTTATTAAAAATAATCTTTTATAATTCACATAATTGCTTTTGTTATCTATGAGTAGGGGATACGGAGGCGGAACGGCCCGCCTAACGTTTGGAGCAATTTTTTGGGGTCTCAATGATGAAAAAATTATGAAAATTAGGAACCGTTTAGTCAAACATTTTTCTAATAAAATATGCAAACAAATATAGCATAAAATAATACATTTTGTTTGTTACATCAATAAACTGAAAAAGTGTCTTGATGTACGTACACGGGGCGGAATGGTCTTCGTAGCTTTTCTTTAAATTTCGTGCACCAATTTTGTCTTTCCATTTTCCGTACGTAATGACGTACCATCTACAAACGAGAAAAGCCAAACATACGGTAGGGTTCGTTAACTGAAGAATAAAAGGTGATCCGAGTGGAACGATCTATTATAGTATAATACCTGTACACCATTCTGCCCCAAACGCATATTTAAGCAGAAAATATTCAGTAACCATAGTAAACAATTTTTTTCAACTACATTTTACACAAGGATAGCTAAGGACGTGTTGATTTAAGTGGGCTTAACGTTGATTGCGAAAAAAAAATATGACAAACTTACCTTACTTGAAGTGGGTCCGGAAGGTTATAATAGAACAGCGAATTCGTTCACTTTTATGGGTAGACTACGTAACTGGCGCGCGACAACAGTTGCAACGCTACTCAACAATAACAAACATTCTTTTTGTTGAAGAAATGGTATTTTGAATGCCCAAATGCCAAACCTTTCCTATGTCATAAATTAACTACTGACGCTCGTAGGGTAATAAATGGCATATGTTTTTCTGACCCTCCCTCGAAGACCGCCCGAGGACGGTGAGTGTTTGGAGAAGGGGTAACCGCGTGAAAAACAACTTTTGTTTTTCGTAAGTTCGCGAGGCGGTATCGGTTGTCAGTAGCGTGACAGACCCTTGGCAAGTAACTGCGTTTTACTTTCTGTCATCAACAGCGCCTGAACTAACTATATCACGTAATATTTTGTTTTCTTCAATAAATACTTTTTATTCTGCAGTCCGATTGAGTTCTGTCTTTTGCTGAAGGTAGAATCTCAACACTTTTGATAAACAGTGGTCGGTCTGAATGCTTCCTAACGCTTCTTACCAGTGACCCCCACCCTTCCACCCGTCCTTCCACGCATTAAAAAAAAAGCTGACCAGAACTTTTGTACGATTCAAAATACATAGTGACTGGACTATCTGGACGAAATTGAACGATCGAGACCGTTCTAATCTGGTAGTCCATTCCGCGCCGATCTCCCATACATGAAATATCCGCATTGTTATGTAATATACACCATTTTAGACTCATAAGTTACTACTCCACAACAATTATTTTAACCACAACAGATATTACACACGCATGTTACGTAATTTATGCGTCGTGTGTTTCATAAGTCGCCTGAGACAAAATTAAAAGTGTACTTTGATCCTAAACAACCTATTTCGAGGGTATTTAGGAAACGCGCACCCTACCACTACACCACGCAAGAGCTTAAACTCTACAAACGTTTTTATCACATCCAAAGTTGACGCGAGGAGAACGCGTTCACTCATTGCTGTAGCATATTTCCATCATGCCGTGATCGCGTTATGAGTACATAAAATTTTGATCACAGCATGTTGTACTTATGTTACGATTATGTCACTATGGAATGCAATAAATAATCGATCATGGAATGATGGAAATATGCTACCATGATATGTACTCAATATGTTAGAAATCAAAGGAGTCATATCACGATTAAAATATGTAGGCATATTTACAACTATATTTTGTTAATCATCCCACGTTGACAATATGTGGTCAACGTGCTGACAATTGTGTCATACTCCATGATGACCATGATGATCACGAAATTCTATCTGGGTATAAAAGAAATGGTTGCCGTTAGCGGGAAATATTTTAAATGAAAAATGCTTTTTTGTAATAATCACCAGATATTCTCAGGGATATGAGCAAAAAATAATTCAACATATCAAATTTCCTCCTAGACTGATAATTTGTTCTGCTGTGCAGAATCCTGTTCCACAAACTGAAAATGTAAAAGTGACCTGCAGACCCTCGCAGTATGTTGTTTAGGCTCAGAATATGAATTCAAGCTGTTTCATAGTTTTAATAGGCCTTTTAGGCTCAATATACAATTTCAAAGTAACGATTTCCACCTCAAAGGCCCGCTTTTAGGCCGACGAGGTTGAAATACGATTCCACATTTTGACGCAAGCCTGACAACAAAAGAAATGAGGCTCATGAGGCTCATGAGGCGCAAATCACATATTTAATTTCGACTCGGGCTACTTCGCGCTCTGGCATATTATTTGATATGAATTGTTTGAAAACTGAAGTCACGATGAAATGGAATTACTTTGTTTGGGAATTGATAATTGAATGCTAAACGAGACTAGGATAATAAAATAGTACAATGACGAAAATTTACACAAGAATCTAGAGCTTGAGACTTATTATCGAGTAAAATTTCAGACTATGAGACATGAAGAGGCAGATCGACGATGGAATTTTTTAGAAATTTGAAAAGTTGTCACGAGAAAAATATTTGATTTTCGTTAAAATTTCAAATAGTTCAGCACTGTTTTAATAATCAATAGATTGTTGTGTGTACCAGCAAATAATAACCGATATTTGTAGTATTGGCTATAGTCACTGCTGTCTGATAAACAGCGTTTGTTTCGTAGAGGCAGTAACAACTGCAAATTATTTATATTGACGTTATAATCGATGATAATATTAGTGTGCAGAATAAGAACGCAATGAAACAAACAGCAACGAATAGAATCAATACTTCTACAGGTGTTGAGCATACATCATCGCAACGCATCGTTGCGGGTTGAAAATTTATGGATAATGGATAAATGTACATTTGTTTGATTCCGCAACTGTCGAAATATGACCATTCACGAGCTACAGAACGTGAAAGACTAGCCATATATTTTTGTTCCATGTAATTTTAAATCCAGCAATGCTTCGCTCGATGTGAATAATCGCCAAATTTTTTAGTAAATGTAGAGGATTCCGCTGAAATAGAGCTTGATTGGATATACGAGTTCTCGGAGTTCTCCGCAGGACTCGAAGAGTACTTGCGAATTCGAGCTTCTCTTCTTGCACAGCGGCAGTCGCCCGACTGGACTTACGTCGTCGGTGGTTACGATTAAAGGCAATTGACTCGTAATGTTTTCACATCTATTCTGTTTTTCGCTCTTCACCTTCGAGGTAAAATTTATTGTTAGTTTGATGAAATGAATGGCGCAACGAATGTTTTCCTATTTGGTCTGACGTTCTTCACCTCGTGCTCGCGCTTTTCTGACGTTAGCACGAATTGAATAACAGTCGGACTGCGCGACCAGTGTTCAATTTGTTGACTTCCACCTCTGACAAATTGTAGTAGGATAATTCGCAAGAATCAGGTGAGATAATAAGATGAGAGCACATCAGAAGAACAAGCCATTCCCAAGATGTGGGGATGTGCCTTGCCAGCTGGCGTTGCAAGTTCTGTCGCAGATAGAATAGTATAAGTATCCGCTCGTGTCCAGTTGCACAGTCAGAACGAAGATTTACACCTTGTTGCGAGCGGGCTGCTTAACTGTTCCACACCGTTATTGAGGTAAGTCGTGGCTTCAAAACTTGTAGCACTTCTTGATCGAGTTTAAACTGTCGGGAGAAGTTTTGAAACTGTTGCGATATTGGCCAATGTTATATCATTTATGCGGTACGAGATCCTTCGTTGGAACGTATCTCATCAAGCTTATTGAGAAATGAATTTGTCAATTGCTCCACTACTCAGATTAGGTCGACCCTTGTCGTACACTGAAAAATAAGGATAGCTGCAGTAAACATTTTCTGGTTAGCCTCCGCATGCTAGATGGTTGTGGTCCCTATCCTAGTAGTATAGTGAGTCGAACCATCTTGGATAGGCGTGGCAACTATCTATCAGTTAGCTGGCGTAGATGGGGACGGTGACTATCCGGCATACCTACTAATGCTACGTATGCAACAGATAGGGATGTCAACTATTGCGGGATTTTAGGTCAAGTCGCCCTGTCGAAGCGAAAAAGTAATAAAATTTTTCCGACATACCTTCGAACATCTTGGTGTACTTTTCAAGGTCCCATTTCATTTTTCTTCCAACGCGAATTTAAATTGATAAATAAAGCCAATGGGGAAGAGAACGCGCCATTCACGTGTATACTGCGCACTGACAATAATTATTTAGTGCGGTAGATGCTGGTAAGGCATATCCGTTGGGATAGACGTGACAGCGCCAATCTTGATGCTTATCCCATGCAACCTTGCTCGGAAGCATTCTATCATTATTATTATTATTATTATTATTATTATTATTATTATTATTATTATTATTATTATTATTATTATTATTATTATTATTATTATTTGGCGTATCATCCTTCCGATTAATGATCGATAATTTCAGGGACGAGGGAGATTCGCTAGTTGAGTCGGACCTCGAAAGCATATTCTGATCGAAACAATTTTTTTCAGCTAATACTTGAGAATTAAAATTGTTGTGTTCTTCAAATATTCATCCGCATTCTGAGTATCTCACAAATTATGCGACGTCTTCGCAGAAAAATCTTACTCATCGCCTGGGCGTCGTGATTTCTGTAACTCATTCATGATTTCCAAACCGAGTTATCGAGAAACAGCGAAGAACATGAACGATGCAGCAAAATAGTGTGCAATTTTGATTTGGCAATCGGACGGTGCATTCGATCCTGATATAAACGTGTAGATACGAGCAAATCCTATTCATTGGAAAAACGTCATCAAAACTATTGGTACTCAATCCGAGAGGTGGTCGTCAATTGCTGTGAAAATTCGAAAATGTAAACGATCACAGCGTGTAGTTTGGACCGTTGATTTTGTTTTGAAAATTTATAATCGATCCACTTGTTCGTCAGCTCCACGTATGCAAATGTCGAGCGAACGTTTGATACATATGTAGAACTTCTGATATATGTAGAACTTCTGATACATATAATTACTGATAGTTTATAGTTGAATTCTACGGACTTTTTGAGTAAGAAGAAAACATTTTTTCGGGTGTATAGTTTGTAAAATATAGTAATACTCATACAATGACCGCGAGTCGCACATACGGACCATCTATTTATAGTTTAAGTACAATTTCCCAACGAAGTGAAATAATTTAACAATCACAAATCACGATAGGAATTGAAAAAAAAAACCACGAATTGTAGTAGATTGATTGAGTCAATGTGATTTGGATGAATGGTTATCGAGTAATCAACAAAAGTTACTTTTAAGACTCCGTCTCCAGACCTGGGTATTTCGGGTCTGATCCAAAACGGTTTTGGTTCATAAGTTTCCAAAAACCGAATGTACAGAGCTGCTACCCCGCTCCAAGAAAAGTTATGTTACAAAGGAAACTAAAACCCGCAGTTGAAAGTCTCCATGCCATTAGAGCAGTTCAAATCCAGAGCGGTTTGCCAGTGTACCAAACCCGCAGATGGGTGCACATTTTTGTTACGTTTTAACGTATTTTTTGCTGCAATAGCACTACAGACGAGGAAAAAATTGTTTAAACATTATTTGTTCCAGTTGATTTGTTCGATTATTTTTGTTGATAAAATGTGTTAATACTTATATCTAATACATGATTCATTGCCTTTTTTACTGGTCCAAACTTAAGAATTTAATATTGAACGAACGAGGCGAAGTATATTTTTCCCGAAAGCCGCATTATTGAACTTTAATTTGGTGTTTTTTCAAATACGATCTCTTAATTTTCCATGAAGTTACGATTTAAAAAAAATACATTTTCTCACAATTCTATGATTGGTCAATTAAGTCGATGGTTTCTAAGACTAGCATGATTTTTCCCAAATTTGCGGACGTTGTTAGAAAATATTGAACTCTATTTTTCAAATGAAAGTTCATGTTCGCAAATCTTGACTGGCGAACCAGACATGAGATTGACGTCCGATGAGAAGTTGGTAAACACTTATGTCCAGACGCCGAGTGAACATAAATTGATCATGTTTCATCCGCGAGACGCTGCAAAAATAATAATACTACCAATGACAAAAATAATACTCATGTTTAAATAACTAATATAACAGAGTGCAGAGAAAGCTAGCGAATCGATCATCAACAACTGTACTTAGTTAGATCACATCGATAAATGCCATTTGAATATTCTTCACCAGGAGGGGAATGGAACGTTGCCTCGAATGCATTTTGGAAGCTTACGTTTATGTGTGTGGGTGGCACAGTCTCGATATCTTTTCTCTGCGAACGATTCTTTGAATATCCTCGCGTGAGAGTCTTTATATGCTATACCTTGATTGCTCATGAGATGCTGGAGGAACAATTTTGTATGATTCTTGAGATTGCTGATTATGAAACCACCGTGAAAATTGCAAAATTGGCGCCCTAAAGAAACTCCTTTGTACCACATTTCAGAAAAACTTAGCATATTATAAAATTTTGATCGGCCATATTGAATCTGCCATTTTGATTTTTTTAAATTTGACAGCCGATTCGCAATCGGTGACCTCAGAAACCGTTGTGCGTCACATTTCAGAAACAATCAACTTGTTTCAAAATGTTCATTGGCCATGTTGGATCCGCCATTTTGAATTTCGAGAATTTGCCAGCGGATTCATAATCAACGATCGTCAAAACCTTCGTAAACAAATTTTCAGATAATATTAGCTATTATTTCATCTAGGCATTAATTTATTCTGAAAATTATGCTTTTGTTTCATGCTAATTTGTTATTAGCAGTAATTGTTTGAAATATTTATGCAATATTATTATTTTTTTCAACATATATTGGATTGTTGTGAAAGCAGAGATCAAAAAACTGCAACGAAATCGATAACAATCTGCTCATAACTGTTAAAAAATTGGCACTGGCTAGGTGGGATACTGGTATCCCGCTGTGACTGAAAGGGTTAAACAAGTCGCAAAACCCTTTAGATTTCCAGATCACGATCATGTGGATGTTGGCTTCGTGGAGTGTTTTTTTGGGTCTGGTTGGATGCGTCGTTACGTACTATTGGTACGTTCAGCGGAAGTTCTCTATCTGGAGGAAAAAGGGTGTTCCGTTCCGGAAGCCGCATTGGTTCATGGGAAACGTTGGTAGCGTTATAAAAGGGGAAATCCCCGCGGCTGAGAATCTTCTCGACTATTATCAGGAGTACAGAGACGAACGATTCTTTGGAATATGGAGTTTTTACACGTTGTGGATAATAGTCAATGACTCGGAGATGTTACAAAAGATAATGGTGAAGGATTTCGCTGTATGGCCGAATCGGAATGGACATATGAACGAGAAAGCGGATCCGATGAGCATGAACATGCTGAACCTACGAGGCAAGACGTGGAAAACGGTGCGAGCGAAATTGTCGATCGCTTTTACGTCGAGAAAATTGAAGCAGATGCATTTTTGGCTTCTCGAGTGTTCGAAGGAGTTCGACAAATGTTTGATCAAGGCTGTCGACGCCGGAGGTGTGATCGATGCTCAGGACTTGACCGCGAGGTTCACGTCGGACGTCATTTGCCATTGTATTTTTGGAATAGAAATGTGCTCCATGATGGACGCAAACTCTGTTTTCAGAGTCATTGGAAAAAAAATTCTCACTAAATCCAATTTGACTAGGGTATTCGATCTCATGTACAATCTTAGTCCTTGGCTCGTCGATACGTTTAATTTCGTCAATTCGGACAGGAACATCCAAAACTTCATCGTCAGAATCATGAAAGAGAATCTTGACTACAGACGAAAAAACAACATCAACAGGGAAGATTTGTTCGGTGTACTGATGAAGCTGACAGCCGAGGATGCCACGATTGTTGCGAACGACGTTGGTAAGTGTGGAGTTTTATTCGAAAATGTTGTCTGGTTTTAGTTTTCCTGTGTTGAAACCTGTTCGGAGATCGTGAAGTGGCAATATTTTCCCGTTTCACAGCATCGTACCTCTCTATTCTAACATTCGTTGTTGCACGTAATCGTGCGGGTGTGAAATTTTTCTGGGTAACAGTACAGAACAGCGGCAGCAAACCAATTTCGATGCCAAAATGTTGTTATTGTTATGAACGTCTTCAGTATGTTCCAAGTAGTGAATTTAAGGCTCCGAAGGCTGACATTCTTTATTATATCCATAAGTTATGGGGTTTTCTAAATAGGGCAACTTTTTCATTTTCAAATCTATTCATTGTCTGCTGTCATTTTGAGAAAACTGGCAAAAAACCATAAAAACACCATAGACCCCATTGTTCACAGAGTTTTATGGGGTTGGGTCGGTCGCTGTAACACATACAGACGCGCGCCCGTTCTAAGTCACATCCACCTACACATGCATTTTAGACGAATGATACCGAAAATACCATTTTAGTGTTTTCATTTTTTCACGGCACGCCACCATAATATTGCATGTTTCGCCATTGGTGAGTGAAACACTAGAAAAAAATTTGGAGTCGTTGCGAGGTTGGAAATGTCTTATTTTATTCAAAATAGCCCTACCTTCAAAATACCATCAACCTATGGGAATAATGAAAAATTTCAGCCTCCGGAGTTTCAAATCACTAGTGGTAACATACTGAAGATGTTCATAACAAAAACAAAAGTTTGGCATCGAAATTGGTGTGCTGCCCCTGTTCTGCACTATTAGCTTTTTCTTGAAATAACAATCAATTTTATCAAGAGTTCACCGATGAACTCTTGGCGGCGCAGGTTTTCCTTTTCTTCATCGCTGGATTCTTTAATACCGCGGCAACGATCAGCTTTTGTCTATACGAGTTGGCTGTAAACAACGACATTCAGTGTCGACTCCGCGACGAGGTGCATCGCCAGAAGCATTTGGATAACGGAGAAATTTCGTTGAATGGATTGAAGAACATGAAGTATCTGGACATGGTCTTTCAAGGTGAGACAACGAGCACGGACTTGTAAATCGTACCATAAAAATTAAGATTTCGAGTCTTGGACTTGCCACGTTTTTAAAGATTTTTGACAAGCGTTCTTTTTGGTACCAAAGAAAATGCCAGAAATGATTTCCAGATTCGTATATGCAGCTCTTATTGTTGAATTTATCTGTTCTGCGGTTCTCTAGAGACTTTGAGGAAGCACCCTCCGGTACCACTGGTGACTCGGAGGTCAGTGATGCCATGGCGTATTCCAGATACAGACATAATATTGCCTGCAGGAACAGTATGCCAGATTCCTATTTACGGAATTCACCGTGATCCGAAATACTACCCGAATCCTGAAAAGTTTGATCCTATGAGATTCACCGAAGAAGCAAAGAAACAGCGACCAGCTTTCGCTTTCATGCCTTTCGGTGAAGGTCCCAGGAATTGCATAGGTAACGTTGTCCATCGATATCTTGACACGAATCTAACAATCGTTTATTTCAGGTGCCAGATTCGGAGATCAACTGTCGAAATTGGCGATTATCACGGTAGTTAATAACTACGACATCTCTTTGTGCGAAAAATCTGTAAATCCCCTGAAACTCGATCCGAATTTGGAGTCATTATACGTCAAAGGTGGTTTATGGATCCGGCTTACGAAACGCTAAGAAACAAGCAACCTCGACAGATCATCACCTAGAATCCTGTTCTCATGAATTACTTAGCAATTACTTATGAACTAACAATAGCAAGTGCAGTAAAATGTGGATGTCGATTTGGTATTTTGTTGGCTCAGAAACAATCCAGAATTGTTACGCTAAAACATTGCGCTGAGAAGAAAAAATTTATTTTACAATTAATTTTCACCAATGTCATTTTTGAGAGATCAATTCACCTCGCTCTCCCGACTTCTACTGATCATGGTCATGATTTAACGCTGTGAGCGAAGGCATCCAATGTCAAGTCTACGAAGAGTTGCAGCGTGAGAAGTATTTGAATAAGGGAAAGCTGACCTACGATGGTTTGAAAAAATTGGACATGGTGATCCACTGATCTCTACTACACTGGATATGGTATACGGGGCGTTTTAGCCGCAGCTCGCTGTGAGCATTAGAAGCCATTTGTTTGTGGGAATTTGACACATTATGGCGCCAAATTCAAATGCGTTGAGCGGGTAGTACATGAAAAACGAAGGCAATATATGGTCTACACATCATATTATTATCATCGAACTAAAACGAATTAGGCAAGATCTGATTTCTTAGTTTAAATAATCGAAAGAGACCTCTAATTATTGATCAATCTTCAACTATCGTAACTCGAAGGATTATCTGGACAATTCAGAATCAAAAAAGCAATTACAGTAATAGGATCTACTGTATAAATTTTATGTATGGATTACTCAAAGAATGCAATGCTGGAATTAGTTGTATAAGTTATATTGTATAATTCGATTGTACAATAAGAATCGATGATTTACAAAATAATTTTTCAGTAAAAATGGTTGTAAAAATCATAAATTATATGTACAATTATTCGGAGTTTCATTCGTTGAAGTTGTCCATGTCATTCAAGGCTGCCAGATCGGGGGGTATTCCATATTTTATCAACTAGAGAAAGAGAGGTGACAAAAGGTTGTATGAAAAAAAGTTTTTATAAGAAAATTATACGTTGTTTATTATTAATAAATATAACACTATTATAGTACTACTATAACAACTGACAAAGTAGCAAATGCTTTTTAACCAGTTACTTATGAAAGGATCAATGATGTTCCTGTGTATTTACAGCGGAACAATAGGCACATGCTGACTTATAAGTTCCGTAACGAGTTGGAATGCCTCCTTCAGCTAATTGTACATTCACTCCGATTTTCTGCAACAATTCGGTTGAAAAATGATCCGAGCACAGTCTCATACTTTTCAGAGGCTTGAAACTTGGACCTAATCGCATATTCTTTAACCAAGCTTCCATTAGCTCTGGCTGCTTGAGTGCGAATCTATAACAGAAGGAACAAGTATTTAACTCCACGATTTCACATGGCATTGAAATTCTATGACAAACATCTACCAGTTTATTTCGAAATAAACTAATGCAAACTTGACCTAAGGGATATAGACAAGACACTTTTAGAACATTTGGGTGAAATACTCACTGATGGAAAGTTCTGTCGCCGCCCGGTTCTTTATCCTTTTTTTTCACAATAACAGCATTCCATGACCATTTTGCTTTATATTTTGTATTTATATTCTAAGCCTCAAACCTCACACTCAAATTTCACTGTACTGCTTCGTATTCATAAGACAATCTTGATTATTCGATAAACGACGTGCGCCACCATGTTGAAATGTGTCAAATTCCCACAAACAAATGGCGTCCAAACACTCACAAGAATTCTGGCCTATACCCTATCCAGTGTATAGTAGAGATCAGTGTGGTGTTCATGGTTACGTGAAAGCAGCCAATAACAGTTCTCCTTTTCGGATACATCGGAATGACCCGGCTGTGATTGGCTGTTGTCATGTGCCGCATCGAACAGTACACGGTCGGATCCATCTCGTTGCGCAGGCAGATATTCGAATAATAATCGTTGTAAACAAAAGGACCTTTTATAATGTGCGAGAATAATACTGACGTACAAATATCCGAACTGGAATCTGCACTGTCTTTTAAACTTAAGCAGCCGCGTAGGCAATCATTTTCTCAAAGAAAATCCATAGTGTTGTTGCCTCCGAGTCAAGGTAAGTACATAACATGTCATGTTGTTGAGGTTATTCATTGTTGGAAAATAACATTTTCGATTCGCAATTTTTTTCTTCTCGCAAGCAGCACTCTATACAACTGTTAAAATATCAAGATATATTGAGCAAAACGAATGTTATTATCCAGTCATACTTGTGGATGAATTGTTGCATTTCTTATCTATACTTGAATTGCTGCAAATTTATTTGAAAAAAAAAAACCAACAAAAACCGATACCTGACAATAATTTTTATGTGCAGATGACGATTTTGGGAATTTGAGCGGTCCGAAAAAATCGGATGACGAACAAATTGAAAATGTGCAAACCACGCAACCAAAAACAGCCGGTGACACCTTCAACATACAAGCATACATCGATAGTCTTCGGGAAGAGAGAAAATGTTGGAGGAAAATGTTACGCAAGCGTAAACGTCGTCGAGAAGCTCTGTTAGAACTATCCCATAATTCCCAACAAACAGAAGAAGATATCGATTTGTCCATCCTTACGGATTCGGAGAGATCTTTTTTGTCGGGAGCGCCAAATTACCAACAAATACGCGAGAAAATCGAAAAATTATCAGACTTGGCTGTGGAAACTGTTATATTGAACAAACATATTGTACATTTACATAAACAATGCATGCTCAGGGCACAACAAAAATTAGATGATATGACTTCGAGGATCGTTCCTATGATTGATTAATTTTGAAATCCATCTGAAATTTGTTTTTTTATGATCATGATTGATTGCCTTCCAATTTTTATATCGATATGAGATAAAAACTTGTATGTGTTTTTCATTTCCAATTGTATTCATAAGCTTTTTGTTAAACTGTAAATTGAATAAAAATGTTACTGTGCATTCGCTTTCAATCAATTTATAATCGTTATTATTTTTATTGCTTGCGACGAGTACATTGTTGTCGATGTTTCAAAAGGTTGAAAAATGAACAAATGTTGCCAATCGAGTGAAAAAGTTCACCAGTACCAGAATCGTGTATTAAAAAAAAAAACAAAAAAAAACTACGGCTGATGATAAGGTTCTAAAAAACCAAGTCATCTAAACCGAATTACCCTTGGGGCCTAAAATGTCCATGAAACGTTTTCTAAAATACAATCTGATAGCATTTTCGATGATGCTGTTCTACATATTTTCATGTACGTGGAGTTCATTTGTTCATTCGAGCAATTCCATTTACACCTAGTGTTTTCCAGGTTAAACACACTGTACATTTGCCTCACATCGAACGATTTTGTATCGTCAATATTTAGTTACATAATTTATTTATGGTCCAAATTCGTGGTGATATCGAATCACGATATCGCTGTTTTGCTAACATAGTACCGAATCAACAATACGCTAAAATATTAAAGTTGATGTGCCATTCGCACCAATTAATGGATATCGATGATAATAAACTCGACACTCTAGCAAAATGAACAATTCTTCCTAAATGCTTGGTCGTTTTTATGAGCTGAAATCGCACGACGTACGAGTTGTTCTGCGTATCATTCAGTAGACTGTTACGGTTTTATTATCGTAAATTGCATGTCATTGTGACAGTGTTGTTTTTAATAATACTTTCATAGTTTGTGACTGATTACTGATAATCAGAATTTTCGCACCGACCAAGTCAGCCTTTGTGATGTTCAATGATAGTAATCAATGCTATTATTGATGAGGTGCAATCCTGCAGACGTGTCACAATAAATTCACACGATGCGAATCAACGATCACACAGGAAACATGATTGGCTACGTCATTCCACGGAACGCAACGTCGCGATTGAAAAATAAATATCAAAATAATCCACAAAGGTGTCATCTGTACAATTGAAAGTTTTTTCGTCTTCCAGCTTTTCTCTCTCGTTGAGCGAGATATTCTTTTCTCGAAATACTACTGCGCAATTCTAAAATATGATTAATTTTACGTACAATTTCGTCCGCAGTTGTAGAATCTGCTTCGAAATCGTGACTTTTAAACGATGCGGATTGATGAAGCGAGGGTGTTTGCCCCGACGATCCTGTAACAAAAAATATTTGGCCACCATTAAGTTTAGAAAAAAAAACTTACTGCGAACTCGTGCTTTTTAAAAAAATGTAACATCTATTTCTACCGATTATTGCTTCTGGATTTATAAGGTGAGGCGTGTAAACCAGAGCAAAAGTTGTTTTGGGTCCTTTGTGCTCAATTAACTCGCACAAAGCAATGTTGTCTATGTGATAACTAAAGGCTCGCTGCTTGTTCCAAAAGCGGTTCGCACCTTTCCCGGGCACCACAGGATCAATTTCGACCTTTTCTCCAGAAATCCCAAGAGATACCTCCGTTTTCGCCCTTACTTTGTGAATCAGATGTACCCTGTAAAACATTGAATCAATCCGTTCTATCGAATTATCGACAAAGTAAGTTTTCGCGTAGCATTGAAAGCAACTGAAAACTGGTTGCAAATCATTGTTGGTTCGTTATATCAATTCGAAAATTCGTTAAAGAATTATACCTGTATAACTGATACAGTGGTGCTTCCATAGCTGTTTTATGACCTTCCATTTTTGCCAAATCTTCCGCAACATTTCCATGTTCGTTAGGTTTTGTTTCAGTTTCGTTCACCGGCTGCACAGCTGGTGGGACAATCGTGTTATGTCGTGCTCGATCCGTAGGTGTCATCTCTTTTAGACCCAAGCATGTAAACCCAAACTTAGAAATCGTCTCTTTGGGATCCAAACACGGTAAGTCCCAATCTACTTCACCGTCATCTTCGGTAATATAAAGTCCATATTTCGAAATGGGATCCCTGCACGTGGATTCAGCATATTAAATACTATCTAAAATTTGCGAATCAAAATTTGGCAGATTATTACTGAACCAACTATTCAACACACAATTATATGTTTCCGAGTTGATTTGCAATATTAAAAAATATCAGACGTATCATAATTTGCTTATGGTAGGTTTGGTTAAACGATTTAAATGAGAGTAAATAAAATTTGAACTGGAATATTTTGTCAGTCGTATCATTCGGGTTCTTAGCGAAGATAGCTGTAAAGTTTTGGTCAGTTTATTGCAAAAGCGAAGTTTTATGGTTGACGCAATAATAAGTTTTGGAAATGCATAACTATTAATCCTGTATCACTCGTCTCGCATCGAATTGTAGGATATCTGTGATTAATTTCAATTGTATCTGATGTTTTTTACGCACTTTAGCGGGTGATCGGGATGTTCGCTCGCATACTTGTAACATATGAGGCCTATAAATTCGTGTACTTTGGCCGTTGCAATCACCGTAACATGAATGGGATACTTCTGTTGTTCTTCGGGTAACATGGACATAAATATTCTATATTTCTTGGCTGGTAGACCAACTTGTGCCTAAAATAAAAGGTCAATTATCATTTATTCCACCAGGGATAAAGTGTATTTTGAAAACGATCGAAAGACGTACATTGCCGTCAAATTTTGCGTATTCAGTAAATGGATTTTGGGGGAGATTCGGGCATTTTTCTAATTGTTCCGAAAGAAGCGAATTTCTTTTATTTCCTTTCATTTCTTTCTTGCGGAAGTCTTTGCGTTGAAAGAATTCTGACTGTTCTTCTACAGTTATATTAACGGGATTATTTTCCCACTTCACGTGTCTGACTTCGGCGGCTTTTTTTCGTTCCATATCCATTTTTTCCAAACGCTGCGCCGTATTGGAACGCTGTCTGTGGCCAAACTCCATGTCTAGAAGATAATGTATGTTCGTCGCTAAATTAGTACGGCTTTCATGTAGGAATCATTATCCGACTATCCAAAGCGGAAAGACTCTGTGATACGAATAGCTCGTCCGCTCGTACCAAAAACTCTGCGTGATACTTCTATCGTATGTTAATTGAAAAACCAATTTGTGGCAAGCTTTGTCACAAGCAGAACTAACGCTTGCATTTCGCATGGAATAATTTTTATACAGACTCGATCCCAGCTACCCCGGTGAATGCGAAATGTCGACGGACTATTTCTGCCATCGAAGCAAAACAATAGGCAAAATTAAAAACCATCGTCTATGTTGCTCTACCCATTTGTATATCGTAAGATTCGGCCATGGCATCGATATCCTCGTCGTCGCTATCATCCGTTCCTGGATACGATTGTAAAACACCGTTAGCTTTCAGTTGCTTTGGTAAATCTTCGCCTAGCATCACCATTTCGCAGGCCCCTAAATGAACACGATAACAAAAGTAAGGTGACTACTAGTGAAAATTATTAGCAATAAAGTTGTTCGTGAGCATAGAAATAGATAAAGATTGTATCTTGTTTTCAAATTCAAATAAAGAATTTTTCCATCTGTAGGTCGTGCGTGTTTTGTTATTGCAAATGTATTTATGTTAGACCTGTGTCGTCGGTAGATATGAAGCTGTCCCGTATGTGGGATAAAAGCCAGTGTGGGTTGTCGTACAAGGCCATCTTTTGTTGGTTTAGAATACAAACGTTCGTCAATTCAAGCTGTGATTGGCAACAAGAACGATTTGTGTCGCGAACATTTTGAGAAGAGCATTATATTTCGCGATTTTTTCAACTATACAGCAGACGTGCGTAGTTCTTAAATTTATGAGCATTGACCTAAAGTCAAAGGATCATCGTGTTCCAAAATGACTTACCAATCGCGACAATTCAGGACATGTATAAATCAAGCCGATTTGATGCGAACCCAGCAGCGAAACAACCAATCAACGGAGATGATTTAGTAACTTTCTGTCCGAGCCTCGTACGTGATTGGTTGCTTTAGTACTTGGCAGGCAGCAAATCGACTCGGTGTATAGAGGGTGTCCCATTTATCTCCGCCACCTAAAATAACTCGGTAATTATGGTCGTCACAAAAAAATGTTTGAGACAAAAAATGTACAGTGTGAAGGGGATCATTGATAGCAACCGAGATATTAAGATTTATATCATTGATACTAGAAGGATCTCAAACGACCTCGACCTGTAATACTTGTTATGCGGTTTGGGTGCTCTACAAGATGGTTGAAAAAATGTATCATTGCATTTAAAAAAGTGAAGGTGACCTTCATTGTGCGTCAGCGTCTCTACCGAAATTAAAAAAATTGCTGGTATTGAATGGTCCCTTTCACACCGTACAACTTTTGTCTCAAACATTTTTTTGTGTTTTCGATAATTATCGAGTTATTCCGGGTGGCAGAGATAAATGGGACACTCTGTATATGGCCATTACATCCGATACAGTAGACCACTATGGACCACTCATCAGATGTTGCGTTTGTGACATCGTAATCTACGTTACATAATATTACGATAAGCATGATATCCGCACGCGTAACAGCATTATACATCTTAATTGCTGTATTACTACTCGCGATTTTTTCTCGTTGTGAGACATTATCCGATATCGCACGCGCGTGTCAGCGTTTTTTTCCGAATGCAACGTCACTGTAAGTTTCGCGTAAGAACCCGCCCCGTTGAGTCGTGAAAACCAGCCTTGTTCCCGATTGTATACAAACCATAGATACAAATGTTCAAACCAAAAAATAAAAACAAAAGACGACTGGAAATGGATCAATTTTTTAAACATCGAACGAAACGAATAGTTTTTATTATAACGATACCGATTCGTTTGATACGAAAGGAATGAAGTCGTCAACGTCAGTTTCGAAGCCATGTTCATTTAAGGTTAAAACGACGTGACACGCAGATGTGATGCAGGCAAATGGACAACAACCATAATGGCGATGGGAGAATCATATTGCGAAAAAATCGATGAAATATGCCGAGTTTGTTTGAAACGTGATGACTGTATGGAATGTATTTTCGAAACGGTTGATGTAGACAACGGGGAACTTTCTATCGCGCAAAGAATTGCTACCATTGCCCGTGTACAGGTGGGTGCGGTCACGTTTGCTACTCGACGCGGATCAGTGTCAATCAGCCGCATGCTGCGAGGCACTTTCCGCGCGCGGCCGTATGACAGATATAAAATCGAGCGTGTTTTGTTTCATGTACTCTGGGTCACGACAAACAACCCGAGTACGTAGTTTCGTAAACATATAAAATGTAAACCACTGAAATGAAAAGTTGCGTCGATAATGAAGCCAGTTCAGCCAAATTCTCGTTCGTCTAGCGATTGACATTCAAATTTTCGTTTAGATTCATCAACTCGATGGCCTGCCGGCGCTGATCTGTCACACGTGTCGTAGTCAAGTGGACAAGTCGTATAATTTCCAACTACTCGTCGAGATTTCAGATCGGTCGTTGCGACATTATTTGGATAGCGGGGAATCGGAAGAAGTAACGGTCAAAGAAGAGTCTTCGGACAAATCGTCGCAGACAAGCGACGAAGAAAATATGGACTTGGAGAATTTTTTATTAGAAAATGATATAACGAATCATTCCGATATAAGCGTAGTTTTTTTTCAATCGGAAGATGGTGCTACGGCCGTAGATATTTGTAATATCGGGGAAAGTGAAAAATTAGATTTGGAAAATGAACGATCGACGAGCAGCGTCGGAGCAAGGAAGGGGGAATTTGCGAATACTACGCTTACTAAACATGCAACGGGCAAATTGGATGACGAAGAAATTTCAGGACTGGAACGATTGCTCACTTCGAATAAAATGTATTTGGAAAGGACGCCACCCAAAGTTCATCGAATATACACTTGTAACGATTGCGACGAGATGTTCTTGTCCGACGACACGTTGGGTGAACATCGCGCGATGATTCACGCCGCGAAAAGCAAAGATGCGGAAACATGCGACATGGAAGTCCGATGTCAGTTATGTTTTGTTTCGTTTGCTTCGTTGTCAGCGTTGAAAAATCACGTAATGAAACATTTTGATGGTAGTAGTATAAAATCAGACGGAACAGTGAAAATTGTACTTGACAGTGTCAAAAACGAATCTGCGAGCCAGCTTGCGGCTGATAATCATGATTGTTGCATATTAGCAGACCTGGAGGGTGCCAATTGTTCTACAGAGGTCAAATTTGAGCCCGACGATGGACCGGCAGGAGATCCATGCGACGGATCACTGTCCACGGACGAAGTTGCGGACATCAACGGTAATAACGTGATCGTGCGGTTAAATTTGAATGGAAATAACGATCCGGAGTATGAATCTGATGTTTTCCATTGCATCAGAAAGCATGTATCGGACAGAGCAACAAATAAATCCAAAGTTAGGTATTGCTGTGAAAACTGTGATAAAGTATTCGCGCACAAGCACGATTATACGTTACATTTGAGACGTCATCTCGGCCTAAAACCTTTCAATTGTATTTTTTGCGACAAGACATTCATCACGAATGCCTCAAGAAAAGAACACGAACGAACTCACACCGGTGAAAAATTATTCGTCTGCATGATGTGCGGTAAAAGTTTTGTCAGGAAATCAGAGCTCAAGTATCACGAGGGTATTCACACCAACAAGCCAACGACGTGTACCGTTTGCAATAAACGTTTCAGCAACGTTCAGTCGTACAAAATGCACATGAAACGTCATATATTCGGTAGCCGATACGTATGTGAGATTTGTGGGAAAAGTTATTACACGAACTCCGAATTATCGAGGCACGTTCAGATACATTCTGGAAAACGTGCGTTTCCCTGCGATCTGTGTCAGACTTCATTTTTGTCCCGACCCGAATTGAACAGGCACTTGAAGTATCATATAGGCGAGAAAAAGTTCCGGTGCCAAGTATGCTTCAAGACTTACTTCGAGTCTGGACATTTGAAAATACACCAGCGAATCCATACCGGTGAAAAACCGTTTGCTTGTAACATCTGTAGCAAAGCTTTCATCACGAAACCGAAACTGATAAGGCATTCTAAGGCGCACTCGAAAGAGCGAACGATCATTAATGATGTAGATGAAAATCAACAAAAGAAAAGTCAACTCGCCGACGATATAGCATAACTTTTTCACGCCTAGCATACAGTATGAATGTCAATATCAAAAAACGGTGGGGCATTCCTCCCGTCGTTCTGATCTCTTATGTTCTATCCATTTTACAAAGAGTCCAGATTTATGTTCTTGTGTTTTTTCTCTCTCTGAAAAAATTATCAAAAACAGAATTGCTTTTTGGCAATTTATCGCAGTACTCACTTTTCAGTTTAAGAAAATGTGTTAAAGAAATCTAATCGTTATGCGAACGAAAAAACATGCAGCAACAGTACTGCCTCTCAGAGTGTATAGTATCCGGGTACACTTTGGAAATATCGTTGTTCCTTCACTTTGAAGATCAATTGTTCGTTATAGACCAAAAGTTCGTTATAAAATGGTTTCTGCAAAATTCATATCGTTGCTATTACCCAGTGATTATTCAAAATTATTCGAAGATTGTGTTACAACAACGATCCCTGTCAGATTTTCAAATCCGATGGTTTCGCGTCCCACACTGAATACTCACTAATTCCAACGAGTGCAGACTACCTACACAGTGAAAGTATCATATTTATTAAAGCAGTAAAGTGAGAATCAAATTTTATTAGGATTGTTACAATTTCTTACTACTGAAATGCTATACATCCAAAGAGCCGGGGTAACTTTAGCTAATTACCAGTATTCCTACTCCGGAGCTAGTATATTAATGATATTTTGTCGTTAAGTTAAGTTTGGTCGTTGAAAGTATTCTATCGATGATATCACGTTCCGCACCGTACAAAATAAGTCCAAATATTTCAGATGACTATAGAAAGAATAGTTACGTTGAAATGTGCTTGAAATGTGATATCGTCGGATCATTTCCTTAAAATACTTGAGACGTATTTTAGAATGTGTAGAAAAGTTTGTAATATTTTCGAAATTATTAAAACCTTTGTTTCTCGTATTCAAAACATGTTCTTTCGTTGTAATCATTATTATTCGTCGCAACGTTATTTTTAGTTTTATTTACCAATGTATTATCATTTCTGAACACTGTTGGAACTGTGTCGGAGTTGCTCAGCTATCAAAGTGTTCGCAAAGTATTATTTCAATTATTTCAATATTTTTCTAATAATAGGTTGATTTGTTGGCTCAATTCGAAGAGAGATTGACTCTTTATTTGCTTCTAAATTTTGCCTCGACGGATTTCTCGAGCAGGAATTCTGTTGCGTATCGCATTGTCGTAGGAAAATTAATTGCGTTTCGAAATATCTACAGTTGGAGAAAATTATTACCGCATCGTGTGTACGCCAACGGTGCTGTCCGCTATTCGGAATGAGATATACATTTCCTGGACATATCGATACCGTTAGATTGGCTGCTGTAAAGTAGTCCCTCGCCTACGTCAAGGTAATTTGGATTGGGGTCATCGTCTGTTATGCTGCACCTTATATCCCCAATGGCACAAGCTATGGACCATAACAGAGAGCAACGGACGACCACGATGACGACGACGACGAATAACTAAAGAAAATGCGCTCGTCAAATACAGACAATTCGTCTAGCAAAATGATTTAAGGGTACGTTAGGGGTGTGCGAATAGTGCTCCAATCGAATCGAATCGTATGTTCGAATAATTCGAACCATTCGAAGAATTTTGAACTTTGTGAATAGTTTAAATTATGCAAATTTTTTCAACTAAATAATTTTGTTCCTAAATAATGCATGAAATTATGTTGTTGAAATTTCGATGGAAATTAATGAAACGAGGTTTCTTAACAATTTTCATTTTTCAAAAAGAGTTTTCAATCGATAATAAGTGAAAAAAAAAATGGTTGAAAACGAAACTTCGTTTTATTTAACTTACTTTGGCAACAATTATGCTTTAGTAGCTAACTTTACAGCAAGTTTGCTGAATTTTACGTTCAGTATGAAAAAATTTAATTGAAACATACCCGAAATTCTAAGTCACTGTAAATCATTAAAAGTAACAGCAAAGATAATAGATTACCAATTTAATAATTAATTAAAAACAAAATTTTCAAACAAACAAAAATTTCCCACTTGATTTTTTTACACAAGTTTAGAATGAACTGCGCCCAATAAAATTGCGTTTCTTTTCCATAAAGGACTTTATTAATCTACGAATATTACAGATTTTCAAATAATTTGAAACGTTCGATTTATTCAAGAAATAATTTTGTGTGAACGCTGAAAATCTGGGCGATTTGGGGGAATTTTTTGGAAGAAAAGCACTCAATTAAATTCAGTTAAATCGAAAACGGAAAAAGTGTCGTTCAACTGGAAGATATTTCCGGCACAATGACGTAGGATTTTTTAAAGATATCAATATCCAATAAAATGGCGTGATCATGACAAAAGACTCTGTTTTCTTGTTCATACAATGGTCTTCTGTTCAATTCAAAAATATCCTACGTCATTGTAGAGTAAATATATTCAAGAGTACTCAGTTCAAATGCCAACTCAATCGAATAATAACTCTTCGAGTTGCAATGTCAGCAAATTTGAAAAATCTCATTTCGAGAAAAACGCGTCCAAAGATTCAACTATCGATTTTTGCAAGATAAAATGATATTTTCCATGAAAACTGTTAATCAGCTGAAAAAAATCGATTTTTGAGTGCGTTACACTGGTGTAGCCCCTTAATTAAGCAAGATTCGTTATTTTTCCTCGGTCGATACCCTTATACGATTTCCTCGGTGTCAAGAGTCGTCGTCGCCTTTATTATCGATGATAACAAATCCAAGTGAATGCAAGTACTCGAAATCGATCGGTCAATTCGTATGCCGATCTCGTCCATCGATTCTACCGTTCAAATTTGTGATCGCATTAGGCTATTGATGGGCTAAAAGTGTAACGGAAGGCCCATGCGTTGATGAAAATGATCAACGATCATTCAGACCAATGCCTGACTACAATAACAATCCTTTCATCGTTCATCGAAATGCGATTCACGATAACATATTGCCCTGGATACCACAAAATGGTCCAGTTTCTTAACCCTTCAGTCGTACTTGCGTGGGTCACGGTGACCCGAGCCACTGTGCGTTAAGAGATAGGGCGTGTAAACGACGGAGCTTTAGACCTGCGGGTTTAGACTTGCAACCGTGAATAGCTGGAAATCTTTACAGCCCGAGGCAGCAGAAATTCTCAAATGTTCGTGCTTTTCAAAAAAATGTAAATTGCGTCAGAGATTTTTACCGATGCGACGGTCGATGTCTCTGGGATTTGGTAAATTCTTACACTGATTCTTGCTGCTAACTTCGATAAAAAAATTACTGTAGTCCACAGTAATTGCGAGACGTCTTGACATAACGTTATCGCTCGTTGGTAACATACATACTTTTTAAGGTTCGTACTAACATATTTTACCACAGTTTATTATAACATTTATAAAGATACAATGGGATCGATCAGACGATGTTGAGGTTTTTTGCCTTAGGGGCCAAATTTGTTATATAATGAATGAAAACAAAATTTCTGCCTTTTAGAAATATCCTCGTTATCTTTATTTAGATGCTGGTGAAAACCCAATTCTGGTAATGATGGAATTGATAGCTACTTTATGTCATCTTCGGAAAAATGTGGTGAAATAGATCAGTTAGAGCGATTACAAGACCGCCACGAATCCGGTGGACAATGCCGGTTTTTCGCTATTTATTACTAGAAGACTAAGGTAAAATTTGCTACAGCTACAGTAAAAACATTAATTTTTTTGTAATTCTTAATATTAAACCAGAGAATAACATTTATCCACCTAATTCATTTGTCAGGTTTATCAATTTTTTCGAAATTGTCCGATGTCTCAAGATTCCTGTGATTTTAGTGGTAATTTCTAATAACAATTTCTTTCCGCGTATATTTGATTGCCACCATTGAATTTAACGATTTGTCTTTATAGGGAAATTGACAGACCGATCATTGCACTAATTACCAGCTGCGTAGCATCTCCTCGTCCACAAAGAAAATTTATCACGTAATTATATCTTCATCGATGGAGTGCATCCAGGAAGCAGCAGTGGCGCGGAATGTAACCGGCATGCGGTGCCCCGACTCGCTACATCGTGTCTGTACAAGGTTTTAAGGGGAGAGAGAGAGAGAGAGAGAGAGAGAGAGAGAGAGAGAGAGAGAGAGAGAGAGAGAGAGAGAGAGAGAGAGAGAGAGAGAGAGAGAGAGAGAGAGAGAGAGAGAGAGAGAGAGAGAGAGAGAGAGAGAGAGAGAGAGAGAGAGAGGGAGAGAGAGATAATAAAAAGTGAAGATAAATAGAACCGGAAGTTCTTGATCAGACACCCACCCTGTGAACGGTGCGAATCTCACGAAAGCTCGTGACTACACGTGTGTTAAGTTCCTATGAGAGGCCCAAATTTGCTTGCCTACGAGCTTAAGAGGGTATACCAGTGTGACACTTTCAAAAAATCGATTTTTTTTGCCTCAGCAGACATTATTCAATTCAGGGACAATAATAGCTGATTAGCAGTTTTTATCAACGTCGGATTCTAACATTTCTTCGCCCTGGACCCCTAACTTCATGGCACCCCTTTGAGGCAATTTTTGTCCATAAGATGTCAGTCATACTCATTTTTTTCCCCGCTTCAAATCACACGTGGATATCATCTAATAACAACACAGCTTTTTGCAAAAGCACGGAAGACCGTTGAACGAATAGAGTCATGAAGAAAAATAGGACTTATCGTACTTACATAACATCATTTTATCGTCAGTACATGTATTACAAGAAATCAACAAAATAAAATGATGATCATGCACGTACTACCTAACGAATAAATAGGAGTAAGTTTTCTAATCAAAAGAGAATTTTCTAAATCTTCTTGCTTAAATTGGTGCGAATTGGTTGATCATTTCTTCGCAGACAATTGTTTGTTACTACTCGAATTGACGTTCGTTTGCGACTTATGGTACGTAAAATATAGTAAATAAAGAAAAAACATGGCGAAGAATATTATTTACCAGTTGTGGTTCATGAGAACGCGAAGATATAGTAGGCAAACCTTTGAAGAATCCTTGAATCTTCGGTATCTTGCTTATTGTATTCTTGTCTCTCTCTTCCTTGAGCAGTTTTTCCTTTTGGTTTCGATACCCAATTTATATTTGTCAATCGTCATAATTTTAAGAAAAATCACTATATTTTCTGATACTCGTTGGTACTAACAAAAGACCAACGATGGCGCCGTCCGAAAGCTAAACGCACTGGCTTGAACGAACTAATAAGACACGTTCGCGTTGATATTTGTCGTAGAAGACTATGTCGCACGTTGCAACAGAGTAATCAATATTCGCCGCATTGGACTTCATATTGTGCCCTTTTTTCTTTTTTACTACATTTCAGTACTTGCTTGCACATGAATAAAATTCTGCAAAGTGCTTTGTAATTATAGGAGTAGCACGACAGTAATGATGGTTGTTCTTACCAACTGACTTGTCAAATTTTACATTGCGAGTCGTTGGTGCGGTGAATTTTACGATCAATTGCGGTACATTTTACTGAAAAATATAGCATGAAGTAAACGTACAACTTTTTTCTCGGTGTCTCTTTATTCTTGCTTTGAGCAAAAAAAGAAAAAAAATCACGACGTAGCGCCTCACCTACCTTGGCGCCCCTAGGCCCGGGCCTAAAAGGAAATCCGGCATTGGGTTTTATGGTAAATATCATTTTATCTTCCAATCGATACTTCAATCTTTAAGGGATTACACCTAGCTGGCAGCCGGAAGAAGGCGTGTTTTTTAAAAAATATATTGAGAAAGAGATCGCTGGTCCCGAACTGTTTTTTCATAGTAAAGAGTATATTTTTGACTATGTTTCATAATTTTGTTATTGAAAAAAAATTTGCAAATGCGGCAGATATAATAGATTTTCCGGACTGCTGTACGAAAAAGACCTTCCGGGTTGACTACGGTGACTCCTACACCGATCATCCGAGATCGTGAAGTCAAATGAATTATGTTTTTGTACCGTACTATCTGGTCTTCAATCGAAGGATTTGGTGAAATGTTAATTTTGGAAAATATGGTTGGCAATCGAAAGTGAAGGTCTAAATTTCGGTGAAAAATCACTTAATTTTTCTTGATATAAAACAAAGTATGCATGGAAAAAATCCTTCGGTTTAGGACTGCCCGGCGATATGGAGAAAAAGTATACAAAATTTCGAGGAAATTCGTCCATTGGTTTTTGAGATATCGTGGTCACCGTTTTTGAAAAAGCTGTTTCAAAAAAAAAAAAACGCGTATAAAATCTGAAGGTCGACTTATACGTAGATAAAGTGTAATTCGTTAGCTCTAAATTGAATCGTCGATGCCCGGCCCGTACAACAATCCTTTTGGAGGCGTAGCTTTGAGAATCCGTCGAAAACGAAAAATCTATTTTTTGGAAAATCCTGACTCGGCGCAATCCCTTAAACGTGTTTTTTTCTCGAAATGAGATTTTTCATATTTGTTGACGCGGTAACTCAAAGAGCAATTATCCGATTGACTTGAAATTTGAACTGAGTACTGTTGAATATATTTACTCTACAATTGCGTAGGGTATTTTTGATCGGATGAAAATTGTCGATTTGGCATTAAAAAAACGATCATTTTATGGCTAAGAATACAGACTTTCTTTCATCACAGCTACGCCATTTTGTTAGATGTTGATATTTTTAGAAAATCCTACGTCATTGTGCCGGAAATATCTCAGAGTTTAACGAAATATTTTCCGTTTTCGGTTTCAAGAACTCCATCGGCCGGAATCATGTCAGCAGCGGAGGAACTTTTTCTTGGCACCCCGAAGGCAGCGCATAAGTCGCTTGGATGTCAATATTTTTTTATGAATTTTTTTTTGTAATATAGGTGAAATATAGTCGAATATATTCTTAATTCTGCAAAACATTTAATAGAGTACTTTCTCCCGAAAATCACCGAAATTTTCAGCGTTCACATTGGTAGAGCCCCGTAACTCTTCAGTATTCGCGTCATTTTACACACGCGAATACTCGCGTGGGGTCTATTGGACCCCGTCGACTTGAAATTCAAATTTGTCATTAAACGTGGTGACAAAATGAAGACAAGACTCGTATTCGGAACGAGAGACTAACGCTCCTGAATTTGAGTAAAAAATTCGCCGAAATAACCCGCTCCATAGGATTTACATTGGCAAAGAAAAGCTCGGGTCACTATGACCCACGCGATTATCGAAGGGTTAATATATCACGATGCCTGCTACAAATTGGATCTCCAGATTACCCGTTTCTTCTGCTAATTTGTTCGAAAAATGTCCATGGTTATTTCTTTCCCTTGCTATTTCTTCCCGCAACAGGTAGCGGAGAAAAATGACAGAGAAGAAGAAGCGCACGGTAGAAGAAGATTCGACGAACTTCGATATCACGAGGGAACATTGGTGTTACTCGTTGCGGAACAGTTCTTCAATCAACGTTTTTGCGCCACCAGTTGTTTCGCTGCATTCCAAATCTCGGGATTCGATGCTTCGAGGATTTCGTCGTGAACGGAAGCGTACATTGTGATTCCCGTTCTCATCTGACGATTTGAATTAGCTCCGGGTTTTGTGTTTGCCAGAGAAATTGTCGCTTTAAGAGGTCCGCGCAAACATTTGTTGTTGTTTTGTTGTTTTCTTAAATTGTGTCTTTTGTTGTTGCTTTTCATAAATGACGCCGTCGATAATCAAATGTCTTCGGACGGAGCGTACGCACGCGAGGGGTACTCGCGCCTTCCTTCGAGTCAGATCTTTTTCTATCCTGACCCCTGGTCATTTTATTGCTCACCCCTCGATACTCCGCGCTTCTTCCATCCTCCTGTAATCACTATATTTTAGTTCTTCACCTAGGTTCGCGATAGAACACAGTGCAGCGCGTCTCTCTTACCGTCCGTGGCGGTTCACGGTCGGTCAAGGACTCGTAGCTGAAGACTCTCCTCCGACCTCCGCGGAACCACTTCGTCTTCCCGAAGATATAATAAAGGATCATCCGCCGACACGCACGCAGCAGCATTCGTACGAGAACAGTCCATTCCGAGAGTTGTGCGCTTTATGCGCTCGCATTATTGCATATTTTTTGCAACATCATCAGAAGTAATTCATTTCAGTACATTTGACATCCTTAAGCCTCCAGGAGTTTCGTTCTGTTGCGCATTGAATCGCATATTTCGGCAATAAACGTAGCATTTTATCGAATTTTTTCGCTTAAGTCCCCCGAGAATTTTATTTCTATGATTACAGATACAGGACTTGATAAGTCAAAGCATAATGCACTTTATTTTTATGATAAGAGATAGATAAAAAACTCTTGTGTAAATTTAAATGTATTAACATTAGAAAGATAATATTTGTGATTCAAGTTATTTATAACTGTGTTCAAAATGCTGAATCTAAATTTTGTGTTTTAATTTTTTATATCACTCACAATTGTATTCCAAGCATCTTTAAATATTATTTTAAAACGAATAAAAAGATATATCGAAATTCGCGGGTTTCACTCCTTGTTACATATTTTCAAAATTGCATTATGTTGCGTTGTTCGCACGTTTTGCCCACATATTTGAGGGGGTTAAAAACGCAGAAATTGTACGTTGGGGTGTTCCATCTTTGGGCGATATTTTTTTAGAAATGAATCATCAGATTTTCAGGTAGGAGCCAAAAAAATATCCCCTAAAAATGAAACACCCTGGTGTACATCTCTAAACATAGTCGAGAAATTCGTAGACTTTGGGGGTCACGCTAATCGTTTGGTCCAGAAGGAATTTAGCCAGTGTCCTAACGCCAAATCGGACACTTCAATGAATGTTCATTTTGAATTCCCACAATTTTTTCACATTTTTTTCGTACCCTTCGAAAGAACCTTCCACGTAAATTTGGTACGTACATTTTTGTCATCACCCGTTCACAAGATATCAATTTTCGGTTTTTTGACCGTAACTTTTCGAATAATAGGCCAAATGAGACTTTTTTTTTTCAAAATTGTCGTTTTTTTGGTACTTATGCAGATTGTGATTTTTTCGAAATTATTTTAGCACAAGCTAACATCCATTTTCAAACTTTTTAGCCCGGTCTGATCGTGGGTTCTTAATACTTACAATTGTTGTTTCAATTTTTGAAAGTTTGAAATGTATTGTTTTCTCTATCATTCGTTATGAATACCAATTTTCGTCACTGTGTATTCTTCTTTTAGTTATTTTGAAACTTTTTCATCGTTAACGGGCGAATATAATTAATAATTAGTCGCTACGCCTGTTTATAATTTTTTATTTATGATTTTCGTACACAGAAAGGGAGAAAAGTATTCACGACAAATAGCGCGAGAATTCAGTATGAATTTTCTCGAAGCACACAGTATATTGCGAATTTTCGTTCATTTCTTATTAACGATTCGGTTTGTGGATAGAGATGTAGACTGATTGTATCAAAAAGGAAGAAGGAAACGATTCTCGATCGGCGAAGGATCAGAGGCGGAGATGTGATTGCGGCGCCAAAGGCCTGGCTTTCTCGTCCGACAGATGTTATTACATCTTGTTGCGAGTCGTATTTTCATGGAACTAGTCGAACTAGAAGGATGCCCTTCATCGATCATTCGATCGTAGGAACGCTACAATCTTCCCGGCAGAATGTTAAATTTGCGGAAATAATTTCTTCCTTAGAAAATGTTCTTGGCAACACGTGACCTTGGAAATTCCGGTGTATCGAATTTCAATTCACATAAGCATTTTGTTGCAAACGTCACCACGAATTTTGATCGTTGTTCAGAAATCTGCGAAATCGGGGAACTCCTTATTATTCCGTTGTCAAATTCCTTAAGGGGGTATTCCGGTCTGGATATTTGAAAAAAAACATTTTTCAAGGGGATTACTCAAAATTAAAAGTATTTTCGGAGATATAGCTATTTTAGGGACGCCGCAACGAAAACAGTTCTCACTTTGCTTAAACCTGTAATCGCGTTTTTCTTGACACGACTTTTTTCGACCTACTCGACGTGACATCTCAAGTTCTACCGAACCAATTTGCCGGATACTTGTCGCGAACCTTCTCTATACTTTATTCTATCGCCCGAACTAAAACTATAACAAAATTTTAGTTTATACTATTTCCGAAAAATTCGTCAAAGTGTTCTGTTCGATTAAGAATTGATTTTTTTTTTTTTTCATTTGAGTTTACTGGGAGGGCTACGATTATGTCAGTCAGGGTGCGTCATTTTCTTGAACTTTTTGAATTTTGATTTTTTTCACTCCTATTGTTTGATGTATCCTTCAAACATTAACGAATGTCTGGTAAAAATGTTGCAAAAAATGTATCAAATTGCTAGGCGGGGTTCTGCCGAAAAAAGTACGCCCAATTAGTTCCACAATTTGCGGAGAAGTAGAAAAAGCTCATTATACATCGATCTCGCGAAATGTAGTCTAACACTCGTCGGAGAACGGAGATTACTTTTGTAAAATGTAACGGAGTAGCGATCCATCAAACGGATGCGTATCTTTCTATCATCCGCTAATGCTATCGATTCACGCTACTTCCTTTGCTAGATTTCGAATCCAACGATCTCAAGGAGGTCGCGGTTGGATAATACCAACCAAAAATTTGTAATACGAAAATGTTTTGAACGGAACGATTCAACATGAAAATAAAACTAACGATATTTATCGTTAACGAATGATTTTTCGTATTATACATTGTTTATTTAATACAATTAAAAGACTTTAGACGAATGGGTTAACTTTCGGATGTTTTGTCTCCAAACTGGAGAAAAAAAAGATACGAAATATAAAGATGAATTATATTTTATCATTTGTTAAAAATTGTCGATGCAAATGATAAAAAATTAAATATATCTTCATAGTGAAAAAAAAGCAATTAATTAAGAATCATGAAGCTTCGTATGAAATTTTGTTTTCATTTGGTATAACAAAAAAATGTGCCATTTTCATCTGAATATTTTGTAAATTTCGATTTATATTTAAATAAATTGTCGAAACACCGTCATTTTTTCAGAGAAAATTACTACATTAAGTAGTTTGGTAAGCTTAGTGCTCGCACATTCTTAAACTTTTCTTCACCTATGCATAGAGTATGTACACTTTACGCGATCGCCTTATTGCATATTTTCGCGTAACTCGCATTTTTTCGCACTTTTAGGTTTAAATTCCCTGATCACTTTTATTTCTGTGATTACAGATACAACACTTGGTATGCCAAAGCTTAATGCAGATTGAGCTTTACTTTATTCGTGTGATTAGAGATAAAACAAAACTCTTATGTTCATGTTAATGTACACTGCGCGCAAAAATTAAAGAATATTAAAATATCTCCAAATTTCTGCGTGATTTTCAAAGAGCTGTAACTCAGAGAGAAATGGTCGTATCGAGCAAAACAAAAGAGGAAATCGTAGCTCCAAGTTTTTAGCTTTCATATCTGTAGTTCGAAGTTCATTAGCATCAGCAGTTCTCGGACAATTGTTGGTAAATCATTAGAGAGAGTTTTTGTCCAGATTTTTTTTCGTCTTTCAAAAGATCTATGGACTACAATAATTTTTTTTTCGTAATTTCATTTTCGGCCAGTTATGGATAATTTCATTCTCTACAATTTGAGTCTCTGTAGAGCCCTGTACGATGATTTGCTGCGGAGTTATCGTCGATCAAAGCAAAAAAGTCATTTCTTAATTTGGTAACCAATTACTCGGGAAATAATGGTCATACAACAAATGTGAGCAGGATTCCGAAAACTGCGAGAAATTCGCTACAAGGTTGAATTGTTGAGTTGCGCTTAAAAAAAAATTTCAACTTAAAATTTTGGTTGAAAAATAGATAAACGAACTTTGCAAGTTCAAAGTGGTCGGAAGAAACCCTGAAAGTTGCTAAGCGCTGCGAATTTTGGTTCTCAGTTTCCGAAACGTGTAAATTGATCGTTTTTGCCAAAAGTCGACGTAACGGGAAATTTTTCACTTCTCATTCATTTTTTCAAGTTTAAATGTTTTCCCCGCATATTCGTTGCATCTTGTGATATATTGCACCGCATAAAAATGATACTTTTCCGCATATTTAAGGAGGTCAAAGATGCCTAAAGTGTACATCTCTACCTATGTAGATACACGGTCGTATCTGACACCGTGTCTTTAATTTCCATAGTTTTTCCTACACTACACGCGAGAGCCCATCTGGAATACTGCTGACGTATCGGTTCCGCCTCGTAAATTATGCGAAGATCATACTTACAAGCTTGCGAGATCTAATCGCGCAACGACAAGTACAAGTCGAGACCGTAAGTGCCGCTGACCCACGTCTTACTAACGGGAATCACCAAATTCCTCTCTGCAGAGCAAACGTTTTTCGCAATTAAAAAAAACACACACAAAAAACACCAAACAAGAAAAAGAACAAAACAAACTCATAAAAAATGGCTACGAACAAACAGCGGGGCAAAAACTTTACAGCTTGCCGTGAAATACGAATTGCGCGCGAGGACTTGTATTATTTTTCGCAAAAGCGAACGAAAAATTCGTTATTATCGTACCGCCGACTGAAAAAAAGATACTCGCCAGAGAAACGTTTTCGTCGACAAAACGACCGACGAGTCGTAAATGAGATCTTACCGATTTCGAACGGATGAAAATCATAGAGTGGTCGTCGTAGTATACAGGGTGGACAATTTAACGTGACCACCCCAAACATCTCCGTTGCCTTCGGGTTTACGAAAAAAATAGGTAACTTGATTGATTTCGAAGGGCTAATACAGTGGTGAAGAAATCCATTTTTGTCAAGGTCATAGTTTTTGCGTTCTCAAGGTCATCAGTGGTTTTTCAAAAAGGAACATGTTTTTTTGTTGAGAAGTTGCAGCCGATTTCAGACGAATCCAATGATCTATAATATCATGACCTTGAAGGGATTTTTCTCCAGAATACACGCGTAAGAATCATTCGTCCGACGTCTCGAAAAATGTATCGAGATTCATAGCAATCACTTCGAATACTTGTTACAATAAAATTTCGGCGCAAAAAATTCAATTACTAAATTCGGATCTATTATTATTTTCAATACCATGACGATTTTCCGATCTTACACGTGTATCTCGGCGAAAAATCGTTTGAAGGTCACGATATTATAGGTCGTTGGATTTGTCCGAATATCAGCTACTAAATGTTGATAAAAAAATACATATTCCCATTTGAAAAATGATTGATGACCTTGAGAACGCAAAAAGTATGACCTTGACATGAATGAATGTTTCATCACTGTATCCGCCGCTTGAAATCAATCAGATGACCTCGCGGCATTTTTTTCGCAACTCTAAAGGCAACGCAGATGTTTGGGGTGGTCGCGTTAAATTGTCCACCCTGTAGAATAGATGTTGCAGAAAATAGCTATAAAATGAAACGAATATATATGTATACCTGTACAACGGGTTCGATGAAAAATGCTGGTTGGTTATGACGACGGGTGCGTGACTCTGAAGAAATTGCCGTCTTCCGTAGTAGTTCATCGCTTCCACGATATTTCAAGATGATACGCGGCCTCCAGGGAAAACGCAGCATCATATCAATTTTTCGAATTTCGTAGTGGTACAACTTCTGATATACTAATTTTTCCCTCGCCATCAACATCCTGTCCTTTTCTTTTTCTGGCAATAGGATCCGAATAGAAAAGAGAAGAAAAAAGTGATGATCTTGTTGACCAGCAGCTTCGCAGGGGATTCGCGTGTTTCTTTCGCGGTGTCCGATATACGCAGATCTGCGATACCTATGTTGGTGAGAATAAATCTGACGATCGGTTGTAAATATCACCTGCCACGAGGTACGAACGAGATTGATGTTGCTGCGAGCATTGATTCTCGAAGATACTGAAGACGTCACGAATGTTAAGGATGTTCAACATGCGAAGACTTGACTCGGCTGACCACCGCACCGTGAGACTGGATCGTCATGAACCAGGCAAGCTGGAGAACGTTCCCCGGGCTACAAGAACTCGATTGGTAACTTCGACGAATCAGTTGAATCGACTATAAATAGAGCGTTATGCAAACGCGTGATTTCCAATATTCCACGAAGCGTAATTCACGTTTTCCTACAAAAACACTAGCAACGGAATACTCGTCTAACGCCACTCTTTTGTACATCAAGGTATTTTTCTCATCGGGGAAGCAAGAAATTTCAAGAGGTTCTCGTCGATGGACGAACAAGAAGGTTCGAATGCTAATGAAATTCAGTACTACGGCTACGATTTTTATACATAGTGACATCACGGCGTGACACTTTCAAAAAATCGTTTTTTTTGTTGCCTCTCTGTAGGCATTATTCGAGGAAGAGGAGCGCCCATTGTATGGGCCAAATATAGCTGATGAGCAGTTTTTATGGTAAATATCGTTCTATCTTGCAGAAATTTATAGTCCAATCTATAGACGCGTTTTTCTCGAAATAAGATTTGTCAAAATTGCTGATATTGTAACTCGGAGTGAAATTAGCAGATTGACTTGAAATTTAAACCGAGTACTCTTGAATATATTTACTCTACAATGCCGTAGAATATTTTTGTTTGGGTGAAAATTGACGATTTGGCACTGAAAAAAGCGACCATTTTCTAGGTAAGAAAAAGACTTATTTACTATAACTGCGCCATTTCGCTAGATTTTGATATTTTTCGAAAATCCTACGTCATTGCGCAGGAAAGACTTTCCAACTGAACGACATTTTTTTCACTTTCGGTTTCAATTACCCAGTCGGCCGGAATCGTGTCAGCAGTGGAGGTAGCTGAGGCACAAGGTACCTAAAATTATACCCTCCACTATGGAAAAAGAAGAAAAAATGTTTTGCATTATAGCCAGAGCGTTTTCATACCCACACATTGGCACGAGAAACGATCGACGCGGTCGCACGATCCTCCTTCATTTCGCCGCCATGCTGTACTACGATAATTCAAATGGTTTTTCTCTCTCCTCAAGACAATAAAAGCAGGTAATCACAATTTATGAAGCATAATTATTGTGTCGCGATTGTTATCTTTCTCCTCTCCCTCTTCCTGCTGCTCAACGACCTTTGCTCGCTTCGCTCGTCTGAAACAATAGATGCAACGCGAGCATCGCGAACTACTTTTTCGTCATCGATCAGAAAGCTTCGTCGCGAACAGACTTCAAAAAGAAAAGCGTTACCACGAGATTAATGAAAATTTGGCACGAGGCTCGACTCATGTCAGCATCCGTCACAAGGCGAGCCTTGGATTAGTAGTCTGCTAGGACCACGCGATGGGTCATTTCTCGATTGCATCCGTGACAAATTGTTGGGGTGCCCCGTAGCGTTGTCATCTCTCGTAGTCCTTGGTCCCGGTACGATGGAGATCAGACCTCCAGATGCGGACACGGTTAGCTGCTCCAACTCCTCGAAGCGTAGCTACGAATCAGGTTTCAGCGTAACAAACATCTGCTCCTGCCGCAGCCGGAATGCGGAAATAATACGATCGGAGTGGAAGTCCAATCGAGAGGTTGTGACTGAGCTGAAGGTGCGATGCGAACTCCACGGTCCATTTTGGTTCTCCAATGGAGACTTTGTCTCGCGTAAATTCACACCAAACGCTACCCATCGCCGATGACCTTGAGAGAGCACCGGACATGCCGTGGCTCCAGCACCGCTTCCGAGCCTCTCAGCCTTCATCTTACCAACCCAAGCCAATCCACTCCGTTCAATCCTCTCGGCTGAAGAGGAATAAACGGGAAATCGTTGTGCAACTTCTTCAGCTCACATTCCGCCTGACATCAGATGTCAAAAAATAGATCAAAAACTTTGTGAATTTTTAACACGTTTTATTAGCTTGATATGTATGTATGTTTGTTTGTTTGTAACAAAATCTTCGAACGTGATTTTGACCTACTTCAAAACTTCGAATTGAATTGAAACTTTGCACACGTATCGAGGATCGATGACAATACACTAATGTCAGACAAAAAATAATTGGAATTTTTTTTTTAAATTCAAATTTACAAATTTGGAAATAGTAAAAAATCAGAAAATAAACTATAAAGCAAAAAAACTGAAAAAACGCGCTTTTATAAAAAATTGAACTAAAAAATAGAAAATAGATTGAAGTTTCGAAAAAATAAAAAACACGCGTTAATGGTAAACCGAACTAAAAATTAAAAAATAAATTTCAGTATGAGGATAAAGTGATTAACGAGAAAATTAATGTTATTGGAAAAAAACGTAGGGTGATTGATGATAATTGTTGTAAAAATAACCAATAAACGATAAATAATAGAAAAACAATAAACCCACGCTTTTTTACAAGGACATTCATTTTCTCGTTAATCACTTTATCCTCATACTGAAATTTATTTTTTAATTTTTAGTTCGGTTTATCATTAAAGTATGTTTTTTAATGTTTTAAATTATAATTTTGTTGTCAACGACACTAAAGAATATATCCAGATTTGGTAAATGCTCATTATTATACAAGTGTCGAACACTGAAAAGAAATTTGATCAGACCTCTACTAAATAAAATGGCGCTTCCCAGCTTTGTCTCTTTTTCGCAGCCTCAGCCATCACAACCGCTGCAATTTCTAAGATACAATAATTAAGAAAGAAAAAATTCGATAAAGAATGATACCAGTGTTTTTTTTATTTTGCATCCTTCAATTAGTATTAACAATTTGCAATTCGTACGAGCTTTCCAGATTTTCCCAAAAATCAATCAAAAAAAAATCCTCCGTACGGTCGAAGCTATTCGTTATTGTAGCTTTGAAATTGCAGCAGTTGTGGGTTCGGCCACGCCGCTATGGAAAAAAAGACGTTGCTGTGTTGATGCTACGAAACTGCTAAAATGTATCAACAGAAAGGGGACGTTGACTCGTGTATCCGCTCGTCATTTTCCTCGCAGTCTCAACAGGTTCGTCTTCCTCATCTTCTTCTTCTTCTACTTCTTCTTCTTCTTCTTCTTCTTCTTCTTCTTCTTCTTCTCCTATCTCATCCAGTTTTTCCACTTCCCTGATTACCGACGCAACCGATGCAAATTCCCGCGGATGAGTCTCGTGGTCGCCAACATTACGCTCGTCTCGTTGACATTCGAGGCTGCAATATCATTCCGATGCGCCAATACCGTTCAACCCCTTAATCTCTCTTCCCATTACGACAAGCATCTACCTCTATTCGCTAATCAACAACAGCAGAGAACAACAACCAACGGCGGTTTGTCGTGGCAGGTCTATGAACTTTCTCTCTCTCGCTCTCCTCGGCACCTCGTCGTCTCCTGCAGACTTGTAAGTCTTCTCGTATACCGGTAGCAGTTTCAAAGTCGAGTCACGAGGTAACCGACATCGCTAGATATTGTTTCGCGAAGAAGACATTAAGCAGTTCCTTTCGCCTATCAGCTCCGTCGAAGACGTTCTCGAAGAATGCGCAGGTGACTTTCGTGGAAGAGGCTACTTGCCGGTAGCGTGCGATCGTGGCTGTCAGTTGTAACCGTTCCATAACTTCCGCGTAACACGATCGCCACGCTGGTATTCGGAAAACTTACAATCTTCGACGGCATGATAAACCTGTCCGCTATGTTCGCCATTTTTTATTTTTTTTCACCCGCGTCGAAATCGTTGATGTAGATCTAGAATCCAGAAACTAGCGGTGAGAAACTGATTCTCGTCGGAAGTTTTCTCATTCCGTTGACTTTAACCATCCAGCATTTGTATTCCGTAAAGGGTAGCTGTTTCATATTCTCGATTGGTCGCGCTTAGAACCGTAAGACTCGCGTTCTGTGAATTTTCTTCGGAACATACTCTCTTTGAACTGTCCCATGCGTGATCTTTGTTACTCATAACTGATCTTTCACGTTTGATCTTCGTATATGGGAATTAAATTCACGTTAAAACACCCAAAATTCGCTTTTCTCATTGATTCTAGCTGTCGAATTTTGTGCAGTTGTTCGTATCGATTCCCTCATAATTATCAATAGTAATAACACTAACAACAACAACAACAACAACAACAACAACAACAACAACAACAACAACAACAACAACAACAACAACAACAACAACAACAACAATAATAATAATAATAATAATAATGATAATAATAATAATAGTAATAGAGGGATACAAATAAAATGTAGTAATTATCCGCGAAAAGCGCGGAACGCGTCCGTCTAGAAATTGTTATTTGTGGTTGTACAGTCACAGAACGTTTGTGGAATCTGGAGGACGAGGGATTTCAGGGTTTCGTGAAATCAGGTCTCTTATCTGCATAACCTAAATATTTCTTATCTCCGCGACTCGCGTGGCAATTATTAATGTACAGCAAAAAACGGTACCATAATTGCAATTAAACCGACGCGGAAGCAGGAGCGTCGAGTTGACACTGGTCACGCTTCATGCCAATTTAACTCGCGCCCGTTCGTCGGATACATGGACTGTTTTATAGTTGGAGGAGAGGAGAGAGAGAAAAACGAGCGCTTTCCCCGACAACTTCGCGTGACGTTACATTTATCGGATATGTAACGGGTGGACATACACGCGCTGTCATTACTTTTTTCCCCTAATTTCACCAATTTTGTCTAAATAGCAGGTCGCGTTCGGATGGAGCGTAATAACGAGCGGATTCGAATGTCCTCGCGCACCTGTAGCCTGCGCTCTCCGGTCGCTTTGTGAATTAAATAAATAATCGAATAACCGAATGAATAAATAGATAAACAAATAAATGGATAAATACATAAATATGTCTGTTTTTTTTTTTTTTTGAGAATTTATTTTTCTCCTATTTCGCGAGAATTATGGAATTTCGTGAGAGCTTGGTCAAGGCGGGATAATTTTGCTGGTCGTAAAATATGTATACGTTTGAGAAAGAGATACGCGAACGTCGGAGACACGAGACGAGTCGAATCATGACTTCATCGAGTCGGATGTCGCCGAAAGAAATCCGTTTTCGCGGAGTAAAATAAAATTGCATGATTTGATCCTATCGATTCGAGGTTTCGACATCGATTGGAATAATAGCATCGGAGGATCCGACAATGCTGGGTAGAATTTGAATGTAAACCGATGATTGTTGTACGCTGTCCGCATTGTTTTTTTGTTTTTTTTTCTTCCCCGCTTCGTGAAACGTGATAATATTGCGTGGATTTACCATAAGAACCGAATCTTTCGTGGTATAGGAAATTAGATACGTTCGTCGTTCGGCAATCGTTGAGTTTTACCAACGGCTTTTGTCTGAGAAGGACGTTACGAACGCGTCATCAAATTTGTCGACCAATATTACGAATATTTATTCGCATCGTCAACACACTAGACGAACGTCACACGGAAAGACGGATGAATTTCGTATGTTCCGCACGAACCGGGCGAAGTATTTATTTTGCAAATTTTGTCCGAATCGGCATGAAATAAATTTCAGAGAACAAACCGAAGCCCGTGAATATTCATGACGATAATAGTAGCCCGGTAAGAGGAAGAAACATTTTTTTTAACCCGAGTCAAGATAACCGTCGAGTCGCTGTCTACGCGGAGGTAGACTTGTTTGAATAATTAAAAAAGAAAGAAAAAAATGCTCAAAGGAACACAAATACAAAACAGAGGTGAATTTTGGGGGGGAATCGAATTTTTCGAAAAACGTAGCTATCGGATTGCGTAAGAGGTATTGGTGTGAAATTGGAATGAGCGTTAGACGGTGGAGGACGAGGTTAAACCTTAAGCATGAAGTCGTGGCAAAATCAACAATGGTGCGACGCTCACACGGTTAATGCAATTTTTATGGAAAAAAAGCAATTAATGGAAACAATAAAACGATCGCGCACAATGAAACGAATGCGGGAGTTCGAAGGTGAAGAGCGTGTGTGAAAACGCGAGGGCTTGGTTACCATCGACGTGGATTCGTATGAATTTTAAGTCGACGGTAGTTACGCCTGCACGTGTAGCATAACGCGAGCAAACAAAGCAGATTGCCGGAAATTTCTCAAGAATTATATAACGAGGAGCGATGCGGTAAAAAAAAGTAAAAAAAATTGCGATAATTCATTGATAATTTCATGTACGTGATCGCAATTTGCAACGGTAAAAATTACCCGCAAACAGAAATAAGCGCCTCACTCGTGACGGTAAAACGAGTGAATATTTTTTGTTGTTGTATAAAATGAAACAAGTCCGTGAAATAATTTTTTTCGGAAGATGTTTTACCGAATTGTTAATGTTCGTAATGGTGGTACTATGAACGTAACGTGAAACTATGCAAGCAAGTGATACACCAATGAAGTCATGTTGGAATTTTTTTTAAATTATTCTATCAAAATAAAAATAATATATCACATTTGTGTCAATGTAAATTGATACAACGAATCATTTTTACAAAAGAAAATGTCTCCAGTAAGCAGCGTACGTATTTTTTTTTCACTCGCATTAGAAAGAGAGACGGATATATCGTAATTGTTGTGGGCATATCAAAGACAGTAATAATCTAGCCTTTGCACAGTGAACGTAAAAGTAATGCTAAAATATTAAAAATAATACGATCATTTTAGTATTATTTTCATATTAAATATTTACGAAACGGTAGGTACTTGTAAAGGTGAAAAATAGTACATTGTGTACCTAGTGCGGAAAGTGGGCGATTACAGCGAGAGCTAGTTGCAGCCCGTGCCGAGGCAACCCGAGCGGCCCGAGGTGAGCCGACGGACTTCGAGGGGCGGAGCCCCCGTAGAAAAAAAATAACAATATGAATTATTTTTATTTAATCTTATATTTATGTTTGTAAAATAATTTTTCACTGTCGGTACAGTAGATTATCGTTCACCAAGAAATACGAGAGATCTCATTTGCTGGTTACGCGTTATGACGAAGCCATCTCTCACTCAACTTTTTTGCGAGCTTAATGCCGGAGTATAACAGAGACTGAACAAAATTCACCGCCACTAACGCCGATGATTTAACGAAAAAGTTCGGAATTATGATTATATATTAATTCGACGAAAATAGCACTTTTCCGCCCTAGGGCCTTACTTTCCGCCCAAGGGCTTCACTTCCCGCCCTAGGGCTTTACTTCTCCCCCTAGAGCTTCACTTTTCGCCCTAGAACGTAAAAGAGCCACTTTCCGCCCGCAAAACATGCACGAAAAAGCTTACTTTCGGTGCCGGTAGTACAAAAAATCAAATAAAATAATTATGACGTGATATGTTAAAATGAAGTTTATATTTGGAACGAGCAATACAAAATCTGTATTATCCATGCGAAAGTATTAACTCTGCGAGTACACATTGCGTCATTTTGACCCTGTCATCAACTTCAACCGAGAATAGCGTTCAGGCGCTGGAAAAAAAGACGTTACTAAAAATAAAACAGTTTTTTATTTTAAGACTTCATCTATTTAAAAAAAAAAAGTTCTTCACCAATTTTTTAAGTGTTTCAAGACTGCTAATACTTAAGATGTTCGAAAAACTAGGCGTTTCCTCGAAGGGTTATAAACAAAAAAAATGTCTCCTCGCATTCATGTTACTCAACATCGGATAACTCGTGGGACACGAGAACGAGGAAACCACTTAACTACGATACGAAGCCGATAAACACACGATGCGAAACGCGAATAATACCTACCCACCGATGAAGATCACTGGTTGGAACAGTTAGCAATACCGGTCAGACTACACGACGATCTTAGAAAAAGTGAACGCAGTGATTCTAAAGTTTTATAGTCGGCGAAATGGTTTGTTTGGGTACGTAAGATTCTAATATGTATTATCTCTACTGATCCAGTCTCCCGAGAACAATTCGAGTTTTCATCTGACACGTGGGAAGACGCGGACCACCCAAAAAAGCGTACCTGATACCCGTTCACAAGAACTCGACACACGTTCGCACGATCTTGCCGAGCGTAGATCACGAACGGTGGGTCCCAGGTGACTGGATAACACGAGGATCGATTTGCCCTCGTTTCGTCTCTCGGTGTTTGTGTCGTCGTAATACATCGGGTTCCTCTAAGCCGCAACAACCGTTTGTATGTACGTGTTTCACGTCTTCGTTTCACTGCCCATGAACTTCCTGCGTCCCTGACCTCTCGGCAGTGTCTCGATTTCAATTCCTGGCTATGAGTCGTCCGACAACTTGCCTAATCCTGTATTTTCATGCGATACGAGTATTTTCACCGCACCAGAGGTAAACAGATTCATCAGGGTTGACACGCGATTGGCGTAGCATCAGGACTCTGAGGACTCTAGCATCTGTCCTGGCCCGAGATTCCGGATTTAAAGGAACAAAGTCATCTATTTTCCTCCTACACCGAATAAGCTGTGAGATATTTGCCAGATGTTCCCGAGCTAAGTGTTGTATTTTTTGCTGTACCTGCACCGAAAGTACGCGTTTTCGCGCATGTTTGGCGGGCGGAAAGTAGAGCTCTAGGGGGGAAGGCAAAGCCCTCGGGTGGAAAGTAAATCCCTAAGCCGGAAAGTAAATCCCTAGGGCGGAAGGTAAAGCCTTTGGGTAGAGAGTAACGCCGTTGGGCGGAAAGTAAAGCCCTAGGGCGGAAGAGGGATGTTTTCGTCGAATTAATATATAATCATAATTCCGAAATTTTTCGTTAAATAAACTATCTTTCGGTGCAGTTCGGACAAGAAGTATCGTGAGCCCCATGGGTGAAAAGCGTTTACAGCTCGAGTTAGTTGCCTCGGCACGAGCTGCAGCTAACTCGAGCTGTAATAGCCCAATTTTCGTACTAGATACACAATGCACTTTGCAGGTTCGGTTATATTGACCATTCTGTGGCTAATTCGAACAAAGCTTTGTGGCTTCGATCGGGATGTTTAGTCGCGACTCCATTACTCCAGAGTGGTGCTGTGACCAGTTGTAGTAAAACTATGATAGCATAGTCGGATTATTTTCGGATGATCTTGAAACGAAGAGCTAGGGGAATCCACGGTCTATCAATCCTTCGGGATGCCTCGGACTAAACATCGTTCTTGATCAACGATCCATAACGATGCTTCTTTATTCGATGATTCGGTTGGCCAAGCCTGGTACGAAACGATCACCTAGGATAACGCTGTTCAACGATACATAAAATATGCGGATGCAGTTCGGTAGCAGCGCAATCAGTGGCGTGCTACATCGTCAGAAAGTGATGTTGGGTTTCTGTGCCGAGAGGAATGGTAGCAATTCTACGAAGGTACTTTTGACCATTTTCTTTTCAGGGCTCGAGCAACTCCGCCATTTTAGACCCTTCTGGATTCGCGCCATTTTACGGATCCTATCTTAGTTTTTTTTATCATAACTACGCCGATTTTTTAGATTTTTATATCTTTCGAAAATACTACGCCATTGTGCCTTAAATAGCTTCCAACTTAACGATATTTTCTCCGTTTTCGGTTTCAACTACTCAATCGGCCGGAATCATATCAGCAGTAGAGGTACTTTTTTTTTGTCGCCTCCGAAGGCATAAGCGCATAAGTCGTTTGGATCTCAATATTTGTCCATGAAAAATGATGTAATATAGGTGAAATAGAGCCAAATACACTTCTGATTTTCGGAAAAATTTAATCGAGTACCGTTGTTCCGGAAAATATCCACAAAGGCCCCAAAATTGGCTACGTTCACGCTAGTATAGTCCCTAAAAGTCTAGGTGTGGGGTACCGATCGCGAAGAGTTTTTTCAAATTCCTGCGGGTGCATGACTTTGATTCCGAGCGTGATGGATCGGTGACGGTAGCAACATCCGATCTTCTTAGCATCGATCTCTTATTTTTAGAAATAGTAACTGTGACTTAAATTCTCGAGTCAAAAAGTCTGTCGTCAATGAATTTCTGTTCCATGAAATCTGTACAGTTCAAGGACAGGTAGTCTCTTAGCTCGACGTTTTCTGCGTCGGTATTACTGACAACGGTATCCGCTGAGGTTCCGCAACTTCAGAGATACCGTTTTTCCTAACGAAGAGGCTGACATCATCGTGTCGAGTCCCAAATTCAATACATCTCCGTAAAAACGAAAGCTATTCATCCAAAAACAAGTACCGCGTATGAAAAAAATTTGCGACATCATTAGGAGGTAGTCTACTCTACTCTCTACGTAGTTGCCCAAGATTCCTCGTCAAAATGCAATTCGAATCCTGTAGCTGTGAGATTCCACAGCGCAGAATCATCATCGTTCGACGTCATCTAGCTTTTTACTCCAACTTTGATGAAAAGATTGACAATGGGACGAGTTTTTCAATAAGCATTACAGGCATCTTTTGATGGAGAGCTCTACGTGCTTCGTTTTATCAACGATGATTACAGCTTCTAAACGTTTTATCCCCAGATGATGTCATCATGTCAGATCCGCTGAATTCTATTGATCGCACCTTAATTCACGTCCGACGCTCGTTGTCAGGTTCGATTCATCGCGTAGCTGGTGACTAACAGATCCGTACTCGATACGAATCTCAATGATGGGAGGAGGCATGCCGACTAATTCTGCTGCTACCGTGAACCTCGCGATCGTCGAGGCGGAAGATCAGCGTTGCGTTTGCACTTATCGATCGTAAAATCGAATCACCGTACTCCAATTACCTGCGCACCCCCCTCGGCGATGGTGTGCGAGAGTGTTTGATTACCCTGCTAACTCACGAATGATGTCATGATTCGTCGCCCGGCATCGCGTGTCTATCGGAGATCGTCTCGTTACTTCAAATTGATTGCTCACAGTTTGATCGTCCTTTCACTTGGGCCAGCCTGAGGTCGGTACACGTACCTACATACAATGCATCGTTGTCCATAGCATTGTGGAGTACCGTGCTTCGAGGTTGCGAACGAGCGCCGTGATTGTACACCTCTCGCGGCTATGGAATTTCTGAAGGTACAAGAGGAATACCCCTTCAAGGGGACCATAACGTCCTGAGATTTTCAAAAAATCCATTTTCCGATTTTTGTCTTATCGGATAGTGTGATCCTTTAGCTACGTTTTCGCGCAAACCTGACTCGAAAATGCCAAAAATCGAAAAGACCGCATATAGCTTTCAAATATAGCAAGTGTAATACCGGAGCACGAGAAATGATAACCAAACTTTGAACGCGATTATCTAGAAACTATATTTTAAAGTGGTCTCGAGAACCGTTAGAGATATCGGCTTCAATTTTGAACAGGATTGTAGAGAACACTTCGATGCATTAGCTGAAGCTCAATTTGCATGAAAAAAGGCTTTTTTAAAGTTTTGTAACAATAAATAACCGAAATTTTTACGATTTTTCGTTTTTTCAATAGAGGGTCGGTTAATGGACGAGAAAATGTTTAGTTTCGTCATGTGGCATTTACCATTCACCTCAAATCGTCGTAAAACTGAACTTTGCAATTTTTTGGTCGATGCGCTGGATGGCTCTACCGAGCTTCAAAAAATGTGGGAAAAATATTTTTGTACTTTCGAATGCTGTAATAAATGTGCACTAGAAAGGCGTAGGTCTATTTTTATCCATAACCTTGTACGACGTAATAAAAAAGACGAACTCGTCAAACGAGACGGGTGTTGTAGTCCTTTAAGGTGCTGTACCAGTGTGAACGCTGAACATTTGAGTGATTTGCGGGATTTTTTTGGAAAAATAGTGATCAATTAAATGTTTCGTAGAATTAGGAATATATTTTGCTATTTTTCATCTACATTGCGTAATTTTTTCATAGAAAAATATTGAGATCCAAGCGACATATGCGCTGCTTTCGGGGGCGCCAAAAAAAAGTTCCACCACTGCTCATATGATTCCGGCCGATTGAGTACTTGAAACCGAAAGAGGAAAAAATTTCGTTAAACTGAGAGGTATTTCCGGCATAACGACGTAGGGTTTTCGAAAAATATCATTATCTAACAAAATGGTGTAGCTGTGATGAAAAAAAATCCGTTTTCTTGTTCATAAAAAGATCGTTTTTGGCAATGCCAAATAGTCAATTTTCATTCAATCGAAAATATTTTCAGCCGTTGTAGAGTAAATATATTCAAGAGTGCTCGGTTCAAATTTCAAGTCAGTCGGATAATTGGTCTTTGAATTACAGCGTCAGCAATTTTGAAAAATCTCATTTCGAGAAAAACGCGTTCAATGATTTAACTATTCATTTTTGAAAGATAAAATCATATTAACCATAAAAACTGTTAATCAGCTATACCTGGGCCGTACATTAGACCCTCGTCTGTTGAGAGGCAAAAAAAATCGATTTTTTGAAAGTTAACTATTTGAAATAATTATTGCTAATAACAAATTAGTATTCAAAGAAGCAGATTTCTCAGAAGAGATTCATGCCAAGTCGAGATAATAGCTAGTATTATCTGAGAATGTGTAGGGACGGTCTTCAGGTTGCTGATTCTGAATTCGCCGTGAAATTTTTAAAATACAAAATGGCGAATTCGATATGGCCGATCGAAATTTTAAAATATGGCCATTTTTTCTGAAATTCGGTGGTATTGTCGAACGTATGATGTTAGCTCATTGTTCATGTATGTCTGGCTTTTTTTCGCACTGCACTCGTTTGGAAACCGAATCCTTCGTCTCATGCATTTCTTGCAAATTCATCGTATTGATGGGCTGTAAATATCGATTTCGGAAATGCTCGCCATGTCGTTATATTTGCATGTATATTTGACCTACTAATAGTCCGTGCGTAGTTCCTTTCTCGCGGTTTTTGAAGAAAAAAAAACGACGAGAACCACTTGCCGAGAGCCCACTTCAATTTTATTACGCGGGGCGATAAAATCGCGCAATTTTCTAACAATCGAACGATTTGTACGTCGATTTTCATCGAGTAACGGCTGTTTTTCTATGAGTCGATCGACGTATCGTGCGAAAAATCTTTACCACCGGACGAACAATTCTCGGTTGAACTTTTGGTCGGGAAAATTATTCTTGAAAATAGATGCACGAAATTAATAAAAAATGCAAGAATTTAGGGGCTTTCAATTATTTTGGTGGAAAAAAACAGCACAACAAAAGACGACGAATCGTGAAAATATGAAAGCCGGTGTGATCGACCTCTACTATTAGTGTCGGAATTACCGGGGTTCACATTTATGTCGATGATCCTGTTTCGACTTAGTCGCCAGACGCCTGTCGAGGATTATTCAGACCATCCTATTCAAAAGTTGTCGTGACCGATGAGAAACGAAGTTTCGGCATAATTTTCCATCCCAAATTTTCTGTACACTTCTGTGTAGACAAGAATAAAAAAATCAAAAAAATTGACAAAAAAATCAAAAAATGTGTTGGTTCGGTTTTCGGTGAATTTCTTGGCTCGTATCTGCGGAGCTTATCCAGATCTCGTTAGAATCCCATGAACGTTCGTTCGTTCGTATATTTGCAAAACTCGACAAATTTCGAAACACCTCGTCGAGGTGGAAACGAGGAGATGAGTGGTGCTGAAGCGGAGTAGAATGAATTTTCGGAAATAAACTTTTTGCCGCGTTTGTCCGTACAGGAAAATGCGAATGTTTACCGATAAAAACTGATCACCTGATTCTCTTAGCAACAGAAAATGCGGGTAACAATTTGATTTATGAAACCAGACGGGCAAACTGACGCTGTTAGACGCTATATGCGCGCGAAACCCGTAATACGGGAGAAATAAAACGGAATATTTAGGATTGCGGTCGGATATTTGGTTTGGAAAGGAATGTATAGCTACATGAGAACATTTATGGACGATCCAACGCAATACCAGAACAGTACTTTAACTGCAGTGAGCACTTTTTGCTCCCGTTCAGTTAGCACCTGGATTATATTACCGGGGCATGTGAAGACATTCCGAACTGATTCCGCCCGTCGAGAGATTCCGAAATACCAACGTTACGATACTAGAAAATGTTTCGAAAGAGAAGATGCATCGAATAGGTATGAGATTATCAATTGCAGTCGATTAGCCTCGATTTGATTGTTTCGGTAACATGATCGATTACAAGTTTACACAAGAGAGACACGCAACCGAGGATATTCCGAAATTGATAACACAGCGCCGTGTCGCTGAACGCAACTAAATCGAAACAACTGGCACTCTTCCTCGGCCTAACATACGTTAATTATCGTCGTTTATAGTCCCGGCACATTGACCCATACCCGCGAGAACGACGCATCGCCATTCGCCATCTGTTGGCAGTTAACGGAATTATCTCGACACATTCTGCCACGAACTACTAGCGTAGTCCGCGCAATCCTAAGGAGCAATTTCGTAGCGGGAGCTTCGAACTTAACGATTCGATTCGCGACGAATATCTACATTTTTCTGGCTACCTTAATTTTTACCGGTTTTTTTAATTAGTCGCCCAAATTTTACCGCGTATGCAAATCTCATTCAAACAAATGGGAAAAATAACATTTCAGCTCGTAATCGAAAAATTGCCCAAATACTTTCGTCATCGGAATAAAAAATCCGAAAAAATAGAATATCGTACGCGTTGAAAAATGAACAATTAAATAAATAAATAAATAAATAAACAAACAAACAAACAAACAAACAAACAAACAAACAAACAAACAAACAAACAAACAAACAAACAAATAAATAAATAAATAAATAAATAAATAAATAAATAAATAAATAAATAAATAAATAAATAAATAAATAAATTAATAAATAAACAAATAAATAAATGAATAAATGAACAAATAAATAAATAAATATATAAATTTGAAAAAATAGATTCGATCGAGGTATAAAATAACAAAGAGTTGGGCGAGCTCGTGGCTTTTTTTTCGATCGACGCGTGCCAATTCGCGGTGTCTTCGTGTCCTCGACGCGAGACGGGGACGCGAAATGATATGAAACGGTAAAGTGTCAGTGTGGTTCTTCTAATTACATCGCGTACCGAACTCGTCTCGGGCGCGGGAAGAAAATCGCACCTAGTCCCGGAAACGTCGGAGCAGATCGAAAAGATCGGGGAGCATGCACACGCACTTCGACGGAGGACGAAAGTATGCGGCGCCCGATCGCTGGTACCGCTATCCGGTGCGGCCACTGGGAGCTCGTCTTTGCGGAGCCACAGCCAATGGGGAGAGACGTTTAGATCGAGAACTGGGTGGCGAGGCTACCTTGGTTTATAAAGTCAGGGCAGCCCGTGGCCTCGAAGACAGAGCTGTCGCGGCAGCCCAACGCTCACGATATTTCACATTTACCCAAGATTCATCTTGGGCAAAAGTGCGCGCGTAAATTGAACACCGCCAAAGTTGTCCTCGACTCTTATAAAAATTAGCTTACAAGTAAAACTCATTAAACCAAGTGACAGTGAATCCAGTTCGTCGGTACGTGATTCACAGTTGATCCAGACTTTATACCAGTGATTTCGCAAGGTACGTACCGATCTCCAAAAATCGACGAACTAATTCAAAATCAAACGAACGCCGCGAAGTTCTTTCGACGAGCACTAATAATTTCATTTCGTCGACATTTCACACGACAAGTATCGAAATTGCGAGCATTTTTTTCTCCGTTGTACACGAAAATTTTTACGCCTGCGGGACTGATTTTTGCTTTTAGCACGATTCGAGGAAACCAAATTCTATTAATTTTTTTTCATCCAACCAAGATTGAATACGCGAGTTAAAATTTTCGAATACACTTTTTTTTTATCGTGCTGCGTTGTTTTCGATTTTTATGTTATAATCTGCACCGTCTCGGTTGTTTAGTTTCGTTTGAATGTCTCTCTTTTTTCGCGGCAGCGGCGCGAATGCTCGCAGCTAAACGTGCTGCGATTTTATTCCCACGGTTGAGATAGCGCGGTCAAAGTCAGGGCCGTCGGGTTCCTCGTTGAATAACTCGTTTCCGCTTTTCCGTTTCGCTAGAAGTTAAAAAAAGTGACAAAAGGTCGAGTTGAAAAGTAAAAGTGTCGAAAGTAAAAATAAAGTTGTCATTTTTTTTCCTTTTTTTCCTCCTTTTTTTCCGTTCATTTCGTTAGCACGAGGTGGAAAATTGGCCGATGCGTCGTTTTCGCTTGAGTTTTGTCGTTAGATCGACGCAAATGAATTTTTCTACAAGTTTTTTTACACAGATTTCGCGAATTGAAATGTTGGGTGTCGGAGGCTCGTTTTAAAAAAATATTCCATTTTCACAGGTGATACAAAATTTGGTAGATTTACGAAGTTTCGAAGAACCGATGCTCGCGTTGCGTCGAGTCGAATTCATTATCACAGGTCTGCTAACGAGTTCTCGTCCGTGGATTTTACGACGCGTTGACCAAACGGAGACTTGAATGCGAGGATGAGAACACCCGATGGGCAGACGCCCATTAGTTTCCCCAACTTTTTCGCAGCACAACGATCTTACGAGAAGATCGATTGAACGAAATTCCGCGAAAATCGAAGCCCCTTTATCGTTATTTTTATTCAAATAATTTTGCGTAATTTGCAACGTCTGAAAAATCAAATTGTACCATGATACGAAGTCGAAAGATCGAAATTAGTTGGAAATCCATAAAAACAAACGCGCGGAATCGATAGGAGTGCGATTTTCAATTTGAAATTCGCGCCACACGAACGAGAACAAAACACTCTCGGTACCGAGATTCCCTGCGGCGCGCGCGATTCGAACGAATTGTTTCGACAGGAGGAACGTAAAACGGACAAATTAATCGTTCGAAGGTTGAGGATGAGGGAAAAAAAGAAAAGAAATGAAAATGTAGCCCAGACGCTCGACAGAGTATCAGAAGAGATCCGGACCTGCCCCACTAGCAACTGTTGCCGGTGGACGTGATCGCGACGTACGGAGAGGACGTTGGGCGTCATGCCGCTGGCTGAACGAACGGTCACTGACCTCTTCTTCGACCAGTCCCCCCTGGTTCCGCAGACCGATAGAACGCGCTCGACTAGTCCTCGATGAAGCGGACTCCGCTCCGAGGATCGGGTATCACGTTGCTAGTCAACGGGAACGAATTCTCTCAATTTCGCCACGGCCGCGGAGAAAGAGAAAGAGGGGGGGGGGGGGGGGTAAAAAGCAGGAATGCGAAAAATCCGCGCTCCAAGAAGATGGAACGGCTCCTTTCGATCGCTGACGTACATTGTCCCTTCATTGTCTCGCTCGCACCTGCCAAAGAATACCCGCATCGACTGCGAGTTTCACACGCGTGTTTCCGAAAGGCAAAAAATGCGGAGTCGAAAGAACAATTGAAAAAAAATTAGACTCCTAGGGAGCCGAATAATTCGAGAGCGATGAGTCGACAGTACTGAATATAATCGAATTAAGAAACAATTACAGCACAGATTCGTCCATACAATGGTAATTGATACGGATTTCGGTTTCGATCGTTCGCTACCAGACGAATTTATGTGTCATTAGATCAATGGGAATAGGAATCAATGCAATATCTACAAATCTCACGTTTCGGGAAACACAATAAGCCTGTAAACCCAACAAAAAAAACAACAACGTAGTCTTGCGATTGAAAAAAAATAGCACCGTACTTCTTAATTTGCTTGCAACTTTTGTACGTTATTTAGTTATGTTTTGAGAATATTTTGTGAAATTTTACCAATGACGTATTTTTTAATACAAATGTTACGACAAATTGTTAAAACGTTACTAAATTATGTGCAAAATTTGTAAACCAGTTAAAAAATACGGTAGGTAGAAAAAGAAAAAAGTGAAAAAAAATTCGAATTGTCCCGGAAAAAATTTGGGTACTTTGGATGCATTTAGATCATTGAAACGTCGCGCGTGGGAGATTCTTCGAAGTATCGAGAACACGATTTTTGTCGGAGTATATCGAGAATACCGTTCAGTTGTCGTACGTAGATCGAATCCTGTCGGATAATTAGAGACGTAAGAAAAAGGTGAACACGCGTAAAACTGTACATTTACGTATTATTTACATACGAGCAACGAGGTAACTGTAAGCCGGGGCATTAATCGTTCTCGTAGGGAATAGAGAAAATTGCAGATGACATCAGAAGCGAGCAGGATGGATCGAAGCGTGGTATCTCTGAATACCAAGTCGCACGTGTGAGCACCGTTATCGTTGCTCCGAAGAGCAGAGCGAAAAAATCATGGCGAGATGCCGAAGACCTCGATGTTATTCATAGATGACCGTGATCGTTAAAACGAAGACGCAACTTGTCTGTTGATAATTAGAAGGTAATGCGTTATTATCACAGATACGAGTCCAGCGAATCGTTTGACACCGATTATCAATCGTCTTTCGTGGCGTTCGATTAATAACCGTTCGAAAATTCCGAGCTCGTTGGAGAGAACAAAAACAAAATGCACAAAAAATTGTTTCGTCGTTTATAGAAAGGAATATTTATACTACGTCGAATAATAAAATTAGAGATCGATGGTTATTAAAGATAAGGTGACCGTGAAATAGAAAAACTCATCATAAACGAGCCAGATTTTTTTATCTTCACGAATCCGGCTGCCTTTCGATACATCGTTGATTAGCAAATTAAAACCGAACTAATTTTCCCTTTTTTGCACTAGTATTGCAAAAATGTTGGAGAGAAAAAAAATTGAAGATCGCGAATTTTCGTCTACAATTTTGTATTTCTCGGTTAAATCCGAATTCCTGTTTTTCATTTAATTTTTTGTTCACTCTGACGGCTGGCTTTTCTCGAATCGGAGAGAGTCCAACTAATTTTGATTCATTCTGAATATCATAGCGCATTTCCATCTCGGTGACGAGCTAATCGTTTCACGACGCTCGCCAGCGCAAATTATCAATCGGTTTCCGACCACATTCTACCGTTATTTTAACGCTTCTGTAGGTATTCACATCATCTTTCACGTAAAATCTCTGCTTAAATCCGTGTACTCGATATTCACAAATTTCCACATTACAGTTAGGATAAAAATTGAGAAAATGGGAATACGAATAAATGAAAAAGCCAGCCGAATTGTAAAATTGTCCAAGAATTTTTTTATCGACCCGCCTCGTCGAAAAACTCCGTCCTAACTTGGAAGAAAGGAGGATCAGTCGAGTTCCAGGTCGCTAAAAATCGGCGCGATCGTCTTTCTCCGCGTAGTCGAAGCGGCTCTTCTGCAGCGACGTTGACCTTGACCCGAAGTTGGGCGCCAACTGTAATTTTATCACCTTTCGGACGCGTGTAATGAATGGCAAACGTTGAATAAGAAAAAAAAAACGTCCGACGAGCCGCGTCTTTCTTCTGGACGAGGGGGAAAAAAAAGTAACGTTGACCTTGACCTCGAGTTGGGCGCCACTGATCTGCCGACGAGCAGATTCCGTTAAAACTAAAATCAACGGAATCGCGTTCTTTAATATTCCCAATCGAGAAACACGCGGTTGGCGGGAGGTTCGAGGAAATACGGATGTTTATGGGGAAGGAGGAAGAGAAAGAGAGGTGAGAGAAGGTGGGCTAGTAGTGAGATGCAGGGAGCTTGTGAACCACGCAACGGTAACCGTGGTCACGAAGACTCGCCGTAACAACACCGTTACTCCTTGGATGCTTATATACTTATTAGTTGTGACGGAGTTCACGACGGAAAGAATAGCGTGGAATCGAGAGGGATTTCTCATCGAGCCTTGACAAAATTCGCAAACTCCCAGTTTCTGGGAATCTTCGCTGACTTCTAGGGAAGACACGAGCTAGGAAAGTTTCTTCAGCAATTACTGTGCGATGGAACGCCTCGTAAAAACGATCAGCAACAAATCATGGGAGCTAATAAATTGATTTTCATAACATTAAAATGCTGGCATAATTATAATTGACTTGAATAATTGGCAGTAGGTTGTTTGCTAAAATAACTAAGGTCACTGCTCAATTAGCGTTATTTACGTATTATTTTTTAATATTTTTTTGAACTCACTCGGTCCGACGTAATCAACGAGGGATTTTTTTCCTTAATAAATAACTTCTGCCGAATTTTACTATTGAAACATTATTTTTTTTTCAAGAAAAAATTAATAGTTCTGATCTTGCAAGTTATCGTTTTATTATTCCGATAAGATGCTGTTTTATCTGAAAAATAGCGATAAAATCTATTATCAATTGTTTGCACCAAAAAAAAAAAACAACAAAGTATGAAAAAAATATGTAAACTATAAAATACAAAAATCTGTGTAATGTACGTACTAATTTGACAATGTACCTACTACTAGGATGATTTACTCGAAATTGTCGAGTTAACTTGAAAATTTCCACGTGTTACGATTTGCAGCGAATAATTGTAATGTTTCTCAGTTGTTTTATCAACCCGCATCGTGGGTATTCGGTTGTGAAAAAATTGCAAAGTCAATCGTGAAAAAGTGATTTCTTCCAGATAAAAAAATGTCGCAGTCGTTTGCGAAATACTATTTCAACGCTGTACGCATCAATCCTCATCGACTTCGGGATCGGGGAGCCAAATTGAGGAATTTTTGGGGAATTTTTTGCCTGTTACATCCAAGTATTTTTGCTTACTCCTACCAAATTTTGCTCGATCGATGTTGTTGCCCAATAAGTATCCGGGCAAAACTGTTATCTCGGAGTACTATAGTAGCCACGTAGCGTGTCTGATTGTTGGTCAGAGGAGAAGGCCAGTGAAGCGTGGACGTCCGAGAAGCGATCGATTGTGTTGGGTTGAAAGACTGACGAACGAATGAAAAGGAATTCATTAAAGTGAGAATTCACATCGTGGAATTTTCCGCTATGTTATCGATAGCGTTGAATTTTCGGGTTTTTGTATTGCATGTTGGGTCTATCGTTTTTTTTCGTCAATTTTCACCGTTGTAAATCGGACGGTGACGAAATTTCTGAAAGTTTCGTCAAGCGATCGTAAATTTGTTTTCCGACTCAGCTGGTAAACACGATGAGATGAACTTTTGAGGGACAGCAGTAAGAGAATGTAGGTTAATACGAACGGAGAGAAAAAAGCCTATTTTGCATTCGACCAAAGATAGGGTTCGCGCCGTGAATAAAAAAGCATCGGTTTCACAACGACCCGAGGTTACAGACACGGTTTGATTGATATTCCCGCGATGATTTGGCGCCGAGATCTATTTTTAAGACGAGAACCGGCTTGCTGGAAAATAACGTGGTTAGCAGCATCGATTATCGAATTAAATATCGATTAAGTCATTCGTACGGTCAATTTTAAATACGTGGCGCACCTGCGAAGCATCGCGACGAGACTGACGAATTGATCGGTTAATTGTAGACAAAAACTGTCGAATCGTATTCGCTGACAACGCGCGATGACCGGCCGTCAATTACTTCCATTTCCATACGGCTGTATAAATGATAGTTGCTATCGTAAAAACTTCCTTTCAACTCTCTTGTCGTGAGAGATCAGTCCGAATCTCAATCGAACCAATCAAATTATCAATAGATTCGACCGGGTGTAAAGAACCGCGGACAATTTCGTCCGGGATGGAAGTATCGAGCGGTAAATATACGAGACAACGGAGCAACGTATAACAGGATCGATCGTGTGAAAGAAAGAAAGAAAAGCCCTCGTAACGGGAAAGAATCTCTCAATTCCCGAACCTCGCCGATAATTCCGGGGCTCGTATTTCTTAAACCATTGATCGTACGAGAACCAATTAATACTCATTTTAATCGTCTTGTAGTCTACTATAAATTTGTCTCTGTACATTTTTTACGTAGGACGCGATGGAACGGCGCCACGAAGCAATTAACTTTGGGGTATGGCAGATGCGCTATTTCAATCAACTCCCGGACGCTGTATCTCGATAACCGTTGTCCGTAAAAACTTTTGTTATTGGAATTTTTTACGGCAAATTTGACGCTCAATCTAACGTTACTTTGCTACTTTTTCCTATCGTCGACCGTTGCCGAGTTATAAGCCAAAAACCGAAATGAGCCGGAAACGTACTACCTCCCGCAGATGCTAGATACACACAAATCTCATGAATTTCCTCCTGCTCTTTTTACAACTGAACGAAGATATTGGAAGCAAACAATTTCCGCTCCAAATGGCTGGCTTTTTATGCACTATCACCTACAGGTAATACGATTGAAAAATGAACGGTGCGATCGTAGAATATAGAGCTGTATTGAATAAGTTTGACGAGGAACGTGACAAGAGCATGCATAACCTGCGGTAAACCAACGGTGTAGTCCACAATATTCAATTGTGTTTCCTTTTATTGTCCCCCCCCCCCCCCTCCCACAAAAAGGGTGATTGGCCCGTTTTTTTGGCAAGGCACTGTTTCAATGGATTTGTGGTATTTGTGTCACTGGAGGTAGAACGAATCGAATGACCGAGAATAACGGTGAATTGGCGTGGCGCGGTCTTCGTCGCTCAAAGTGACTCGACTTGTGATATCTTCTGAAGTAATTAGACGTCGCTGGGAATCTTTTTACACCGCGAATAGCCAACGATGCTGCGAATATTTTCAATATTCCCCAAACAGCAGAGAATTCTTTGGAATTTCTCGTTTGGCACGATCTTAAATAAATAATGGTTGTGATAAAAAAAAATGTAGAAAAAAAACCAACGGTGTTGAGACGCAACAGCATCAATTCATCTGGCAAAATTCTACCGTGACACGAACGCGTTAACGGCGATTAGTCGCGGAAACAAATTGGTCTGCTGATATTGGCGACGGTAGTAAATTTTATCGCGTCGAAGATAATAACGAACCGTCGTCATGGATAATAAAATATGCAGATAGTAACTATATTAGTCGCGCCGTTGTCGTCAATTTTTCTCACCGTTAGTAGAATTTTTGCGGAAGGATGGTGGAGTTAGTTACGCTTAGGGTTACTTTGGGGAAGAGAAAAAAAAGTGGATTCGCCAATTTTCATTAAGCGAAGGAAGACAAAATGATAATAGGTGGAACGATGGGAATTCGCTAAGGCTATTAGCCGGTAGTCGAAGGAGAGATATGTTCATCGCAATCGCTGAACATAGCATCGGGAACGGCCTGTGCGCGGGATAATGGAATTGAGATAAAAAAGAAACGAAAGAAAAAAAAGAACAAAAGGTAAAGAGAGGCATTGGGAAAAAAATGCTGAGCGGCACGGAAGTGGACGGTGTGAGATAAGTCGTGGCTTTACGGTTTCTGCTATCTCACAGTGTCCGATTCGTCCGTATCCACTGATTTCTTTCCCCGTTGCTCGGCGAACAATAGGTAGGACTTGGAGGAGTGAAGAAAAAAAGAAAAACGGCGCGAGTGTCGTACCGTATCTTTTAGCAAGGCGAGTTAAAACGGCACGATGTTACAATAAAAATGAAACCGAGCCTTAAATGGTTTTCCCACTGTCCGCTGTCTCCGAGACGAGATTTGTTCCTCGTCTTTTTGCTGTCAACGACGAGTCCCGCAGCTGACAGGTAGGTATCGAAGACCAACTAAAAACGAGTCCTGATACCGATGAGATGTCAATTAGATTCACTGTGCAACGCGAGAATCAAAATATCGCCACTTGAATCGAGCCAATTAACCGAAATCTAAATGTTGGGTAAACTGTGATAAAAAACAGGTCCGACGAGAGTAAAAAAAATATTGTACGATGGGTCCCACAGGCAAACAGCTCGGCACGCGCGTAACAATGAATCCAATTAACTACTAATTGGCCTCGAGCATGATGTGGTAAATAAACAGGGATATCGTTACCAAAATGGCAAACTGTCTGCTGTTCGCGTATCCATGATCTTTTCAACGGATCGGTCCATCGGGTGGACGGCAAACGATACTGGATGAAATATTCGCGCGGGCTCCGTCGTGCCTTAAGGGGGACACGTATACATGGAAGCGGAAAAACCCACTTTTTTTTTTTGATTATTTTATTTGGAAACACTATTATAGATTTTACCATCAATATTTCTCTAATGTATGTGTACATATTTCAAGATGTTATAGTAATTTTTTGTGCGTAAAATTAATGATAAGCAGCCGAGATATAATCGTCAAAAAAAAGCGGTTTGCGTTCAGCAACAAATCTGATGACTGGGGCATCTGCAAAAAAATACGGTGCTATTGGTTAGTCAAAATGTTTCTCGAGTGAGTGAAGGGAGCCAATTTCAAAAACTTAAATTTTTTTCCAAATGGTGCTTTTTTGAAAAAAGGCACATCTGTGACGAAAAAGATGTCCATTTTTTGGCCTAGGAAAAAAAATTGTTGAGACAAAAACCGATCGTTCGCCCACTTAACAATCATACCAATAATAAGTGGTAAAAATTTGAAAGCAATCGGTTGGGCCGTTCTTGAGATATCTTACTCACTGCAAACCGTTTTTTTTGGACCTTCGGGAGGATTCCTATAACTCGGCTGTTTATCATTAATTTTAGATAAAAAAATTACTGTAACATCTTGAAATATGTACCAATGCATTAAAGAAACATTGATCGTAAAATCTATAATAGTGTTTCCAACAAAAAAATCACACAACAGTGATAGGGATCTATAGGAACGTTGCTGTCTGCTGATAGACGGACTCGGTCGGTAAGGTAGCGACCTAGAAAAGCTTAAACGATATTTCTTTACAAAAACGAGACGAAGACTGATGAAATTCTCGCAAAACAATCCTTCCCAACTATCCTACGGATCAGACTGGTCGGTATCGGTATTCAGGAGCCTTAAAGACCGTTATCGTTACCCAAGCTTCGATCGGCTCGATTCCACCGATTGGTTTGAGATATCACCGCGCAGGGCACTCGAAATTGCGAACAGCAGTGAAGCGTGATAAAAAGTTTTGACATGAAAAAACCGATCGATGGAGTTCAAGAAACTCCGAAGATTCGATGTGGCTACCAGGAGGTAGATCGACCAATTATTTTGTTCCGACTTGACGGAGAAGCGACGTATTCTTTTAGAATTGCTTTTAGAAACGGTCTCCGACTACCGGCTACCGGATGCCCGTTAGCTGGCCGAAACAAAAACTATTCTCGAGCCGCGAAGGATGTTCGCTAATGAGTTATGAGGCTAATGTTGGAACAACCGTCCTACAGAACCGCTCGGTCCGAGTACGAAGCTCCGATGATTTCCCCCTAACGAAATCGTGTTCCGTGACACTTGAAAATAAAAAAATTAAAAAATTCTTGAAAAACGTTAAAAACGTTCGGGAAAAATCTGAAATTCGAACAGTTTTCGGGGAACCAACATTTGCGGTTACTCGTAATTTTTTTTCTTCGTAGTTTGCGAGTGATTGTAACATTCGACATTTCTTATTCGTTTCTCATTACTTGGTTCGCATACTCCTGCTTTTTCCTCGGCTCCGTTACGAAATCGAGTAACGATTCAGGTGGTTCGATCGTTTTTCAATTTCTCTCTAATCTTCGCCACTTTGATGCCCTCTCGTCAGCGTCGTGCCGTCTCTAGATGTGAAGTAAATTGATGTTGTACATTGAAAAAAAAAAATGGAAAAACGAATAAAAGAAATCACGGACGGAGAAGATGAGTCGATTTCTTCGTAATCCGATCCAGCTTTTTTCATGCTTCAGCATAGTTTAATGATCGTGAAGCCGATCCAACCGAATACAATTTGTATCACGATTTCGGCAATGACAATGGCGATAAAAATAGGCCAAATATCATCGAACAAGCGACTTACAATTTCCTTGATGAAGATACGTCGAGTTTCTTGACGAGGCATTTGGCACGATAACTTCACGCTAGGCTTCGTACTCTAATGATACAAATTTGACGAACAATGCGCTCGAGAGACCAAGACAATAATAATCATAGAATAATTGTGTTGCCAAATTTCATGACATTTTTCGTTTCTCGCGTCTAGGTGCTACCAGATATTTAAAAAAATCGAAATCTATCAAAACCTCGGGGTTCGTCTGTTTTGCGTTGTTCCAAGTTTGAGGATCGTTTCGCGAACGGTTCACGACTCTGCGTTGCGTTACCAGCAAGAAATCTCGTGAAATCTTTTCCAGATCTCTGCCTTACCGACCGAGTCGTGTTAGCAATCTTGCAGCAGCCTTCGGCTTACCGATTTCACCTGATACCCTCTGGCAGCGATTCACGGACATAAACCTACTCGGTCACTGGACGCTGTCAGGCATCGTTCCGTCTCTTCGCGTCAGTGTCTTAAGGGACAGAGATAAAATAGACACTATAAACCTGCATGCAGCACCGCATCGCGTCGCGGCATCTCCTTTGCCAGATCCTCGCTCGCCTGTCGCCTTTTTCCTGTATAAATCGTACTATCAATTGCCATGTAAAAACGTCGACTTACCTCCATTTTAATACATCACCGTTGCGCTCTTGTGCAAGGTCAAGTTCAAGGTCAGGCGAAACAGGTTCGGTAGCAGAGTTAGGAGAACTCGATGACTTTCATCGAGTCTTGCCACGTCTTTCGCGAATCAACGCTGCTTATCATTGCGACCCATGGATGAAGAAGAGGCGCGAATCGGTTTACCCCTCTGATCCGTGCGGATGAGAAACTTCTTTGAATAACGTAACCGCATCAACCGCATTCCCGCCTTTTTCTCGCGCTTCACCACTTCGCTTCGCGTAATTCGCTGGATGAAAAATACCCGAGTTAATGAACATAACTGGACTGCGCGCGGGAACAGAAGAGTTGATAAGTTGAAAAAGAGCAAGAAACGCTAAATCATCCTTGACTATTTCACGCAGGGATAACCACACTGCTGAAGCCGTTAATTACGCCTGTGAAAAGATGCGTTGCGGTAAAGTTTTTCAAGCCCGAAGGGATTCTTCTCGGGGTTTGATCTTTCGAGAAATCGTTGATTGCATGCCGAATCGAGTTTATATTTTCTGAAGGATTCGACAAATTTCTTTTCACCTTGGAATCGCGAGATGCTGGAGAGATACGACTGCTGCTGCGCCGAGTTGGGAACGAGAAACGTGGTGGTACCAGAAATCAGGATCGACCACAACAGCGAAATTCAAAGTCCGCCATTCAATTCGCACGCGAACGATTCCCGGGTGACGGGGGTAATAAATTAATCCTGAAAGATGTCGAGACCGATATCTCCATGTCTCGGCGTGCTCGCGTACCTAAGTCTGCAGCGAGGTGGTTCGTCGCTGTAGAAAACCTTGGTTATACCTTCTGCTCGGAGTAGCGGATAATAATGAGTGTGCGCGGCGTCGCGGTGGCCGAGCGTTGGACTCCGTTGCGGCATCGCGAGCTTGGGATGCTGCGAGGTCGTTGCACGGATGCAGAGCCTGAGGTGGAAACGATCCTGGGTTCTACTCCCTACTCCCAGTTCTAGTATCCTGGCCACAAAGTCCATCCACCCTCCCCTCCCCCTCCCTCAGTCATTTACGAATGGCATCGGTGCCCAGATTAGCGAGCCGCAGCGATCGTGTTATTAAAGTGCGAGGGCACCCATCGATTTTTGCGGAATCGTACATTTTTTCAGAGAGAAATATGATTACCAGGGAACGACGCGTCGTTAGTACTCCAGCTAGTATTACGGACATAGGCAGAAATGAGTTTAATTTGCCAACGGAGATTCAAGTAGCTACGAAGCACCCCAGGATCCAATTGGACTCGTAGGAAAGGTTCTTCTTCTTCTCGCAATCATTTCACGCGTATAAGGCGAATGGGATGACAACTACCGGTACTCGGTGTTCACCGTCGTAAACAGGATTATTACGACTGTTCGCAGACATTTTCTAGCCTCCCCGGAAAGACCGTCTCTGGAGCAACGAGGCTCGTTGTTAGAGACGAGGTTGGACCGCAAGACAAATGATAACCGGGACCCTGTGCCATTCGAGTCATGGGAACGTAGATGCCGATTCTTGGGTGGAACAACTTCTTCTCGGTTGACCCCGACGCAAGACGGGCAAAACTCTATGCGTGAGCTCACATTACACCGGGAACGCCGTTTATGCAATCTTGATCCAGCTAAGTGGTACCACGCTCGAAGTAACGCTACATTCAGTCCAAGAGAGGACCACCGCCCGGTGGTCATGTACTCGCATAGCTCGCATGATTCATGCAGAGTCCACTGACCGCACATCGGACTTCCTCTATTCGACGCGACATCCTCCTCGTGGAGATGGCTTCAGTTCTGAACACTCGTTTCCAGACATACCTGGGTACGTGTAAGCCGTACGAACCCACGAGGTCGGGTTTCATAGTGGAAAAATAATTTTTCAAATTTCGATGAATTCCGGTGGAATACCGTTAGCTTTCAGCGGCGTTAGAATAATGATGTGAAAAAATTAAATATACGTAGCTTCCGTGGTTTTTTTTTTGGGTATTTAAAGTCTCCGTCAGGCACGGTCACCTCGTACGTCGTTCCTTACCCGTATTATATACTACAAGCGTCTCTACACGCACTTCACCGAGCATAGGTACACGTTGTTCGCGGTTCCGGCATTAATTCAACCCCCGGGGACGTTGGAATGAGTATACATTTGCATTCGGTAGCTACGTACTCGAGACTTGGCCTCACGGTCATAAGAACTTGAAGACTCTATCTGCAACCGATGATCAGATACAACGTCGACTCGACATGGGAACATACTGCACCACCTTCTTTGCCCCCGCTTCGTATATCGAGCGTACTTAAAGGCTAGTGGCAGTACGTGTGTATGCCGTACATCGCACGGCGTCGTTCGTTATATAACGAAGATCGCTATTCACCGTCTCAAGACTCTGAATCTTGGGTCGATGCGCGGATCGATCGGAAAAGCAAATCGACCAGATTAACGCTACTTGGATGAAGAGGAAGAGGACGAACCTGACGCCATGACTAGAATTTGCTCGAGCTCCTTATACACGTCGTAATTTACCTTCTCTATTACGACGATCCATCCTCAATCAAGATTCCTCTCTGATAAACCTTATTGCATCTTTATTTTCGAGCAATTTTCATCACTCGTAACTCTTATTTTTCCTTGTTACCACGATCGAAGTTCTCCGTGGAAGATGACGACGCTAATTACGACTTGCTCTTCCCACGTGATCACCCCAGTAATAACAGTAGATGACAGATCATTAAATATCGGAGGTAGAAAGGATAGATGAAACTGCCTGCGTTGCATTCATGATTGATTTCCTGCTGGCTATTATTTCGATGACGTGGAATAATTATCGTAGTAGCAGCATCCCGACTAATGACGAGCGTCAGTCGAGGTAGCTACGTAGATTGACCTCTCGTTGGATTAACCGAAGGCTCTGAACTACGCGAAGCCCCGTATCTTCGAGCAAACACCTATCAATTATACTCGCTTGGTATTCAAAGTCGTTCCAATTCAAAAATCCCAAAAAATTCCATTCTCTGATTAGTCGTGGAATTTTATCCATAAAATCGAGTCTAGTCTAGAATTGATCCAACTTCAAAATCCAGCTTCTTCTTATTCGTGGCATCTTATCTATGAGATTGAGTCTGGTAGTTTTATTGTAAGAAAAATAAAAGTCCAATACATGGCACGTGCGTGTACCACGGTTCTTCGCACTAACCTAGAAAAGCTCAACGCGACACGACAAGAAGCACCTTGTCCGCAAGATCTTCCGCAATTATGTTCCATTTGCATACTACGCGAGTGTTGTCTCGTGCCTACGTGTGCTTTGACTTCCGCAAAGTCACTACCGAGCCTGATCAACTTTCGAGAACAAAACCTTCAATTTCGCAAAAAGCGAATGTTCAAACTACACGAGGATACTCAAAAGTAGTTTTCTCAATTTCACGCCTTTGTCAGATCACTATGCTCGTAACCCAGCAGGTACGATTGCTCGCGTCTCCTATCTAATCTCGTTGTTCTTCGTCAACACGCGCTGACTTCTCAGGTTATGTGTCGAATGGCGATTGTTCGAATGATGTTTAACCGAGGCCGGGACGAAATTGCAATTCCTTGACCTCAACGTCCCGAGGAAGGCAGTCGTTGCACCACAGAGAATCCTCGGGGAGGTAGAGTTACTTGATTCGTGCCGAGAACTCGGAGCAAGCTAGTCTCCAGGAGTTCGTGCTCGCGGATCAGTACCTTCTGTGATTCTGTTACCACGAACACGACCACGATACCCTACCAGCCTTCGTCACGACCTCTGCAATCTTCTCTTTGGTCCCCGTGGAATATATTACTAGTACATTTATTTCCAGACTACGGAGAAACGTGGGTAAACGCCAAGCCATGCCATATCGATGTACTCCTCCTGCACAGTTCTACAAAGTAAAACTTTTTATCGATGTTTGGTTCAATTCCACGATTCTCTATTCATTATGCACTAAAATCATGTAAAAATACGCGTTTAAAGTTTGCGAGCTAATAAATTTGTGAGCTAATAGTTGAAGTTAATAAGCATAATGTACAGAGGTATTAGTTTTATTTTTACAACAGATAAATACATAAACCGTTTAAACGTTCCTCTTGTCACAAACGCAAACTTTGACCAATAAGACTATTTGCCTCTTAATCGGTTATCCAAAAGAAATCAGAATCCGATACTAAGAACGCAGACCCAAATTTCGTGTTGATCTTTCTTATTTTCGAACGATACCTTGTTCCCAGCACTTTTGCGAATCTCATCAAATCTTTCGCTCGAGTTCACCTACCCGACTCAACCTTCGTGCGTGTACGATGAAATGACAACTACGATTGCGATCAGCAAGTCGAGGATTTTTAGCCTTCTTCAGACGCGTCGCTTGTTTCGGTACAACTGACGGACATTTGTTGATGAATTGTCGAGATAAAAACTGGCCGGTTCCGTTCACAAAGCTCTCTCTCTCTCTCTCTCTCTCTCTCTCTCTCTCTCTCTCTCTCTCTCTCTCTCTCTCTCTCTCTCTCTCTCTCTCTCTCTCTCTCTCTCTCTCTCTCTCTCTCTCTCTCTCTCTCTCTCTCTCTCTCTCTCTCTCTCTCTCTCTCTCTCTCTCTCTCTCTCTCTCTTTCACTGTCACAAAAATAACTCAGCTTCTTCACTCGCGAGCGAGTTTCAACTTTTTACTCTTTTTAGTCGTACCCTGTCTTTTTTTTGCTCTATTGTAAGCTCTTCGGCGTCCCTGCAGGAAAAAACTCGTTAAGAATTCACACGGAAGAGCGTTTCACGAGAAAACGACGATAAGTTTTACCACATTTGTTGGTCGTCGAGCTTGTCTGTCTTCGAATCGAGTTTCATAAACTGTTTATTCTTCTGTTTCAGATGGGTTTTAGGATGACTATCGGCCTACTACTAGCCATGCTTCTGGCTCTCGCGACGAAATCGGATGCAGCGTTAGGTAATTTTTTTATGCAATAAACCAGGCGTTTCGATTTCGGGGGAGCAAGAAGGACGTTTTTATCGGGATCTCGTTCCTTTCACGATTTTGTTTAGCGAGAACAGCCTTCGAGAAATTGACGGATTTCGACTACAAAGGAACTACGTACTACACCGTGCGAAACTTATCCTTGTACGAGTGTCAAGGATGGTGTCGCGAAGAGCCGGAATGCCTAGCTGCCGCCTTCTCCTTCGTCGTTAATCCTTTGGCGCCGCTTCAGGACACCCTTTGTCAACTACAGAACGAGACAGGGGCGACTAATCCTGCTGCCGTAGCTCAAAAAGCAGCTAACATGTACTACATGACGAAACTGCAGCTCAGATCAGGTACGAATTTCCAAAACGAGAATGGACAAAACATTTCGCCACGCCTTCGCTGATCTATCGGTACAAATGAGAAGAAAAAAAATGCTCTCTCGCGGAGATACTAAATAGGTAGGCAGGCCTATCTATTTAGTTGACGTTCGTTGCAACGATGGTGAGCAGGTAGGTATAATTGTGAGGAAAGGACACTTGTAAGTTCTCTTGTGTACTCAGCGGTGTCGTATAATCTACCTTGGATTACCTTGGACGATTGCTGGTACCCGAGAGAGCCTAATGCCAACCCGAAAAATACCCGTCCCGTCCGGCTTTGCAGTACACCCGCTGAGAACAGCCCTAGGCAAACAAAAAACTGTGAAACTTTCCAAACGGTCAAAGGAAACCCTTAATAATTTATCGGTAGAACTTTGCTGGTACCTTTTTGTCCGCTCTACCCAACTCCTACTCGCAAATACTTTCGCACCTCTCACGGAGAACTTTGTCCTTAGGTCAATATTAAGAAACCACACAGAATAACTATACTACTTATTCGCATGCTGATTTTTTTTACTCGTCTAAACTCTTAAAAATTTGATGTTTTACCACTTTTTTCGTTCAAAAAAATATATTCAATTCGCATGCTGATTTTTTTTACTCGTTTAAACTCTGAAAAATGTGATATTTTACCACTTTTGTTTGTTCAAAAAAAATATATTCAAAATTTAAACAAACGAGGGAGGAAAATTTAGAGGAGAAAAATATATTATTGGGAATATTATATTTTGCAATGATATTTTGTGATGCTTATTTTTCGTGGTACCGATTTTTTTTACCATTAGATAAGGCTCAAATTTTTAGGCTGGAAAGATTGAGAGGCAAATACATTTGTGATGGATGTTTTGTCGTTGCTCAAGGCACCGAAGAAAGGTGTTATTTATATGTTATAAATATCGATGATCCGCCTGGAAACGTGATAGCAGCGATGGTGACACGTATGTGCGGTTGCCGATTAACTGCTGTAAAACTCGTTGTCAGAGAAGTAAATCTCCCAGTTTATCTTTATAGATGGACGGAAAATAAGATATGAACCGAGAATAAAGTATAAAATGAAAATGAAATATATGGAATCAGGTAAAGTCGAAACGACCGAGCCGCGCAAATGATTTGAATCGTGTTTTTTAATATTATTTCACATGGCGCTACGAGACCAGGCGATTCGATGTCGACGAGAAGTCGAAAGGAGCGCTAGTTTTGCAAGACTTTCAGATTCGTTAAGGCTAAAAATTGTCATCATTGGACTCTGATTCATCGGTGCGAGTGGGTCGTCTTTATAAATAACGCGACTATTTTCTGATGTGCGCCTAAAATTAAAAAGTGCGAGGATCGTGCCAAACGCTGATCGTTCGAGCGTAACTAAGAAAGGGAGAACTTTTGACTGGCAAAGAAACAGCTAGGGCTACAGGGCATGAAAAAAGCCGGTAAAAACCATCATAATCAGTACAGTAGGATTATTCTGAAACTGCTGAGCCGATCTTTGCAATCGGATGAAGATTTTTGCAAAGCACTCGTGATCATTGAGAGAGCGTTTTTCTTAGCTTCTTTGTTCTATCACCTGTCCAAAGTCAATTCGAATCAATTTATTTCTCTCGACTCGAATCGGGCGTTTCTAAAGTGGCAATCGAAGCTCTACTTAAGTGCGATCGAACATCACTCGTATATTTAACGGTATACGAAACCTAGTTCGTGGACTAGAAAGAAAATCAGGGGCGTTGGACTAGTTGCTCGTTCTCGAGTGACTAATCCCAGGTCAACGCGGTTTTCTGATAGCTGACTCCAGCTCGTCGAGTCGGTGAGCCACAGAGTAAGACGGAGCCTCGCCTGATCTTCGCATGGTCGACCGGTGCCAAGCGAGCAGTTTGCGTTATCTCATCTTATAAATGTAATTCCAACTCGTCGAATTACATTTATCGTCTTCCACGTTCCTCGTACCTGCATCGCATATAGCGATTCTATCTTTAGCGATTCATCCAAACCTTCAAAGCTCATCTCTCTAAACTCGTCTGGCAGACCGCAGAACTTTATCTGGGGGCTATGCAACTTTTTCCAGCAACTACGTCTTACACAAAAAATGAATGAACAAATAAATAAATGAACAAAAAAAAAACAAATAAATAGATAGATCGATAAATAGATAGATAGATAGATAGATAGATAGGTACGTAGATGTATAAACAGAGAGATAGATAGACAGACGAACAAAGAAACAAATAAATAAATAAGTACACGAATAAATAAATAGATGAATAAATAAATAAATTAATAAGCAACCCAAAAAGTGTTGTCGAGATGAAAGAGAAGAGTCCGACTCGACAAAATCATTGTTAGCGCAGCGTCCGTTGCTTCTTATCTCATCTCAGTCAACCGCGGGACGCTATCTAGACTACGCCTACAAATTTTGGGACCGAACCGATGCTGATAGCCGGGTCACGATACGAGGAGACTGCAAATACTCGAATGAAAACCGAAAACCCTTTTTCTCAGAACTAAGAGTCTCGGGGAAACGCAAACGGACCGCGTTGTTCTCAAACGTTTTTTCGGATTCGTTGTCAAAGTTGGTAATATAATACGTCGAACGATGAATATTTACAGATAATGTGTGCATACGACCGTGGGCCTTCGAAAGAGTGCCGAACAAAATGATCCGGGGATTGGACAACGCTCTCATCTATACTTCCACAAAAGAAGCCTGTCTCTCCGCGTGCCTGAACGAGCATCGTTTCACCTGCCGATCTCTCGAGTACAACTACGTTACTCTTCAATGTCACCTCAGCGACGCTGACAGAAGAACTACCGGGCAATACGTCCAATTCGTTGATGCTCAGGGTGTCGATTACTTCGAGAATTTATGTCTGCGAGGTGAGAGAGGAGCGAGGGTGGCCCAAAAACTTCGACTATCTATGCGAATTCGCGAAATTTATGCTCCCACCGTATTTTTCAGGCAAGGAAGCTTGCAAGTCGCAGAGAGTTTTCCAAATACCACGAATCGGCGTTCCCGACGACAAGGTTGCCCAGTATGCGGGTCTCCAATACTACGCTGACAAGGAACTACTGTTGCCCACCGAAGCAGCCTGCAGATTGGCATGTGAAATCGAGAACGAATTTCTCTGCAGATCGTTCCTGTACCGCGGAAGTCCTCAGGGTACCGCCTTCAATTGTCAACTCTTTCACTTGGATCATTGGACGCTACCTGATAGCCCATCGGCGTACCTGAACGCCGAGAGGCCTCTGATCGACAACGGGGAGAGAGTTGGAAGCTACTTCGAGAATTTTTGTGAGAGTAAGTCGTGAGTGGCAACAATTTTCGATGGAAAAAGTCGACATCCCGCAGGAATTGTTCGTAGCTGCTGTGGTATGCTGGTTCAACGTCTGACGCTCCCGCGACACTCATTGTAATTGAAGCTAAAGGATACTCTGTGCTTGGAATACGATGCATCGGATGAATACCGAATAGCACGCGACTCAATTATTACATGCTTAATAATACATCGCATTGACTGTCGATGTCATGTGCTTCCGGCGACGAATCAATATGTGTCTAGAAAATAAGTGGGTACGAGAATCGTATCGTCGAGGATGAAGACAACGAAGTTATGGCGATGCTTGTTTTTTTGTTGTTGTCGTTTTTTACATCAGCAGCATCTCGAGTTATCGAATTGCTTTTTTTAAATATTTTTCCAGGAATCGCGACAGCAAAAAAGGAATTCCTGGCAAAGAAGAGTCTCGCGATACTGAAAAGTTATATTTTGCAATTTTGTTTATAGAAACTGTTGGGCCGTTAGCGGATCCTTTGCCAGTTGTTTTCGACACCACCGAAGATCCTAATATAAGCAATCTTTCGAGGACCGACGTTAACTGCGATAAGACTGGAACCTGCTACGATGGTGAGGAAAATGCTTCGTTTTTCGAACGACTGATCATTTTTTTTCTTTTAAATGACTTGCCATTCGAATAATTGCGTGGCTTGGATCTGAACGCAGAACAGTAATTTTGACTCGGGGTGTGCGAATCTTATTCGATTGGATATTCGGTCGAATATCGAATTATTCGAAAGGCTCGAATAGTTTGAGCTACATATTCGAATATTTGTAACCTTCAGAAATATTCGAATACCAGCACTCTAATTTATTAATGTCGTGTGAAATTATTGAAGGCTTGACAAAAATTATGGTATTGTAACGAGATGTTTTCATCTTACCAGACTTGGAGCAATACAAAATAACAGATGAGAATAATCCGATGTGGGTTTCTCAAGAATTACACTTGGCACCAGTAATTTTTTTATTTTTTGAACTTCGTTAATTATCTTTCTTTTGTTTTTCTTTAAATTTATAAAAATTCAATGCAATTTTAATGCAGAAAAATTAGATCAAATTTTAGGAATTGGTTTATTTTATATGCGGGAGAAAACTGTAAATAGTATATTTGTTTAGCTTTTATAGTACCTATGAAATTTACGGTAGAAATTGCTTCTGGAAATTATTAAGGTGGTACATACCACCCAGCGGCGCTGAAATCACGTTAAAAAAGAAACCCTTTTAGGAAGGGATAATAATAGAAATTAATAAAATAGCACGGTACCCATTCTTTATTGATACTTCAACTTTATAAAAATAAAAAAACATTCTTTCAAAAATTATAAATCACGTGACTCGAAGTACTATGAAGAAAAGTAGTTCCATGGTCGACATCATTTTTCCTTCAAATGTGGATGGATTTTCAAAAAGAAAAAATGTTCTTGTGTTTGAAAAGTAGCGTGCGTCTTTCGTCAACAATTTCGGTCTTAAATTGTTTATAAACAATTTGGTAATTGAAAAATTAAAAATCCGGCTCGACAGACTATAGCGACATTAATTACAAACATTTTAGAAAAAATTTCGTTGAAAAATATTGACAACTCTAGGAGTTATCGCGTTGACCGTCCCGAAAAAAGTAGTTTCGAGACAAACGCGTTTAAAGTTTTAAGTCCGTTTCGCTCGAAGCCGCACAGCTAACGTAAGAACTCGTCGGCCGGTCACATTTTCAATCATAACTTTGAACCTATGGGAAATTTTCGCTATTGATTTTCACAGAAACACGCCTAAAACTATAGAAAATAATAATCCGTAAAAAAAAATCGATTTTTTGAAAGTTCTAGGTGTATGTACGCTTTTAAGTCAGACCGATTGGATTATTGTGACTAGTATCCTCGATTATTTTCTCTTCTATTTCTACAACAACGATGTGAGATGTCAAACCAATATGTAGGAAATTATTTAATTCAGTAATTATTTCTATCTATCATACACAATGAACTGACGTAGAATAGATAGTATCAACACACATAAACATATTAGTAATATCACGGATTGAAAGTTTATATAGAATTTGAGAAAAAAATCGAAGTATTCGAATAGTCGATTCAATTCGCCTCGAATCATTCGAATATTCGCACGCGCCTAATTTTGACTCGTTTTGCAAACATGAGTCGTGAGTCAAAATCGCAATTTATGGTAGAACAAAGAATCGTTGCATGATGTACCCTTCTTCATTGGCAGTACATATTCTTCAGCTGAAAGGATCATTTTAATCCTTCAGTAGTCGCATGGGTCATGGTGACCCGAGCCATTATGTGTTAACATAGAATATGTAAAAGACGCGAGTACTGAATGGCTAATCTGGAATCGGAAATACCGATCATAGCAATGTACAGTTCTCGTTCGCTTACAGTTGCTGTTGACTGCAAAGACACTCGGATTGCTGTTCAGATCCGAACGAATAAGCCGTTCAACGGGCGTATTTATGCTCTGGGTAGATCCGAGACTTGCAACATTGATGTGATCAACAGTGATCTTTTCAGACTAGACTTGACCATGAGCGGACAGGATTGCAATACTCAAAGTGTGGTAAGCATCGATAACTTCGAATCTCCATCCGGCACAAGGTCAAATTATGCCTGTATCCTGAAGTCATTCTACACATGCGAATGAAAAACCCCATTGGGAATTTACTTTCATTGGACTTTCCTAAATTTATAGCGTGACGGTTTTCAGACTGGGATTTACTCCAACACGGTTGTACTGCAACATCACTCCGTCGTGATGACAAAAGCTGACAAAATCTACAAAGTGAAGTGCACCTACGACATGTCTTCCAAGAACATTACTTTTGGGATGATACCGATCAGAGATCCGGAAATGATCAGCATCACGAGCGCTCCGGAAGCACCACCGCCAAGAATTCGCATCTTGGATGGTCGAGCCAGAGAAGTAGAGACCGTTCGTATCGGAGACAAACTTACCTTCAGAATTGAAATTCCAGAAGACAGTAAGTACATGTCCAACCGACTTATCGGGCTGCGGTAAGAAAATGAAATTGTAACGGATACATTTTTTCCTCAGCACCGTACGGTATCTTTGCTCGCAGTTGCGTCGCGATGGCCAAAGATTCCAAGAGCACTTTCCAAATCATCGACGACGAAGGGTAATAATTTGCTGTTCATTTTTCCTGGCTAGAAGGAGGTTAATAAAACCAAAATCTTTACACCTTCTTTCTATTTCAGATGTCCAGTTGATCCATCGATTTTCCCAAGTTTCACACCCGATGGTAATGCTCTGCAGTCAGTCTACGAAGCGTTCCGATTCACAGAGTCCTACGGTGTCATTTTCCAATGTAACGTCAAGTACTGTCTGGGACCTTGCGAACCGGTGAGTGATCACAAAATCTGTAAGTTTATGCAAGTCGGGTCCAGCAAATGAGAATTGTCATTTCTTTCGTAGGCGGTGTGCGAATGGGGTCGTGAATCGGTTGAGTCATGGGGCAAGCGACGTAGGAGAAGCGTGTCTAACTCGACCGAAGAAAAGGCTGAGGATATGACGCTTTCGCAAGAAATTTTAGTATTGGACTTTGGCGATGACAAGCAATCTGAATTTCTGAGGAACGACGCTAGCATAGATTTCAACGATCCTGGTAAGGATGAATTCCAGAACTCATCCTACTAATATTTGACACTTTTTCTTTTTATATTTATTCATATATGTATGTGTATTCAGTTTATGGCCGAGCATGCCTCAACATTTTACAGAAGTGCACCCAAGACTTCTAATATTATCGAACAATCCAAGGCAAATGTCAGAGGATTCTATGAACTGTGGCTGAAAAAAAACTGTGTATTCAATTTTTGCAGATAAAACAGTGACCATGATCGAGCCATGTCCAACGAAAACGTCGGTCTTGACGCTGGGAGTAACATGCGTTCTCTTGGTCCTCATCTACGTGGCAACAATATTTTCATACTGCATGAAAAAATGGTTGGCGCCGCGCAAGATCATGGAATAAAATGGCAACGATAACGAATCCCACGTGACGAATTGGCTGCAATGCTTAAACATGTGCATATATACTCGTCGACAGAAATGTTCAGCATAGGACACAGAAGCAATCATTTTTCCATCGAGAAAAATAGTTGTTTAAGAAGAATTCATTAAGTACACCTTTGCATCGGCAATATCATAATAATTTAAGGCATTAGACATTCTAAGCATCATTACCAAGCTACTTTTGATTGAGTTCCAAACGTTCAGCGTTCCATTCGGAACTGTGCCGGAACCTTCCCCCCTCCCTACCCATCCCTGAAGCGTCGTCAGATTTCAAGTTCCCGAAGCATTTTTCCTCAAATATGAGTATAGATCCGAATTAGGGCGAAGAAAGATTACCAAGTATCTTGGAATTTCATCTGACATGGAACGGCTGAATGATTTGTTAACTCGCATCAAGACTGGTGATATTTAACGGTTTGCTCCTAATTAATTGTATCTCCAATAACGAGTCTCTACGACAGGGATAAATAGCTTAAGTGACAATACATCATATAAGTTGTCTTCAAGGCTTAACGCGCAATGAGTAGTTCGAATAAATGTGCCTCGGCTTACCTGATAATTTCAAAATAGCATGGATACGCCAACGCCGTAGTGAAATAATTTCAACGTACTTGTTTTTAAATTTTATACGATACATACATATCGGATAGTTCGTTCGCTTGAGTACATCGAATCCAATTGTGTTCTGAACGATGCTGACAAACCATTAAATCATTGATATCAAAGCTCTCAAGGTACTCGATCCAACGAACACGATTTTTATAATTTTCAAATAACTATCATTCACAGGAAATTCAATAAATGTATGTATATATTATTAACGTTCATATTCAATAGGTATATTGTGTGCGTAAATTCTACTCTTGTACCGTATTTATACACAAGTTTTAATAATTAAAAGAAATGAATTTCAATCCCTGTGGTCTCATGCATAACTTTCCTATTTTTGCTATGCTGATCTTTCGTTGAAAATCTGCCACGTACTTCGAAATATAACAGCGTTCGCCGACGTAACGTACTAGCGGCAGAAAAGAGGAAACAGATTTGGGGAAACTAGAGTAGACTTTCGATAATCTGCTGAAATATGTACCGTGGCATTGATGCTGTTTTAACTATTTGCTTCAAATGAGGTACGCGGTCTTTCATCGAGTAGTGTGACATCAGCATACGACAAATTTTATGTTCAATATGAAGAAATTGAAAATTTAACTGTGACAGCGATAATCAAATCAAACTTCAGGTATCAATTTGGGTACAGTCATTTCAAAACGATAACGCTAAAAATGATTTGATTCGTAATCCTGTTCCCATGATTGCATGTACATTTTGAAAAAGTAATCAAATGCTCGACGATTGATTAGTCCTCCTGACATCGATATGACATTCCGATAATGATCTGATATTGATATTCGAACACACCAACGTCATGGATCGTGGTACCTCGATGTCTCGATTAACATATGCTAACAAGTTTACGACGAACTAGGATCTGCTTTTGGCCTGGATTTATCCTGCGATGCAAAAACATCGCTACATTCAAATTCGTTGCGTAGCGAAATGTCATGCATTTTTCACAATGCAGTCTATTCTAAAATATTCTCATCGCGGTAAGAAATCATGATCGGGTCAGGCAATATCTCTGTATCAAGACGCAGATGTGCATGAAAAATTCGATGTTTGAAGTTTGACCAGAAATCAACCGTCCGGGTGCTCGGAATACATTGGAAATCATAAATCAATCATAACATATCTCTTTTCCATTCCAGACATTGCTATCATTGATCGTGCACTCGTTCATCAATCAATGTACCATCCATCGATGAATTTCGTTGGTCATACCGAACCAAAATTGATTTTGATGGACATACATTGACAAGCTTTTAACAATTTCATTGCTACATTCAAATTCTATCAAGGAAGAACGTATGACTTTGTTATTGGTTCTTGTTTTTTGCAGCAAAAAAGGAAATAACTACAGGAATATCATGAATCGCGTACATTTTGCTATACTTTATCGTCCATTACCATACCCATGTGGAATAATATACAGGACAATGTAAGTATTTCTGGAAAACATCGTTCACTTGAATGAAAAAGAGAGTCAAATGCGTTGGGTTTCTTTTATAAGAAATAGAGGTAAATTTTATCTCCATCTGTTGGATGTTCGGGGAGAAAAAGTTGCATCCTTATTATCATTGTGGTTAAAGAAAAACTACAGACTATATTCGGATCGCAACTGTTAGGTGAACTCTAAGAAACGAATATTCTCTGTACGCTACAGTTGCTGCAGCCTATTCTTTGACTCTGCCCTCAGACCCCATTTAATCTATCTGTTCGTACAATTTACGTACACAGGTGGTCATTGTAAGAGAAACCACGGAGTTGCCTCTAACAGTATTGCAACAGAATTCAATGGAGGTATATTTACAATTAGGAGAGACTCTATAATCTTGTACTGTAGGTCCGAAAAATGATTCTTGTGCACGGGCTTTTCAGGCACTACGATAGTTCAAATAATGAATGATGCGTGGATGGTCGGTACATGTATCGACTTAGTACACGCGTTTTTTAACGTGATACTTTATTCGTTTTATTGCATTTCATTCAAAGATGAAAAACGAGTTTCGATATTCGACGACAGGCCCCCGAGTTCTGGATACCATAGGCTACCGATACACCGCGAAGAGAATAAATCGTGTAATGTAGTCGAAAAATGCGGCAGGTAATTTTCGTTTAGCTTTGGATTCGTGCGTGTCGATAACTTTCGCATAGGCTACGATAAACGAACTTCGGTGAGTAAATCAAGCGTGGTTTACTATAGCCTTTACCGCGTATCCTTCGGGGCGTAAGTTATAGTTAAACGAAACATATTTTAAAATTTACACATCGCGTGTACAATATCTCATAACAGATCTTGAGAAAAGCCCAAGTATTTCAAAATACTTTCGAAACACTCGTGAACGTTGTGTGACTGCCATATGTATTTATGGAACTCTGGGTTCGGGGATTCACATAGTTTGAAATGCGTTCCGCATGTGTATCAGATGTACGGTCTATACTATGTTGGTAAACCGGGGTTGATTGTCCGAGTTTGGTTCCGACTCGTCGCGACCATCGATTGTTTTCTTCGCGACGAGTACTTAGGTGATACGTATAGTTAGACAGCTACACACACAAATGCAAGCACAGTGGGCATGCATCGCGGGTCTCGTTTTTCGTCAAGAAAATCAAATGAAATGAATCTGTGCGAGATTGTAGTTTTCTAAAAGACATCGCCGTTCAATTGAATCGCATTGAATGCAAGCAGGTGGCTAGTCGCTTCGGGAAAAAAAAGAACCTGCATCTCCGCGAACGATAAGATAAGGTACGCCGGTAGAATGTGAACACGTGCATGCTCGTGTCCTCGCATGTGGGTGTACCGTCCATGTGTGTCGTGCCACGAAGTTTCCTTTCATTTCTCAACCGTTCCCCCTGTCCAGCGTGTACGTAAAGCGCGAGGTAGGTACACATCGGGCCAGACATTGTGCTTAGTCTCGGGTATATTATTTCGGCGCCGAGAAGTCTAGCGCGCTCGTCTTCGGTTACTCGTCCATTTGGGGCGTCAAGGGACGGTCGAGGGTGAGCCCCCTCTCCCCCGGCCCCCCCTGTCCGTCCCGCGCTCTCGACCCGGCCGACTTCCATCGGCCCCGTCGGACCCCGGAGGCCACATTCCAGCTGGACGCGAGATTTCAAACATGGCTGAGCGTGAATGTAGGTCCTCGACCGTACCTACGTGCGCGAGGCAGGCGATACCCCCCCCCCCCCCCCTTCGCGGCCAGGGCGCCCCCTTCTTTCTCGACCGACGCTCCCGATCGACCCCCGCAGCTCCCCGCGGCGCTAGCTGCTCGCGGTCCCGACGACCGGGCCGTCCGAACTGGCGACACCCTGTCTGGCAAGACCAGCAACGGACAAAGGAGGGGAACGACGACGTTGCCAGGTCTAACGTCGCATCTAACATCGCCCCCCCCCCCTCCCCCCCCCAAGGACAAAGAGAAAAGTGACTTTTTCCTTTTTCGACGGGCCAACAACGATCGAGGAAATCCGCTGCGACGCGATGCGACTACCATACGCGACCGAATTCGAGTGGAAAAATAACCGGACAAGTGAAAATTATTACATTCCATGCGTCTTCCATGCGACAAATCGCAGTTCCTCGCTACGAGCAAGGTCTCGAGTGCCCGAGACTCGCCGAGATCTGGCAACGTGCCGAGCTAAACTTGTTAACTGCCGGTACAGTCCACAAAAACAAGATGATCTCATTCTACACCACACACGAGAAACTCGACCGAGCGTCCGTATCAGATCGCTCTGCTCTCTCTCTCTCTCTCTCTCTCTCTCTCTCTCTCTCTCTCTCTCTCTCTCTCTCTCTCTCTCTCTCTCTCTCTCTCTCTTTCTCTTTCTCTCTCTCTCTCTCTCTCCATCTCCCTCGTCGTTCAAAGTTACACGCGACGGACGATCAAGCGTCAAAACGACAGCGTGAACATTGGCGCTTCGGTAGCAAATCTCCAGATACGCAAATCTGTTGGCGAAAAGACAAAAGCCATAGGTCACAGTTGAGAGAGAGAGCGCCCTGTTATCTACTTAAACCGAATGGAACAATCATCGGGATCTCGTCGTACTTAAGGCAGTCGGGCAGAAAAAAGAATGAAGCGAGCGAGCAGTCGAGCGAACAGTCAACGATATCGACGCAAGGTCTCGTACGAGCAGACGGGCGCAGACAATATGGCGCCGTAGCCAGTGTTTCCCGCGCGTCATTAAACGGAAGTGAGGCCACAAAATGGCGGAGTATTATGGCGCTGAGGTGTGAAAGGGGGGCGCCTACGAGCGTTTTTGTGGCGGTCGGAATGACTAGTAGTGGACGTGGTGGCGGGGGGATAGCGTCCTAGGACAGGGGACTGTGGGGAGGGGACAGTCACAGAGGAGAGCCGAGCGTAGCCGTGGCGCGGTGGCCAACGTGGTGGGGATGAAAATTAGTTACGGCATCTCCAAAGACTCAAAAGGAACTCCGCGCGCTCGCCGCTTCATGCAATGTTACGTGTTAAGGATCGCTCGTGCTAATATACAGTGCCTTGTGACTCTCGCGAGTGAGTCGGTAATTATGGCGCATGGTGTGGCCGACGCGTTGACTGCCACGGAGGAAGAGAACTGTGTGAAAATGGTGTCGAATAAATCGTCGAGTGTTCGGAAAACTGTGGGTGTGATGGGCAGCAGACGGATTTTTGCGCCAGCGTTCAAGCTAAAAGTGCTGGATTCGTACAGGAATGACATAGATTGTCGCGGTAATCAAAGAGCGACCGCGAGGAAGTACGGAATTCATCGTAGACAGATACAAAAGTGGTTGCAGTGCGAGGATAACCTAAGATCCAGCTGTGTCGATTCCGGATTGGGATCAGGAACGGGGCATGCTCATGCTCGTTCGACCAGTGCTACGGATAGCCCGATCCCGGTTACGGCTACGATCGGAAATTCCGAGGCCCCGAACGCCGAGGGCCTTCGCAACCCTACCGCAGCTCCAGTGCCGGCCTTGAATCTAAGTCGCGCCAGACTGCATGGCGACGAGGAGTTGTCTCCTCCAGCGCCACAGCAGGGTCCCCCCCTTCGGCAACACTGCCCCGCTTCACCCCGATTTAGTCCTCAGCCGACGATGCCGCAAAATGGGAATCCTCTGTCGTTGTCAACAACGATGCACCCTCCGCCGACAGGTCTCAATCAGGAACAGCCTCACCAGCAGCATCATCATCATCATCGTCATCAGCAGCATCACGGTCATCTCCATCAACAACAACAACAACAACATCATTCGCAGCAGCATAAAGAATCGCAGCAACAGCAACACCAGCAGCAGCAACACCAACAGGAGCAGGAGCAACGCTTTTCAGCAGGTATAAGTCAATCCGAGTATACCCCCGCTCGTAGGTCGGACAACGTTGGCGACCTCGAAGCGCCGCTACATCGGCACGCTCTTCTCGCAACTGAAGACCAGGTGACGAGTTATTACCTGCCGAGTAGCAGCTATGACATAGAATTGGCCAGATGCGACGCGTCTGCCGAGGTAAAATTGTATCCCGAACCTACGCCGCACTTCGACGATGTACCGACGCCGAGCGAACGATACGCTGCTAGAAACAATCATCGTGAGAATTTCTCCGCGGTTTCTGCCACGAGGCAAGATATCGGAAGTCGAATATCGCCAGCAGCAGCAGCAGCAGCAACGATCAAGAGCGAGCCAGACGCAGTGGCGACGGCAGCCACTACGGCGCCAGGGCCGTGCGACGCCTTCGAGTCTACCTCGGGGCGCCCGAGCTCCCGCTGCGAGAGAGTGTCTCCTCTGCCCCCCCGCGGCTTGTCACCGCCGCATCGCGCCACCACCGCAGCCGTTCACTTCGAGCGATTACGTACGAGTCCCCTACGGACGCAGGCAGGCAACGGCGCCCAGCCGGGTGAGAATTCCGGGAACGTACACAAGGACGGAAGCAGCACCGTAGTGCTGCGACGTCAGACAACCGCGCGGTCGAGCGCCTATCCACAGACACATCCGCAGTCGCATCCACAGTTGCAACCGCAAAGCCTACTCGCGCAAACTCACGCACGCTCGATGGATGAAGCGGAATACGTTGCCGATCTCGTCCAGCCACCTGCCTCGGCTCGTTCGACGACGCTTCCCCAGCAGTGCTTTCTACCACCGTCGGCGAGTCCCCCTGTCGAAAGGGTGCTCTATTCTTCGGGTCCACCACCACCACCACTACTACCACTACCACCCGGCAGCCCACCGAGTCCGCAATGTTCGCGGGGCGCCTCGAGCTCGGGGCTCTCGACGACCAGCTCCGATAGCGAAACGGACGCTCTAGACTACTCGACGACAACGTTGACCCCCTCCAACGACCTTGCGCGACGTCGTTCGTTCTCTCTACGTTTCAAACTCGACGTACTGAACGCGTTCCATTGCGACGTCGGCGTTGCTGGAAACCAACGAGCGACGGCACGGAAGTTTGGCATCAATCGACGCCAGGTCCAAAAATGGCTTTCCCAAGAAACCGAGCTCAGAGGTGAGATAGCCCTTCGCGGCGGGGTATCCCGGCAACGCCTCGGTCCGTTATCCTCCGGAGATTCGCCGATAGACCTTCGCACGAATCCTCCGACACCGACGGATCTCCTACAGGATACCGCCGCCTCTCAACGGGTGTTACAGGACACCGCCTCGTCGACGGACTCGTATTGCTGCTACAGCCCGGAAACCGTATCCCATCACCACGGTCAATCGTACTTGGCCGTTTCTCCCGAGTCAGCGGAAATATTGTCACCCACGTCATCGGGTCGGGCCTGTAATCTTTCCTGCTGCGCCGATAACGGTTCCTGCTACTCCCAAGAGTCGCTGAGAATCTCCGAATCATCCGGTTGCCCGAAGCGAAATCATTCCTGCTACGCGGCCGAATCCCACGCGGTCTTCGCGTGCTTCTCGATCGACGACGTACACCAGTCCGTGGAAAATTCTGCCACGCAGCAGCGCGATCGTTCGTTGCCTTCTTGTTACGATGGCAAATACGTCGAACGCGCTCGGCTCCCGACCTCCTCACCTCTGAAACGATCCTGCCCCCCCTCGTGCTGCAGCTACGCTATTTCCCCGAAGAGATCGCGGACTCATCACGAAGATATCGGACCGCTGCGACAACCTTGCTGCGAGGAGCAGCCACAGGACGTGCCCCTCTGCCTAGTCAAGTCGAAAGGTACGCTAGAACCTGCCTGCCAACCCGAACCTGTAACCAGTACCGTGCCAACCCCACCGACGCTGCTTCCCGCTGTTGCTTCTCTGTCTCTCCCCCCAGCCGTCACCTCGACTAAGCAAGACGCGATCCTCTTCAAGCCTTACCTCGATAATCCCATCGCAAAGCCCGTCCACGACACTCAGATCTTACCAAACGGTTCCACGAATCATCACAACTCCCACCCTCACCCTCACCACCACCACCACCACCACCACCACCACCACCAATCCAAGAACAACAACAACAGCAGCAACGTCGCTAATAACAACAACAATTGCCAGAATGCTCGAAACTTGAACAGCCACATAATAGGATCGCGAACCAACGAGAGCTACGCTTTAGAATTTAGCCTCAGCGTACCGATATCTTGGGCAGCTTCGCTGGGACCATATTCGGATATTTCGCAGGTGGGCAGCGCTTTCGTAAGATATCCGACCACGCTGCCTTACACATAGCTCTGCCCGGCTTTGCACCGGTTCGATTCAATCCGGTCTCGGATATAGATTTGCCATTTGGTTGTTTCTGGTCAACGGTGAAAACTCTCGTGAATCGGTAATCGCGAGATGAGAAGGGTGCCCGGCCTTAAGGTTGCGGTAGAAACGTCGAACGCGACGTGCATCCAAATCGTTAGCGATTCCGGTCGGCGGAGACACGAGTCGGTATATACGTGAGTTTTATCACGTAGCACCCCGCAGCCGAGCGCACACGGCATCATCGCGATGAAACGGTCAGAATTGATAAGATCAAGCGTAATCAACGTTGATGCGGGAGATTACCAGGATTACGCGCGATCAATCGAACCAAGAATTTCAGTAAGGAATAATAGTAATTCGGCGCCGTTGCATTAGCGGTGAACTGCTGCCAAGCCGTGCGTCGTTATCCCCATTATCTCGGAGTTACGGCCAGAGCGCGAGGCCCCGAGTGTATCGAGTCGCCCTCGAGGCCTTTATCGCAGATAAACCAAGTACATCAGCTAGGCCGTTAAAGGTCGCCAGAGGCCGATACACGTCACGCGATCTATTATTACTAAATTATGTCAGATAGATATTACCAAACGACGATGCCTCCGCGCGTAATTCAGTTCGGCTGGCGCCTACCTTACCCTACTCTACCCTACCCTACCCTACCCTAGCCTACCCCACTGTACCCTAGACTTTTACCCCCCCCCCCCCCCCCTGAACTACCTGCGCAACCGCCGAATCATTCTCGTTCCGAATTCAATTGCCTGCCATCGTTTCATTTCGCGGAACAACGAACATACCACTGCTGTGCGCCAATGATTAGAAAAGAAAATAAGGAAAAAGGAAACCGAGAACCGTTCAATTGCTCAAATTACTGCTTCCACGTAAAATTATAAATATTCACGGACATTGCTGGAGGATATTTTTCAGGCGGGATCCTGTACATAATCTTGTGAATAGCCAAACAAATACGTCGAGTTATTATATTTTATCGTTACCGTCAGTAATATCATTGCTATTCTTATTCTTATACTTATTCTTATTATTATTATTATTCTTATCATCATCATCATCATCATCATCATCATCATCATCATCATCATCATCATCATTATTATTATTATTATTATTATTATTATTATTATTATTATTATTATCACCATCATTATCATTACTAACCATTCGATACATACACTTATATGTTCACGTACAAAAAACACGCGCGTGCACACACACACATACACACACATATTATCATTGATCATTATTGTCGATGGATTTCGTTACGTATACGAACTTTATTAGCTTATATTACACTGACGAAAGTACGCTGATCATTTTCGAATTCGAAAAAATCGTGCAAAAATGAAAAAAGAAAAAAACAAAAAATAATCATACATATAGCTCTACGATTGCTCAAAGTATTACGTGGCCCAATAAGTGTCAAATGAAATGCATAGTTTTATATACGCATATATATATATATATATATATATATATATATATATATATATATATATATATATATATATATATCATTGAATTGCGCCCATAGCGAACGTTAGACATATCGCACACATCATAACAACAGCCGCGTTTCCGGCAGAGTAACTTAGTGCCTCGCCGCGGAAAACGCGTCGGTCGTTTCTCGCCGTCGAACGCTCGCGTTTCGCGGCACTACGCGAACTAGCTATCGACACGGCTGATATTTTTTTCGCTCGGTGCAAGCATACGAAATGTAGTAATTATCGTCGATGCAACCAAAATATACGATACATACTTACGATCGGTAACCGATCGCGTTTCCGTGCCTTGAGCGTTGTTTCGTCGACGCCCAGACCAACTTAGAAATAACTTTAACCAATGTTTGACAAAGATGCAATTATTCGCAATAAATATTAAGACAAATACAAAGTTTATGAATCGATGTGTTGCCCGCGCAGTCGTTGATTGCAGTTGCAATTGTATCGCTAATTGCAACAACAACAACTGTAAACGCGATTGCGAAATGCGTCATGCCTTGTTAATACATACAGGGAATTGTATGATAAGATAAATTTTAGGACATACCGAACACTGGCGTTGAAGTGAATTTTCTATTTTTTTTCCACAATGATAATTATATGCGAAGAAAGTAACCTGTGTACAAATGGAGACAAGCAAAATGAGAAATAAAACCACTCGTATTTAAGGTCTAGTATTAATTGTGCATTACCTACCATGACGTTCGCATGAATAATATGACCGAGTATTGTTGAACGACTGACGAACGATAAGATAATAGAAAAAGAAAAAAATGAACCGAGTATCACTCAAATGTTAATGTGTAAGTGCGAATAACTATGAATTCTGTATTATTAGTGATTGTACAGCCGCCAGAGTCTAATACTGAAGCAATAATATACCTATACGATAGTAATATTATACTTCGCGAGGGATTTTTCTTAACAACGTTTAACAAATCCCGAAGAGGTTAAGATTAAGTCGAAAATTTGTAGATTCATATTTATCAAAATTATATTTTAATACAATGCATTCGTTAAATATGCGAAATAAGCGCCTTTGACATTGTTTGTCGCGTAAAAAGCGTCGATTTTATGCCACGTGCCTTGATCCTTGCAGCTAGTGCGAGAACATCAACAAAAAACGACTCACGATAGGAAAATATTCTAATGACAAGAGAAAATGAAAAAAAAAAAAAACTAAACAGGAGGACCAAAATGAATGTATAACTTTTGCGCCAAAGGCAGCTCAAAATGTGATATCGAACAATAAATAGATGCAAATAATTATTACATTGTAAGTTCTACTGGATCTCGCGATTCAGAATTTCAGATGCCTTTATATATATATACACACATATATATATAATTGATATTACAGTTTAAACATATATTGCAAATTATAATCTATGGTTATTATTATACAAACGAGAAACGTTCGTTATTACAAAAATATCATCTTTGTAACATTTATTATTACCCTTGTCGTTCGACTTCGAGGAACGACATATTTTGTACATTCGAGAATGAAAATCGCAAATCACGTCGTTGTATCTTCGATGTATATTATAGAATGAAAATTTACCATGAATTTTCGAAAAAATATAAGAGACTATTTTAAACAAATGTTTCACGCGGACTCTAGCAATTTATTTATGTACCCATGCACATTTCTTAGCTGCCCGAAAAAAATGTATACATAATTATACGCAAAACGATTGGCCCCATATAATTATAAATATCTTATATATAATTGCATAGAATTATATATAGAATTATATATAATTATACATCCATTTTACATAATGATGTATAACCTTTTTTTCGGGTGTCGAGTAAGAATAGTTGTAGTCTTGATTGCATTAGCCTACGAATGAAAATTCAACGCATGAATAAATTCATACAATATACAATTCATATATATATATATATATTTATATATACACAAACATATATATTAGGCTGCTTCATTTTTAGACGATATTTTTTTTCTGGTTCTACATGAAAATCTGATAATTTATTTAGAAACAAAACGTTCTCGCTGGAAAATCGTTTCATGCAAATGAAAGTCGTCACTCTTTCAAAAATTCGAACTCCCATATACATAACACCGGGAATTTTTTGTCGGTTTCAATTCGATTTTTCGGTATTCAACAAATTTTTGTGGAACAAATAAGTATACAGCTTTTGTAAGGGCTTGAATTTCCTATATAAAAGTTTCTCTGAGCAAACGCTGTTCGACCAACAGTTTTTGCGTTGGAACGCTGGAAAAGTGAATGTTCGTAATAATTGACAGCATATATTTCTTAAATTGGAATTCTTTGATCTTACGTTAAATATTATCTCACAATAGACGCTACAAAGCTATTAAATTATCAATTTTACGAAACTTCTTTTGTATTTAGTAAACAAAGATACATTTGAATCAAAATACCAATGAAGCGAAGTCAAATTTTCGCGCATATCTTAATTTTCAAACTTATTCCAGGTTCATTTTATAGCACGGTGTTGCTGTTTTTGACTTCATCTATCTAAAGAAAATGTATTGTCAATTATTATTCACATTCACCTTTCCAGATTTATAACTCAAAAACTATTGGTTGGACAGCGTTTGCTCAGAGGAACTTTTTTGTCACAAATTTAATACCATACAAAAGCTACATGCTCATTTGGTCCACAAAAATTAGTTGAATACCGAAAAATCGGGTTGAAACCGAACAAGAAAATGTCCTGTGTTGGTACGTGGTAAATCGAATTTTTGAAAGAGTGAAGCCCCTTATTGACGTGGAATTTAGAAATAAATTACCATATTTTCAGGTAGGACGGAAGAAAAAATATCGGCTAAAAATGAAACACCCGAATATATTTGTACATGTAAATGCGATATTTATTTCGTATTGACCGTTTGATATTTATTTCATGTTTCATCGTGGAAAGAGGCGATGATTTTTATTTTCAACGCCAACTTCTATCCTCAATTCGCGTCTTATCGTAGTGTTTCGACATGGAATTCTTTCAGGCTGACGTTGTCGTCCGATTAAAGGGAATCAGATAAGTTGTTATTATATTGTATTACTCACTTCGCTGAAGACGATCCTCGTTTCTTTTACGTTCACGCTGATCAATATTATCGGGATGTGCGCGGGGCGTGACTCGAAAACCAACGTATCGACAGTTTCAGCTGTGATCAGAAATTCCTATGATTTGTGTTTAAGAGAATATTTTTCATATTTAATTGTAAGTACTAAATCGGATGTCGAACCTCGTTTTTTTTCAACTTCGAATTTTTCAGACTATTAAATCGAACCGTGATCGTCACTTGAATCGACTGAAACAACGAATAATTGGTAAATAAATATTTTCACCCTAGGAAACAAGGCCATGTAACCCATTAGCATCAACCTCGAACATGAACGCAAGTAGCTGAAATCTTATGGAAGATGAATCACATGTTCGGGATGGTCAGATAATGTCGCCGAGTAAATACGAGGAAAAAATCGTACTCGAGCAACGCGATAGAGAAATTGATCGGTGATAGCGTTGAAAAACTGTCAAGATACTTGCTATCGGTAGTTTCAAGGAGACAGTAAAAAACCTCGTTTCAATCCGTGAACAACTCTGTGGACGAAATTCCCCCTTCGCAGATCTAAATTCACCATTCTTCGCTCGCGATTAATTATATTATACGTTTCGTAGAAATTAGTTCGACCATTCTTCCGAATTCACGGTCCAACGTCGTGCAAAAATTGTATGGAAAAGCCAAGAAAAACGATTATGTACAAAAATTGGTCCGATACGATCAAGTATAATTCGTGTATAATTACATGGAATAATATACACTTTTTCTGCATTTCTATACATAATTCTATGTAGCAAGTATATAAATTATGTAAAATGATGTCGGGTCAGTTTTTTTATGTAATCTTTTTTTCATCGGGAACTTGAGTCCATTGCGAACGAGATAAAATTTGTTGTTGAAAAATTCCCGAAAAATCGACTTCGTATTTCACTCTTCTCTTCGAAGTGATGCATCTGCTTATTTCCTTCAAACGTCGTTTTCAACGTTTCTCGCGACTTCGAAATGCGACGACGCAAGCTTTCACTCCAAGCCTAGACGTGACCCTAAAAATTATTGACAACGCACAACTCGACGTATCATTTCAAAACTAGAAACGCGGCCAAAAAAGTTGTTGATTTTTTGATGAAAAAAAAAGTCAGGTCATTTTTGTCACAAGCGATGTTGGTAACCGTTAAAATGCAATTCTTCAGTCCTCGTCGCAGGATTCATTCGTTTCCTATTCTCGGTACGTGACACTCGCTAAGATCGTGCGTAGAGAATATCTGAAGGAATCGTGATCTCCGCGTTATATCGTCACGATGATGATATTCGCATCGGTCAATAAAATCAGATTAATTTTTTATCTGATAGAATAAACGAGTTTGCATCATGTTACAAAATTTACGTCATCGGGGAATATTATCGTGGTAATTGGACCGCAAGCTCGATGGACGTAAAAGCAGTGGTATCTCGACTATTTTTTATTCAATCGAATCATCCAGACCTGGCATCCCGCGTTTTGCTATCGGCGTTGAAGTTACAATTGGAAAAAAAAGAAATTCGTTATCTCCGCAGACGTAAACAGGACTGATTCGTAGTTTCGGCTTATTTTGAACTCCGATCACATTTCTCGATACCATTTGTACCTAGGATTGTTTATTATCGATACTACTGATCCGATGCTACCTGTCCTACAAATGAGACTCCTGACGTCAAACGTAGATCGTTTCGTTTCAATCTCTGATATTCGTTCTGGTACGATAGCATATGCCAGATGTACCGACACGTGCATATGATTAAATAAATATCTGTACAAGGTGGACGATTTAACGTGACCACTCCAAATATCTCCTTTGCTTTCGGAGTTACGAGAAAATGTCGCGAGGTAATTTAATTGATTGCGAAGGGCTATTGCAGTGGTGAAAAATCCACCCTTTTCACGATCATAGTTTTTGGGTTCTCAAGGTCATCGATGGTTTTTCAAATGGGAACATGTATTTTTTCCCAAGACGTTGCAGCCGATACTCAGACGAATCCAACGATCTATAATATCGTGACCTTGAAGGGATTTTTCATCCAAATACACGTGTAAGAATCAGTCATTCGACGTCTCCAAAAATGTGTCGAGGTTAATGACTATGACTTCCAATGTTTGTTACAATAAAACTTGTAAACAAGATGTGCAATTACTCAATTCAGATATTCTTATTGTCATACCATCGCGATTTCCTTTTTTTGTATTGTATCTTGGCGAAAAATCATTTGAAGGTGAGAATATTATAGGTCGTTGGATGTGTCCGAACATCAGCTACAACATTTAAATAAGAAAAATACATACTCCTATTTAAAAAACCATTGATGATCTTAAGAACGCCAAAACTATGATCGTGACGGAAATGAATTTTTTACCAATGCGTCAGCCCCTCGACATGAAGTGAATTACCTTACGACATTTTTTTCGTAACTCCGAAGGCAACGGAGATATTTGGGCTGGTCACGTTAAATTGCCCACCTTGTATAATACTAGGCACGATACGAGGAGTCATAATCGCGAGCAGTTATTTATCACGCACAGGTAACAGGTAACAAGTATCGTACGATCGGAGAGCTTGTGCAAGTTTTTTCTAAACTGGCCGGGGGCCGAAGAAGAAAACGCAGGCTCTTGGCTCGCCTTTACCTGTGATATGTGATATATTTGATTGACGTAATATAACAACAATGCCAGGTCTCTTACTCCCAACATTTTTCTGTACCCCGGCACGTTTGTGTGAGCCACGTGTACGGCAATTACAAATGAATGTAGAGGTGTAGTGTGCGCATCTATGTCTGTGTCGGTGCGTGCCCGTATCAATGTATAACCACACGCATTACCAATTGAACAAATATACAAAGCGCGCGAGACAAGTGGGCACGTGTTCTCCGGTACACATAATGCTGTGTGCCGATGCGAAGGTATGTACAGGAGAGTCCAAAAACTGAATAGTGCCACGGGACAATGTCGTAAGTGTTCCTCCGAAAAAAATCCTACCGTCTCACTAATTCGTACCCTAATTGTTAACAAATAGTGTTCGGGCCCCGATGTACTCGCTAAATTATTGTTTAACCCTAGCGCAACAACTTCCTAAGTGTCATGAGAAAAAAATCAACTCGAAATTTCCTATGAATCTGAGGTGTTTGAAAAATAGCAGATGCTTTTTCTTTTTAAAACCCGAATCACATACCGGTTCTCGTCGCGCTTATCACCAGCCTTATCATTTCTCTTCAGCGTGACACTATTTTTTGGTGAAAAAACATTAATGTCGCCACTGAGAATGAATTAGGAAAGACGTCTTAGCCAGAATTGTTGTGTTGGTTGGAGAATCGAGTTTATTTCTATTATTATTATTATTATTGTTTATTAATATTCGTTGCAACGCTCCGCGGGCTCCGATACATCCAGGGTGCTAATTATTATTATTATTATTATTATTATTATTATTATTATTATTATTATTATTATTATTATTATTCCTATTATTCTTCCTACCTCAATAAAAGGGGGAAATTAAGATTTTGGGAAGAAAGTAGTTTTTTTTCTTTTTTTTCTCATGAATGTATCTGACGTATTTGGCTGTGGTTTTCATTGTGATGGTATTGTTACTGTACGCTTATTAGTTTTAATAACAGCCATTTTCGAATGGGTGTAATTCTGATATCATGCGCGCATATACTGTATGATACTCGAGATTCTCTGTCACTCGTCGTTCTCTCGAAGACGAATTAGGTTAACGATGTGGAGTCCATGCGACTACTCTTGCAACTCAGTGTCAAGAAGTAACGACGACTCGTACAACGTTCGAGTACCCAAGTCCGACGAATGCCTGTAACACGTCCCACTAAAAATTCATTCCTCGTATTTCAAACGTCGCATCGTGTTCTGACTGATATCTTTAACTGACGTTTATTAGACGTCGCATGTCACGATTATGTTCCGCACAGTTTGTGACATGTTCTGAATTTTTGGACATATATCTTCATCTGTGAATGCAATACGATTCGAACAACTTCAGATTTGACGGATTTTTGAAACTTGTGTTGCGAAATTTCAAAATTCTTTGTGCTGTTGCAGCTGCGATACTCGTTGGCTATTTAGTTGCCATTGTTTTGCACGTCGAGTTTGTACAACAATATACAATTTGTAGGCCAAAACTGAATTTTGGCGATCGAATTTGGACTACTGTAATTCTATAATGTCGCGACCCATTCTACGTCGGGTGGTTTTTTTCTTCTCTTCTCGCTATAACCCGATAATTCTGAAATGCCCTGTATGTCCAGAAGCTCAGCGGCGCAGCCGTGTCTATCCATGCGATACCTACCAGCTCTCATTTGCTAGCACGAAGTGAACGTGGCCAGGGGACACGAGAAGATAACTTCTGGAGAAGCAAGGAGGGGATGGAGCTTAGTAAATAAAAAAAAAAAATAGGAAAACTCAGGGACGGATTTGAACCCTGTCCCGATGATGAAAGCCGCTTTTACGGCAAAGTACCACCAACCACGAATCGAGGTAGCGAATATACAGATTCCAGACACTATTCCAAGAATAACGAGATTGTCATGATTTTTTCGAGTCAATATCAATGTTTCCCTCCATCGTCCTTCATTTTGCAAACTACGAGTTGATCCTTTCGCATCGTGTATTAATTCACGCGTATGAATTTAGTTTTTACCCGACTTCGTCTTTCTGTTTCATATCGATATTCATGTTTTTCTCTCATATTTCCCTACAATCCCGCATCATACCGACGCAAAAGTGTACGGATGCTATTTATCCTTCATCGTGACAAATGCAATTTACCGTTGTTTTGCCATACCTTGCGTACGTTTTTTCCTACCGCGTAAGATTCTTTGTTTCGGATCGCATTGTACAATCCAGTTGCCCCGGGGCATTGTTTTTTTAATAGCCAAAATGGAAATGATTTCTGTATCACGACGCCTTTTCACTACGCGCATTAACGCAACAACCATGAAGTTGGCCCTGCATGTGGTATTATTACGGACCTCTACGAATGTAGGTATATTGGCAATTAGCCTGCAACTTCATGGAAATTCACTTCCGCGTTATGGAATTATGCACGTGGGCTCGTACCTGATTGAATTACGAACTATTTCTTGACAATACCGAGTGCTTTGGCATACGATAATGCAAAAAAGTGGGATTTAATGGAATAAAAACGTATTTTCGCTCGGCGATATTTTTCAACGAATTACGAGGTTACAAAAAATGCACGAAATCGATGATGCATGTTTTTTTTGCAAGATACGCTTTTCATTCTTACTCGCAGTGGTCAGGCACTACTGAAAAGGGGTAGGAAAGTAGAGTGGAAGATCAGAGCCGTGGAATAAATTGGTGTATGCCCAGGGCGCGACTTTGTCCAAATTCGCCCCTGGGTAAGAAGAATGACGAACACACGCGAGCGAGATTTACGGAGCGTAGTAGTAGGCATTGTGTTCCTTATCGAGAATGGTTTGCGAGCGAAAGCAATTGGCAGACCAGATGGTGCGGAGAGCATTGAGTATACCAACTAAACCGGGGATCGCATCGGCATGAACGGTAACGGCTAACGAGTTTAGGTACGGGAGTAATATTAGTAGTAGTACTAGCAATTTTGAGACGCGTGGCACTCGGCAATAACGTAGAACCAACAACAATAAACACAGCATCGGTCATCCGATACGATCAAATCCCAAGCCTTGTCCAATTACCGGCGGATCCAACGCGGAAACGAAACGTTTTGTCCGGACTTGAAATTCTCTCCGTACTCTCGTCGACACGTCACCGTGGCTATTTTCGAATTGAAAAAAAAAAAAAACAAAAAAAAAACAATTCCGATATGCTGTGCTGTAAAAATAGCATAGTCGACATCTACGTGATTCACGTTTGTTCGAGGTGACATAACGGCAAAATGATCTTTGTCTCTTCATTTTAGAATCCTTCGACCACGAGTGAATTTTTTTGAACAAAAATATCGCTTCCCACGATCATTCATCGATCAAGGGTAGATCTGTGTCTCAAAGTCCGGCGCGAATATTATTCGATCGAGGCCTGTTCGAATTTATAAGTTATATACGCACTTTAGGTTTATGGCTTCGTGTTGGATGCCATGTCCTTTGAAGGCGAACGTAATGGGGAGAGGAGGAGAAAACGTGCGAGAGAGTCAAAAGGTGTGTGCTGACCTCCTATTAGAGAATTCACCGTGCCGTATTAATTTCACTACTGGTATAACGAATGCAAAAAATATGAGCGGTAGAAATCAATCTTAAGCTGATTTAATTGTGTTTAATAAATTCAGGTTATATTACTTTTCCACAAGAAACGATGGTGGCGCAGGTGAGACCTGGGTATGTGAAACGTTGGCTTGTCCAAAAATGTGCAAAAACGGAGAGCGTAGACACAGGGGCGGTTTTAATACCTTGGCTGCCCAAAGCCTACGCTAGATTGTCGCCCCCCCCCCCCCCCCCCCCCTCCATATGCAGCACGACAATTTTTTGTCGTCCAATAAGTTTTATTCCGACCAAATATATACAAAGTTTTGAAAAAGTGTAGTTAAATATTTGTTATTGCGAGGATGAGTGTTGGGAAGAAAAAGTTGAGTGGGGCGGCGTAGAGAAAGCAAGTCGAAAAAAGGTCGAGAAACAAGTCGATATGGTTGAAAAAATGAAGAAATTAAAGGTGTTTTTTAGGAGGTCTGCGAGCGGTGGGCGGTGGTAATATACTAATATTACTTAATAACTAAATACTAATATACTAGTGGCAACAAAAATATCCAACAATTCAGTACTAAGATCTGTAGTCTGTAGTAGAGCAAAATAAAAATAATACGCTTGAACTCGGAATAGGATAGTAATCAAAGATCTAGCTCTATGATTCAAACTTTTAATAATCACGATCTCCATATTGGTAATTTTTCTTGCGAGGTGCTACGCACACATTTTTGAGTACTAAGACGTTCGACTTGGGAGTTCGAGAGGGCGCGACTACAAAAAAAAAAACTCGCCAAGTTTTGTGTAGAATATTCAACATTCTAGTGCGTTGATTCAACACAATCGTTATTGTTGTTCTCACAGTCCGTTTTTCAATACACAAAAATGCTATTTGATACTAAAGTAACACTTTGAAAATGTTACTCTAACATTACTTCGTGTTACTTTTAACATAGGGCTGTGTTACTTCATCACTGCTTTATGTGAAAAAAAATCGTGGACACAATTTTTTGTGGTCAATTTGACGAACAATTTTTGACTGTGTATATTAGAGTGATTCAACGAAATTTTTTTGTTAATAGCAAAAAAAACTAAAATTTTCAAGCCAACTGCTGTTAAAAAAGTTTCAAAAAGCGATTCATTTTTTTATTATTCAAGAACAAAACTACTGGTGAACATTTTATGAAATTCAAATTTACGTTTGACGTAAAATTTGATCCTTATTTCGTCAATGAGACTAATAGGTTTGGTGTAATGTACAAAAATCGGCCAAATTTACGAAAACATAAACTGATCTTGAATAACTCTTGAGCTAATAAGTTTAGAGAAAAATACTAAGAGACCTTTTTTTGTCGAGCGTTCAATTCTCTTCAGGAATATGTATGAAAACTTTCTTTATCACGCACCGCTATCTCGTTATGAGAATGAGCGGAAACGAAAAAAAAATTGCTGCATTACTTTTGCAGGAAATAGAAAAGTGCGAACTATGTTAATATTAATATTACGAGCTCATATTTTGAGGGACTTATTTTTTTGCCCAAACGAAGCTTTTACGCCTGTTTGGAAGAAAAAAATTGAAAAATTTCTTTTTGAGGCACCCTAGTGTAGATGCAAATTGGGAAGACGATTTGACTTGGTGCCCGGATTTCGTCAGTTGGGGCACTGCAATAACAGAGGGATGCCGAAGTTGACGATGAACCAAATGTCGACTGGGTTTGATGTTACGTTCCGTTGTGACGTGCATGTTTACTCGGCAAAGCATGAGTGTGCAGACGAGCTCCCACGTAAGTTGGAGCTTATGAAAGAGCAACCAACGTCGGTTCTCTCTGGTTAATATAGAAGAGAGGAGTGATACATTTTGGCATGGGTCCAAATTTCGTTGAAATACAGCGTTGTGTAACGCTCGTGTGCTTTTCTGTTCGCCGTACTAGTAGTGTATGCTGGTCGCTGACCATCGATCGTGTATTTTTTCTTGTTTCACGGATTGCTTGTCATTCTCTTTGCCGTTCGCCGCGTATATTTCAGTTCATCGCGTTTTGTAGTCGCTTCTAAAGCTCGCGTTTGCGACTTGCGTAGACCCTCGATTGACTAGCGCGAACGAGTGCTCGCCAGTTCTACGCGTCCGTCGCGGATTTTGGCTCGCAAAAACCGAACTTAATATTATTACGAGTGCGCAATTTATTTCCGTACCGCTATCGATAGTGCTACCCTCAAGCGGCAGAAGAACAAGAACTGGGAAAACGGAGACGACCTGGTGCATCGCGTAAACCGGGTAAGAATTACCATTCGAAAATCGACATACTTTTGAGGGTATACTCTTCGGTGTACTCGTCTTTAAGGATCGGAATCTTAGAATCTTTGGAATTTTCGTCGATCCGAAAACTCAGCTGTTCGGTCGTGATTTCTTTTCCGGCGGAGACGCTATTGCCAACGCCTAATGATAGGCAATACAACGTACACGGATCGCTTGAATCGCCACATTTCGTCAGTTTTAAATTTCAGTATCCGGGGAACACGAAGCCCAAAGAGGTAGACGAGGTTGATACCGGCGCCTAATAACAGGCAACCCAACATACAAGAATTCGTTCAACGCTTAGATTCGTCGAATTTGAGAATCGATTATTCGGAGAACCTGAAGTACGAAGAGGCGGACCAACTTACCACTAGCGCCTAATGATAGACAACCCAACATACAAGCATTCGTTAAGCGCCAAAAATTTCGTCCAATTTGAGAATCGATTATCCGGAGAACGTGAAGTACCATGAGGCGGACCAAGTTATGACTAGCGCCTAGCGACAGGCAACCTAACATACGCGAATTCATGATTCCATCTACCTATTCGTAATTCGGGTTCGCGGGAAGATCGGTTTTAAAAGTTGACGAAACTTGGGATCGAACGACTTCGTGTATGCTAGATTGCCTTCGTGTATCGTTGGGCGTTGGTAGTAGCTTTGCCTATGTAACGTACTTCGTGCTCTCCGGATACTCGATTTGCAAATTCGACAAAACGTGGCGTTTGACGAGTTGGTGGATGTTGGGGTTGTCTATCTGCAGGCGCACGTGATGAGATATCATACCTCTGCGTACTTAGAGTTCTCATGATACCCGATTTCGAAATTCGACGAAAATTGGCGTTCGAGGAATTCGTGTACGCCAGGGTGCCTATCAACAGGCGCAGGTGATTACTTGGGCTACCTATTCGTACGGCACGTAGGTACCTTTGCAGATTTCAGAAAACGGAGAATCACTTTTTCGAGCTTCACTTGTTTTCTGGTGGTGAGAACTAATTGGCAATTAGATCGAAGATGCATCACGAATCCGCAATTTTGTAATGCCCACCTGTTTTTTTTCGAGTTTCCTGTCAGAGATATCAATTCAAATACTACGTCCAGGAGTGGATTAGGAATGTGGGGGCCCCAGGGCCGAGATCCGTGTAGGGGCCCCTTTTTGAAGCCATAATTATTTACAATTCATTGGAAAGAATATTTATATTTTTTCTTTCTACCTTATCGTTAGTTATACATGTATTAGGGTGCTTTTATTTTCACGACTATTTTTCTATTTTCAGTCCCGACTGAGAATTTTGTTGGAAATTTCCGAAAAGAAACTCCCTGAAAATTTGAGCCCTTATTGTTAACATTAGATAGTTTCCTAAAGCGCGGAAAGATTTCCTATTTAAAACACGCGTAAACTTGGATTTTTTTTTAAATGATTAACTCAGCGGCATTTTATGCTATCATATTGTACCAAAGCGCGATGTACACAAGATTAAATGCTCTACAAAAATGTCCATCGCGGCGTAGCTGTAATCTACACTTGTAAGATTGTAAGGGTGACTAAATATGATTTTTATATAAAGTTTTTGTTTTCTCGATGCTATTTCAGAAATGAGAGCATAAACATGAAAAATGTAAATGACAAACTTATGAATAATTCAATTTACTACAAAAAAAATCCTGTAAACTGAATCGTCAAGATTGATATTTCTCGAGAAATAGAGCGTTGACTTTTTCGTAATTTGAAATTTTTGGGAATATCGAGTCAAGCTTTTTATAAGAAAACTCATACTATGAAAGAATCAGCGCTCTATATCTTGAGAAATGTTCAATACTAGCGATTCAGTTTACTGGATGATTTTTGAAATCAATTAAATTCCCTACAAGTTTGTCACTCACATTTTTTATGTGGATCAAGTAATTTATGAAATATCGTCCAAAACAAGAATTTTATACAAAAAAAAAGATTTACGGATCCGGACAATCTTACAAGTGCAGATCACAGCTACATCGCAATGAGCACTTTTGTAGAGCATTTAGTCCTGAGTAAATCGCGCTCTGGTATAATATGATAGCATGAAAGATCAAAGTTTAAGTGTATTTTAAATGGGAAATATTTCCACGCTCTGGGAAAGTACATAATGTTAATATTAAGAGCTCAAATTTTCATGGAGTTTCTTTTTGGACATTTTCAACGCGATTTTCAGTTGGAACGGAAAATAAAAAACCCTATTATACATATAATCAGATGTCGCATTTCATCAGTAATATTGTAATGACTACTTTGAATTTCATACACGTTTACAATGTATAAAAGTCTGTAATGAAATGATACTACTGGAACGACTACATCCGAGACTCTCGTGCTGCAAATACAGCAATGATACGTATCGTCAAGATCTAATTGGCGCAACATTTTTTTTGTTCTTTCGTCATCTTGTGGGGGCCCCGTCGGTCCTGTCCTTAATCCGGTCCTGACCACGGCATTCGATTTCTACGCACCAAAATACGTCCGAAAACGATGCGCCGATCAAATCGCAGATGCGTCGAAAATTCATAATTTCTGAAGGCTATAGCCTTCTAATTTTTTCGATTTTGAAAAGGCAGTCTTTGGCTCGTCATTTCTTTCGTCGTGGGAATATCGATCTGAATCCAATAGCGATCGATTCTTCGCCCCGAAATCAAATCGGAGATGCTTTAAAAATGAATTTTCTACCACTTCAGCTGCATCTACAATCGTCTCAATAACTATAAAAATAATTCGAAAACTTTCGGGGAGAATTTTTCCCATCTATTCGCGGGTTTAATCAAATCTCACCTGCCCTTCCGCCCGTTCACGTACAGCTCGGAATCTTGGGTTTGCACGGGAGGGGGGCGCAACTTGACACCCGCCGAACTGCAACCTGACCCTACACACGTTCGGAATCCTCGAATTCTGGATCAAGTAATATGAGAACACGAAAGATACGAAGGAAAAGCCGAAACAACGTCCTGAATATATCGTTAAGTTGCGAAAAATGACCGGTCATTCGCACTAGATCAGACCTCGAGTAAGACGAACATCACTTCGAAGATCGCGCGAGCCGTCTTCGTACGGCAGCTTCTATGACGGCGTTGTCAAAAATTTTGTTGAAATGATACGAGTCTCGCGATTGGTAATTGTAGAATACATAAATAGTAAGGTATATCATCGTACGAATTTGTAACATTGACTTGGTAATGGCTTTTAATAATTGTTGTAATAAATAAAACTTCGTTTCATTCACATAACTTCGTCAGTTTCTTTAAGGGGTTACACCACCCTGAGAGACTGAAATAAGACTGAATTTTTATGATTTTTTTGGAACTAAAATAATGCATGTTTTTTATTTCTGATTTCACACATTTTCTATATAACATTTCAAACGTATTTTTTGCTCTGTGGGAATCTTAGGGCCTCACGGTTCCTCTGGAACATGTGCGATGAAAATATGTTCTTCAACATGGTCAAATATATGGAACTACGTAGGATTCTTCTAAAAAAATCTAAAATGGATTTTTTTTTCGTTTTTCGCGCGAAACATTAATAAAAAAACGGTTAACAATATCGAAAAAATCCGACGTAGCGCTTTAGATAATAGTGTCACAAATGTGTGGTGTAAATTTCACGTCGATCGGAGTAACCGTTGTTGAGTTATCATTCTCGAAAACTCGAAAAATGTAATTTCGAGAAAAACGCGATTAAAGTTTTGACCCAGTTTCAACAATAGAAAACATTGAATAATTGTAGCATACCTTATTATATGGGATCCTTCCTCGGCAAGTTTCTGGTCCTATAGAGATAAACTTAACCTTCACCGAGCTGTTCAAACTACAAAAAAAAAAAACAACCGAAAATCGATGTTTTGGAAATCTCAGAGTGGTGTAACCCCTTAATTTTGCTCCCATTCCTTGGCACACTTTGTATTAGATTCAGTAGCACCGAGCTTGCTTGGCTCCCACCAATAACCTCATTTTTCCTCGAAATTCGATGCAATTACAAGAACCCGCCGTAAATTACGGGCACCTGACTCTCGTCAATCTTTCGACTACCTTCTATACTATCATGTTCTCCTGATACCAAGTCTTAAATTCGGCGAAAATGGCAAACTTCTCGAAAAGGTGTATGTTGGGTTGCGGTCTTGTGACGTCATAGGCGCTCGACTATCTCCTATGCTATCACGTTCTCCTGATACGAAATCTTGAAATGAAGGTAAACTTCTAATTTCTTGGCAAAAGTGTACGTTGGGTTGCAGTATCGTGAGGTCATAGGCACTTGAATTTATTTTCCACCAACTTCGTAATTGGATATTCGTTGTATTATGAAGGAATGTAAATTGAAATAAATGACAACTACGAACTTCATTAATATAAATCACACGTATATGCATTTATTATTTATTGACGCGAATACATGATATTTAACCTCTTCCCGGCCAAATTTTGTAGCTCCGTGAGAAAAAAATGGTTTCTGGACAATTTCTTCAAAAATGTATTAAATGCCGTACAGAATAGTAACCTAATTTTTTCAGATTATTTGGACGAAAAAAAAGTTGTTCCAGATTGGTAACAATGGCTAATAAAGATTAGGACATTGAAAAAAATGAAATTTCTTTTTAATCAGTGAGAGCAACGTCCATCAGGAATTTTTTGTTCAGAATGTATCATGATAATTGTATAATAATAATACATCGTAATATTTTATGTTATTATTCGTTAACATTTGACAAACTAAAAATAACATAATTGGAATTTGTATTATACTGACCTTAATCGGCAGTTGTTGCGAATTTCGAACAATTCTTCTTTTACCCAATTAATAGTTGGAACGTCTCGTTTACGCGGTTTGAAATTTTTCTCCTACTTGTAGGGGTCACGCATACGCGTCTGAATTATGTGGTAGTGATAAAATACGAGTTGGCGAAGTTAGGAATACTCAAATAGTGTTCAAAAAGCAAACCGTCGCTTCCCGCAGAGTCGTACTGATTGTGAGTATCAACAGAACGCAGTAGTATATCGCATTCACAGATAACGCCACATTTTTACCTTATCATGCGAACCCCAAAGAATGCGAAAAGCGGGTAAAGCTGCTTTCTGTCACACTTATTTGCGCGGTAGAATTTTTTTAATTCTCGTTCCAAATATGGAACAAAGGGCGGAAAGAGGTCAATAGCAATCACAAATATGAACAGTTATTCATTGATGAATTATCCAATTGTCAGAATGGTAATGCTTATCAAATTAAATTGAAGAGATGGCGATCAGGGGACCAATAGGAGGGAAACTGCTCTGACGAAGTAAGTTTCAGAGAATTCAGCCCGAGATGTTCGATTAAAAACGGCGACGTTTTGTCCACAACGACCACAAATGATACGGATCAAGTGCGAAGAGAATGCGATCGATAAGAAAGATGGTATAAAGTTTCTCAATAGATCCTGTTTCCCAATACCGCGGAAATTCTAAGCGTGCCTATCAATGTTGCTCGAACTGTTGTTACCTCAGGCCACTGAACTCTGAGGATTCATGCTCCACGCACTTACACATACCTTCAGCTAGTCACCTATAAACATCTGTTTTGTTTCCGTCTCCCATCAGTCTATTAACAATAAGAACCGACTCCTGGTGGACTCGTCTCCGCTGACGCGCGTTTTGCCAACCGGCTGATCGGTACTGTTCTCTTTGCCTGTAATATTACTACTCACCGTCTGGGGGTCGCTCCGCATCCCCCTCAAAGGCTCGTCGGTTCGCCCAGATCTAACATAAAATGCTGTTTTACAAGGAAAATAACGGTTTTTTGAAAAATAACGGTTTTTTGAAAAAAAAAATCGTGTAAGAACAAAAGTTGTTTAAAATAAAAAAATACTCAACTTTTGTTTATAACTTTTTTCCAAAAAACATTTTTTTTACAATAAATTGTTAATAAAAAATAGAAGCAGTGGGAAATTCACATTGTTGCCAATTTTATCACCTCCTACAACGTCTCTCGTAGAATCGATATTCGCAAAATCGACAAATCACAAAAATTGCAAACTTCTATGTCATCGGGAAGGGGTCAAACATTTAGGTTGCTCGATGAGTTACACAGTCGATCATCGCTCTGGCAGGGTTACATGTTTTACTGGTCCGCTGGTCCAAGGATCAGTGGACGAAACGGTGCTGTTCTTAATAAAATATCGTGGGCTGAATTCTCTGAAACTTACTTGACCAGAGCAGCTCTCCTCCTATTTGTCCCCTGATTGAGATTTCTCCATTTCAATATGAACACTGGGGACGACCACAATACACTTTGCTTATCAGATTATGTACACATATTTGTAAATTGCTGATCTGTAGTATAATCAAATAATTAATAAATTACCCATATTTATTCAACAATCACAATTGGCAATATGGAAGTACATGCATGATTTTCATGGCGATGAACATCGTATCAATAGTTGAAAGATCTGAATCGATGATGTGAAGTACAAGCGGTCGAATTTGATCGTCTGTTCTTTGGAATCTCTTTCTCGAGTACTGGTACTCGTCGCAGCTGTATCGAATGAACAATATAATATTAGAAAAATATAAAATCAAGGCAAACGTCACGAACAATGTGAAGTTGAAGAAGTATGGTTAGGAGCATTTGAAGTATTCTAAACAAGCGGGTTTAGGCTGACAGTGAGTCAGTACCAATTTTTATGCCAATCTGTTCCGAAGATAACGACAATTTTATTTTATTTTTGAGAATTTTGTTATTCAGATCATGGGAAAACTACTTCTCCGATCAACGCCAAAATCCAATCAGCTCTAAGATGAGAAAAGCCACCTCGATGGGGCCTAACTTGATCAAAATCCGCGCACTCGTTCTCGAAAGATCGTCGGGAGAAAAATTTGATCACGTACATACGTACATACATTCATACAGACGTCCAACTGAAAATAGTCGGAAGTGCTTCTCTGGACCTCGCAACGTGGAGATCCAGTTGAAACTCGACTTTTTATGTCCGGGGTGATTGCAATAGCTTCCTATTTTCTTTGCAATCAGAGAAACGGGAAATTAAAAACTACCTCTTTCCATTTTCATGAGAGACTTCACGCCATTCCACCAATCATTTACAATTTTATATATTTAAATTGTTCATTTTATTTGCTGTTCTCGATACAACGTCTGTACAAAGGGTTACCGCATTTTACTACATGCCTACCGTTCGACAAACGTTCACGTACTGATCGATCCGCGTCGAATCGGGAAGTAAAAACTCATAAGTCAGGTATTTGAGCAGTTTGCAGTTTTCGTCGATCTGAAAAGTCGATTTTCAAATCACAGCTCATTTTCTGGTCGAGATACCGATGTGAATCCGACGAGATTCAATTCCACGCACCAATTTAGACCAGAAAATGAATCGGCAACCGGATCAAAATACCGCTCGTCACTTCAGTCTGATAATCCTGAATCGATTACATTCCTCGCCCCTCGTATATATGACTAGAGGCAAAAAAAAATTAGAGATCCCAGCGACTTTATCGCTGCCTTCGGAGGCGCCAAAAAAATTCCTCCGCTGCAGACATGATTTTGGACGATTGAGTGGTTGAACCGAAAACGGAAGAAATGTTAAACTGGAAGGTATTTCCGGCATAATGACGCAGGATTTTCGAAATGATAATCGGTTATGATGAAAAATTCTGTTTTCTTGCCTATAAAATGGTCGTTTTTCTCAATGCCAAATCGTTAGTTTTCATCCAATCAAAAACATCCTACGTCATTGTAGAGTAAATATATTCGGGAGTACTCAGTTCAAATTTCAAGTCAATCAGATAATTGCTCTCCGAGTTACAATGTCAGCAAATTTGAAAAGTCTCATTTCGAGAAAAACGACTGTAAACGATTTTTTGTAGGTAGATACGACAAGCTGATCGGTCTGATTTGTTTACAAATGAAAGCACCATTGAAAAATAAAAAATATTGTCTCGTGAATTTCTGTACTTATTTTTTCACACTGTTGGTATTTTTTTTGAAAAAATCGTGAAACCAATAAAAATCATCGTCACACGGTCCCCAAGATCGGGCCGCAAATTTCATCTGAGACAAAACATCCAAAATGATTATTAATCTGCATAAAAGCTGCTAGGTCCCCGTGGAAGTTTTTTTTTAAGTTAAATTTGACAAAATGGCGGTGTTTTGAAAAAAGGCGCAAATTTAGTATGTTTCGATAATTTTTCGTAGAAAAAAGTAGGAAGTTTTTGAAAAAAAAAAAAGCTTCCACGAGGACATAGAGAACCACGGGAAGAATGTTCCGTGTAAATTTCGAACTGTTTTGAAAAACACCATTTCGAGATAAACGCCTTGAAGTTTGGAGCGAGGAAAGGGACGATTTTTTCTAATTGTAAGAAAAGCTGTAGCGACTGAAAGAACTCGAATTCCGGTCTGACAGTTTGACAGAACGTACATAATAGTTTATACTGTCGGGCAATAAATGGAAAAAAATGTTACCGTGATGATACCTTTGCAAGATAAAACGATTTTTACCATAAATACTGCTCATCAGCTATACCTGGCCCGTACAATAAAACCTCTTCCTCGAATAATGCCTCTCATGGGACAAACAAAAAATAATCGACTTTTTTTAAAGTGTCACACTGACAGAGTCCCTTAGATGCTCTACGCAAAAATGTGGACACTTTAGGCAATGACGGAATTTTGTTTACCGCGTGAGAGCACCAGAATAACGTACCATGACTCAAGTTTCAGGGGAAAAAGTCGATAACGGTGCAAGTACAACTGCTCGGTCAGGTACCAATTGACAAAATCAATAAACATATACCCAACTCTTATACGTTATCCATCGCGCAACGCAACTACCAGTAGGCCGACAATAAAACTCGTTCCCCGTAATATCATAGTATTCTGAAATCTCTAGTAAAACGAAAACCGACAAAGCAGTTAATTATTTGCAACGTGCGCAGCGATATTTGACAGACTACATTTTTACAGGTGGAACGGAAGGATCATGACGGCAAGGTGACAAAATTACAATTCAAATGGGTAAATAACTCCGGGATCAGCTGCGTGCTGCCATAGATGACTACGCGATACGAATGCCCAGACCACGATGTAGCAGCTCAAGATATTCACAAGCGGTACCAAGACACAGCTTTGGTCATTTTCAAAGTAAAGTTTTGTCCAATTTCGTGCACGTCTCAACTATCGTCGCAACGCTACGAACAGTAAAAACTGAGTATCTTTGTTGCTTTTAGGAACAACAAAATCGACCGGAATCGCGGAACTATCTGAGTTTTGGCACGAGTCGTAGAACGATGGAATACACCAATAATGGCAACAATACCATCGTTGTACAAAAGCCTGCCGTGCCTCCGCAAAATTCCGCGATTGATCGACAGATTTCCTTGAAACCCGCCGCAACATGCTCTATATTCTAACAAACAACGGAAATTTTATGGTAAATTTTGACCGCCGTAAAAATTGTAGGATTAGAAGTAATACAATATTGTCTAGATAGTGGAATAAATTCGTAGACTCGACAATTACTTGCTCAACTATTTGCGCCTGTAAGAAATATGAATGTTGAATATTGGAAATAAAGTCAATTTTATGGTTTTCACGGATCCATGCACGTGTGTGTGTGTGTGTGTGTGTGTGTGTGTGTGTGTGTGTGTGTGTGTGAATGTGGCATACAAATATTTACATTCATGATTTTTGTTTCGGTTTTCAAGTCTAGTACCGAGTATTATCTTAAACCGGGGATATTCCTCAAATATATATGAAATTCTGTGCAAAATTAACACACGATTTGTCTTTCGAAGTATCGTCGTGGCACAAAGCAATTAATTAGGCCTTTTTTACAATAGAAAAATTTACGAGTTCAAATTTTATGTAATCGTAGGATAAGATTGTTTTTCCTTTTGGACAAACATTTGGACATTCGCACGTCCGCGTGAGGGATGAACAAGGAAACTGAATCACCTACGGAGTAGGCATTCGTTGAACGACGAAATATCCAAGACAGAGAAGGCTAAATTTTTTGTCGACGATAGACGATACTAACAAGATTACGTAAAAGATATACACTACGAGTGAGAGAACCAAACATGCGTGGAGCTCCATACACACACGATATTATTATTATTATTATTATTATCATGATTCTATAAGCAGTACACGGAATTGTGACTCTCGTCACGTCAGTTTGACCGTTCGAAGTTGTAGGTGAATATGGATTCAAATCGAAAACTGACACGTATCAAAGGATACGTAGTGTTCGAGCTTTGCAATTCGATGCGAGGTAGGTAAAACTGTACAATATTTTGACCTCGTAACGTTACAACGATCGTTCGTCGAGTAAACGAACAATCGATCGAAATAAATACATAAGAAGCAAGAATTTCGTAGAAAAATATAAACATCTATAAGTTTGAAGCGACACTTTTTCAATGCTACCATAATATGTGTGAAACAATTGGCTACAAGAATTTTTCACACTTGCACGCTGAATCGGTCGCACGAACATTTTTCTCCCAAATCTCGCACTCGTTCACGAAGCGCTACGAGACACATAATTTTAATTCGTGGTACTCGGTTTTACGGTAGCCTAATAGGATTTCCAATTTCTACAACGATTGGAATTTCCGTGGATAAAACAAAATCACGTTCACCGTCAATTTTCGACACTTATCTCAAAGCGTCCTCGGAAACCCAATTCGATACGCACAAATGCAAGAAGTTATCCGGATAGCTAACGTGTTCCGACAACCACTGCAACGGTGTTTCTGGTAGTGGAATAATTCCATGGGTTTTCACGATCGCTGCAACAAACGCGATTCAATATTATGTACGTGTTGAATCGTCGCCGAGTAAACGCGATCATCCACCACACGAACCTTTTTCTTGCTCGGGAAAGACTTCGGATAACAAATTGCTCAGTGTTTTTCTTTGTCCCGCTTCGTTTACAGGTTTCACCAATTTCTGCACGTACTTGTCCTCGCTGAGGTAGCATCTGAACGGTATATATTTGAAACCTTCGTCGCTGTTACTTGATTCCATGAGTCGTCTGTTTATGGCCCAAAATTGATCGAACTTGTCGTTCAGTAAACCGAGCCACAACTGATTGTGATCTTTTTTTTGCATGCTAGATACAACTTGGCCTCGATGCTTTAACACGTCCGATTCCTTCACGCATGCTAAGAAATACGATTCGACGACTTCCCTGCAAAAAAGTTGGAATGAAAAATCACAAACGTATGACGTCGACGTCGAAAAAGCTTCGTTTTGTTGATAAATTATACACCGTTACGAAGCTTTCGGATCCAAATAGTTCGCAAGTATCCGCTGACTCGAAAAAATTAATCAAAAAACGAATTAAATGCAAAATTCTCGAATCGGTATGTTTTATCAAACGTCACGCCATCCAGGACTCGTACTTATTTGGACAATGCATAATGACATTCTCTGGGAAATTATCAAAGTGAACGGTGACGTTCCACGGTAACTGGACATCCGTCGCCTGCAAATCCAATAAAACTCCGATGGGTAAGTGCCACTTCAACGGAGTTCCGTTATACTCCAACCACATTTCGTTATCTTGTTTGTCTTGTTGAATGTGGCGCGTGAAATGTTTCCGTACCTGAAATGCGTAAGGACAGAACGATGAAGAACGTTGATTACCGTGAAAACAAATGTAATCTGAAGGTACTAGGATAATGTTGCGAAGCTAGATTCGAAATTGTGTACTACTCACTTTGTCGGTGCACAGGGGAAAATAACTTAACCTAGGAACCATCAAATAATAGGGAGCTGGTGCTTGCAGTTCACAAACTTCATCCGACTCGAGTTGGAAGCAGACAGGCACTTTGCCCTCCCATATTTCTCGCAACACCTCTCTGTCATTTGCCATGTTTGAACTTTTCCCCAAACTCAAATATGTACCTTGTCACCGATGAAACGATGACAGATTCTACTTTACCGACATGTTGATCGGCAATGTTCGGAAACATTCGGAAACTCTCGAGACATATCGATTGCGCTCGATTGTCGATAGTCGAGGTGGGCTCGCTGTTCGACCAATGAAAGCGCTTCGGCGAGGGATTCGCGCCGCCGCCGACAGAGGTCCGTCCGGCGGCAAAATATGAATTCACGGATCACCGACTTCGGAAGAAAACTATGATTACGGGAATCATGCAGCCCGACGATTCGGAATAATCTAATCAGTCGAACGAAATCATAAGATTACAGCGAAGAATATAAAATTTATAGTCTCATCGAGCGAAGAAGACTCGGAAACGGAAAATTGTCAACTCGCAAGGTTCTCGAGTGCAACGATGGTTACATTTTATAGTATGTTTGTTATCAGTTGCGTTCGATTACTCGAACGATTCAATATTTCATATATTTGTCAAATTCGCAATTTGGAGTATCTGCGTTGCGCGGGTGAGATTATCGCATGGCTGTAGGCGACAGTTATAAAATTTTTCAATCGAACCAATTGGATAGATGTCCAAAAAATTTTGAATACCCAATTCGTGCGGGTTCTTTGAAAAGAAATGAACAGCTGTTTCGGCAAAAATTGAGTTAATCCGGCGACGGAGAACACACGATTTCGACTAGATACGCAAGACGAAGGTACAGCGCGACATGATCTTTGACTCGGGTATGAAATGTTGCCCCCATATTGACCTACGAATTTTATACACAATTCGAGAATTATGTTTCTGTCAGAGCATCGAGTCTAGTACAACGATCTCGAACGCACCAGATAACGATTACGTTAGTTCCGTGACAGATTTTCACGCTGAAATTTCGAACAAAATCATTAGCGGAACGATCGTAAAACACTCGCTCGTCTCGTAATCAAGAGCTGACGTCACTCCGCGAAGAAAAATCGTCTTATCTAACGATACGGGTAATATTTGCCAACCTAAGGAAGTCTCGCGGATCAGAGGTCGCGAGCTGCGATAATACAGGCTAGAGCATTTTCTGTACGCGGATAATTTATGCACGCGTCACACTGTTTAAACTTCGGGCCGTTGCACCGCTGCAAAATCGTGGAATACGCGGTATCCAACGCGAGTTTCAGACCGGACCAACCAACCAGCTTTACGCCTACCCGAGAAAATTTAAATTATACATAATTCTACAATAAAAATTGACCGATATAATCATACAAAATTTATATATTATTATGTATAATCGTCTAAGATTCTATATAAATTCGGAAAAAAAATTATACAATTATATAGAACTACGTATAATTCTATAAAGCGTGTGCGAATATTCGAATTAACGGATTATTCGTGACGAATTCGTTTGGAATTTCAAATCGAATATTCGAACGTTTCGAATTATTGAAACATTTTTAATATTTGTAGAACAATAAAATCCTTCATGAAAAAGAAACTCAATTTTATGTGTCGAATATTCATTTTATTAGGTTCGGTTTGTTCTAATTTTTTATGTAAAAAAATCCCGTGGAAAACTGTTTCTGTTTACTTTTTTTTGTCAAAAATGTTATGTTCAATTATTTATGAAACTGTAATCTAATATCTTTGCAGTTATTTTTAATCATTTACAGTAACTTGGAATTTGTGTGTGTTGAAATCAACTTTTTCTATATTGAATCTAAAATTCAGTAAACTTGCTGTAAAGTTAGCTATTAAATCGTAATTGTTCCCAAAATAAGTTAAATAAACGAAATTTTGTTTTTTTTCACTTATTAATGATTGAAAACTCTTTTAAAAAAATCAATTTTGCGAAGAAAATTCGTTTCACTGAATTTGATAGAAATTTCAGAATTTTTTTAAAATCAATTATTTGACAACAAAATTAGTTATTTGAAAAAATTTGAATAATTTAAACTATTCACAAAGTACAAATTATTTAAATAGTTCGTATAAAATACAACATGTATAAAATACAACTATTCGATTCGATTCGAATACCATTCGCACACCCCTAAATTCTATATAATTATGAACTACTATATACGTATACATTATGTATAAATTATATCGGGAGAGTTCTTTTACGTATAATTATATATAATAGTTTCTTCTCTGGTGGACAAAATACAATTGCAAAATATTCTCGATTTCTCCCGAAATACAACTGCCATAAAAACATTGATATTTTTCCAGAGCATCGAATCCATCGTCGTTACGTTTCGTCCACGTGGCATCGCAGTGAGGTGTTTGACGTGGAATTTTTCCACAATTTTTCGTTAATCCGGTTCATGTCGGTTGGTCCGGTCGATACGTATGATCGGGCTACGCGACCTAGCAGCGCGAAGACTTCGATTACGAATGAAATATTGTGAAATGCGAGGAAATTGCCAATTTACTTTTGACGAATTTTTCTTTCACGGTATGCGAGGGGCTAGGAACCTTCGAGTTATGAATATCACCGAATATCGGTGTACTTCCGGTCCTACCGGAACCTGCAGTTAACAGTCGTTGCCGGCAGGACAACAGGTACCTCTTCGCGTATACATAGTATGTTGCGCACGAACAACAACAACCCCGGGAGTCATTTCACGCGCCAAGGCTCACCGGAAAACGGAAATGGGCGTTTATTCGAGATTATTTCAGATTCCTCCATAAATCTACCCCTGATGCTTACCAGGGGGGGGGTAACATTAGTCCAATAATTGCCATACTTGTCTGCTCTTTTATAATTAATAAACGACCGTGTAGTTGCGAGCCACGTGGGAACGGCTAGCGCCAACCTAACCGATTAACCATCACTTTCACTCCAATAACGTTCTGATATTTCTCATGTCAAATCGACATCCCGCGTTGAATTTTCACCTAGCAATTTTCACATCGAAGTTACCATTCGAAGTCTCGGACTGAGCCACGAACGTTGCATTACGCATGGTTCATTATTACTTTTACCAATTTCGCGAATCTTACTAATTTCCGTCCAATTCGCATTGTTTGACGCTTTGTCATTTTTTTTCATCAATATACGTCATGTATTTCGATTATTTTCGAATAATATCCGATGCGGGAAATTTTTGGAACTTTTTCCCCATGCTTTCGGCTACCTAGGACCGATTGGTAGATTTTCATAATAACTTGTTGCTATTACCGCGAGAATTTATTTTAATTTTGTTGAATTTAAGAGAATAATAATAATAATAATAATAATAATAATAATAATAATAATAATAATAATAATAATAATAATCATTTTCGTCAATTTTTGACACCGGACCAACTATGTTAGGTACCTGTTACTTCGTTGACACGGAAACACCTTCGGCTTCGGGTTACCCCGCGACTCAACGGCGATAGAACATTAATGATCGGCGAAAAGGTGTGATTGCTCGGACGATTTTCGGGAGTCTCGCAGAGTCTGACACCCCTTAAAATACACGCTTTCTTCTAAGTCGATCTCGCGGCTTCTGCCATCTGTCACGCGTGTCCGACACATGTTACGTTTTCTATAGAAAATAATGCCAACCTCAAACAGGTACTTTGGCCTAAGCTCAAAGTGCTCGGGCGGCACAGCTTCGCTCTCCGTATGTCAAGGAGTCACCTGTTGAATCCAATCAAAATAATATCACGGTCAGAGCGAGCTCATTGAAATAGGGTGGAAATCGCTGCAATCTGTATCATCAGACTATTCTACAAAGTCGAAACTTCGTGGACGAAGATCGCGTGGTACTTGGAGAATCTGCGGATGGCCCATTTCTTCGTACAGGAAAGATCCCCGATGAATTACGACAATTTTCTTGTCCGTCTTCCGTCGTTAGCTCTCCACCACGTTGTTCCAGGAACGAAGTCCAATCAGAATCAGTTTGTACGGAACATTTTTAACTTTCGAATAAGTATTTCTGATTTTAAAAAAACTTCCAAACAACTTGGGCGTAAAATAGTTTTAGGAGTCATGAAATATCATGAATCCGGAATTTGAATTGCGAAATTCAATATGGCGGACCGAAAATGGCTCACAAATCTAAAAATACTATCATCATTTCCAAAATAGTGTAAACGAGGATTTTTTTGTTCGTCGAATCTGAATCTAGCAATGGAATTGTAAAATTCAGTATAGCAGACTGAAGATATTGAACGATGAGAAAAATAATGTTCGCACATTGAACAAATTATTATTTATATTCCTATAAATGCACGAACTATAATCAGTACTTGATAACAGAATCAAACTTTTATCCCCCGTTGCGGATCCAAAAATCAACCTCAGGAGTCGATTCAGAAGCTTAATACACCAAATTTTGTGTGATTGCCTTAAATTTTCGATTCTACCATTTTGGGCACGTATGGTGAAAAAAATGCAGTGCCAGTTAACCGGTTAATTAATTAACCCCGAGGTATCGCAAACACAGGCGTTTCAGCTTTTTGTACCAAATACCAATTTTGGAGCCGAATGATTTTTCGGAATGATGTAGTAGAGAGGCGAGGGAGTAAGCGAGAGACGTCCTCTCTCTCTCTCTCTCTCTCTCTCTCTCTCTCTTTCTCTCTCTCTCTCCCTCTCTCTCCGAACGAGGAGAGTCCCACGGGGCGCGCATCGCAGGAGAACCGAGACTCACGATCTCGATAGAAAGTGGGGGGAATCACCTGCGGTGCACCTGCTGCGCAGGGGGATCACCTTCGTCGTGTATTAAAACTATATCGGGCATCCTTCCTCCTCACGAAATGATGCCTTCTTCCCTTGTGGAGCGTCGGCAACGGTTCCCACCCCACACGTCTCTTTCTCTCACTCCCTCTCTCAGTCCTGCCTCGACCCAATTCCTCGCTCTTCGTCTATGCCTGTCCCAATCCCCTCGTCGCGTTTCTCTCTCGTTAGCACTTTTTCTCCTCGCTCCCGTGCACGACAGCCCACTGCTCTTCCTCTTCCTCCTCCTCCTCGTCCTCCTCCCATGGATCCTCGGGGTGGTGCGCGACGCTTCGGGGGTGTCTGGTATCCGGGACGGGGGATGTCGGTACGAGGGCAAGCTGGGCCCGCTGCTGCTGCTGCTGCTGCTGTTGGCGAGGGCGCCAAGAAAGACGGTTACCAAGGCTCCCTCCGAAGGAGGCTCTCTCGTTGGCGGGCGAGACTTTGCCCCGCGTGAGAGAGACCCTCCTCGCTGGGTCAGGTGGACTCGAAGAACTTTGCCGAGGCAACCAACAATCGACGTCGTGCTGGTCGAACGTCAGGCGCATGGGCGCTGAGTACCGCACCTGCTACGCACCTGTTACCCCGAACCTCGAAACCCACCGCCTCGCAATACCTTCTTCGAGATCCGACTTCTTCTCTCCCACTCTCTCTCTCCCTCTCTCTCTTGTATGCGTTACCGATCTAATCGCAATCCCGATTATCGGAATGTTCGGCCACGACCATTTCCGTCCATCGGCCGTTGGTTACCGGTAAGAAGAACTGTGACCACTCGCGCTCAACCGGAACAGCACGGTCGCGAATTTTCTCCAAACATCGCATGCTACCCGGAAAACACGTATGTATAGATCCACAAGATTTTGGAGCTTTACATCATCGTTTGAGCCAGCATCGTTTCAGCCCTCCACGCTTGTCTTCATAGGCTCTACGAAGTTTGGAAAATCACCTGAAATCTCTAAACACAAAAAACGTTCATGAGAAGAAAATCAACCCGGAAGAGTGTACTTGACCATTAAGGAACGAGGAATAGACGCAAAGCTGTAGAGTTCGTATGTTAGAAGAACCGTTGAAGACATTCCTCCTGGAAGGCACCACGCACAGGTGCCAGGTGGTGTTCAATGTCGAGCAACGAACTTCGAACGACGAGTGTGTCTCGCGGCAAGTGTATCGAGCAGTTTAAAGACAGTCCAACCGTCTACATTCCGCATCGCGGAACCCCTCGTACATATCTAGCAGTATTCGCCCCCTTCTCACGAACAAGTGTCTCGAGGGCGCGATACTCTTCTACCATCCCCACGCATTGAAACGACAACTCGACGACTCGATTGTTTTTTAACTTTCTACAAATTTCCGTTGGCCAACGTCTTCGTCGGCCCCACTCTCGTGTCCCTCGATGAAGCACCTTACCGGCCGGTCGGTCGGGAGGTCGGTCTCACCGGCAGGTTGCTTATAGACCGCGGTAGCAGCTGTATCGAGTCGTACAGGTGAAACGCATCACCCCAAGCTATCTCCCATCTCCTTTCTCGCCCCACCACCTCTCTCTGCCCATCCGCGTCGCTCTTCATCTCCCTTTAGCTCTCCGTCTTCCTTTGTCTCCTGCTCCGCTGGCGCTTACCCTCAGCTTCTCTCCTCTCCTGCTCTTTATCTGATCGTCGCGACCGTCCCACTCTCGCGCGTCTGGTCTTCGTCTGGATGGATCCCCGTGTCTCTCTTTTCCTGCGGTTTCGTTTCTCCATAAACAATTTTTTGACACTCGACACACGACGCGGTCCCGCGCACACGCGTTATGCCTACCTGCATGACTGGCCTCGAATGATTTTTCCCCTCCCCCCCTTCGGCAAAACGCATCGGCGAGCCGATCGATTTTCGTCCTTATCGAAGTAATTTGCGACTCGGGAGGGTAAAAAATGTCCCCGACACGGAATTTCATCTCGGGAGAATGATCAGCAGTGCAATGAACCGGAACACTTAGGAACGAAGACTATCGCTCACCGCTGTGCATCGTACCCAAGGAGGGTCGCGAGCCACGTTGGCATGTGGACACATTCCATCCGGATTCGCTGTTTGCAAGCTGTTCGCACGTTCGTTGGAGGAGAGATAAGAAGTGGGAAGAGTTGCAAAGCAGCAAGTCGAAGCGACGAGGAAGCTATACGGGACAAATTCTGTTGGGACGAAGAGCCGAGAAGTAGTTGGGTTGCATGCCCGGTAATAAATATACGGGGCCGAGGAGAACAACGTTGTAGGGTTTCCGTCTTCGAGGAGGCAAGAGATAGTCTTTTGCCGTAGAACCTGATGTGGGGGTGGCGTGTGGGTGGTGTGGGAACGTCGGGGCCAACCCTTTGATACGCCGACGCATAACCTCGCCGCTTTCCCAACGGAGGGATGAAATTAATACGCCAAGATCGGCTTCCATGATTCTCACCGAATTTCATTATCGTAATTTCGGGATATGAATATTCAACAATATCGTTTTGGTCACACGAAGGACAGTTTGCCGTTTTACAGATGAGGAATTCCGCCGTGGTGAGCCGCGGGGAACTTTGGAGTTCGGTGGATCGCAGATGGAGAACCTCAAGTTTAAACATCGTTTGCGAAGAGCGAATCATGCGAGATCAAAATGCCAAGCTGCAGATAAGAATGCGCGAGTCTGCCTCTTTATGACTTCCGATGAAGAATCGGCGAAGCACCTTTGGTAGCCTCTTCTTTGTCCTCCGAATCGTTTCTGTCGCCGCAGATATGTGTAGCAGCTTGAAAATCGCTAATAAATTGTATAAGCGGCAGAGAGGAGCTCTTTTGGTTTCACGATGCGTGGTAACAATAAACCTACGCGCACCCCATACACGCAAGAAACACCTTCACCCGCTGCTCGTCCGACAATCAGCTGCTGTAACGGCTGAAACCGCACCGACCCGTGCCTCTCTCGGGACCGAG
>OZ018309.1:15636930-15734289 GCA_963969455.1 Arge pagana | reverse complement strand
AGAGAGAGAAAGAGAGAGAGGGAGAGAGAGAGAGGAGCCGAGGAGGCACCTGAAGAGCAGTCCTGAGAGTGTGGAAGCAGCACCTTGCGCGCCTTTCTTTCAAGCCTCTGCCACACCACACTTGTCTGTAAAGCCCATATGCTTTCTCCTTCACGCGCACACGTCCTCGAATAGCCGTCGTCTTCCCAGCCAACTCGAGAGCTTTGGCCACTTTGCTACTTAAGGTTCGGCGACGAAACACCTATATTCCAAATACGACTGGCATAGCTGAATCATCAGCGGTAGGCAGAATCAGCAAGTGCCATTGAGGTGGAGTCTGGAACTGACTTCTGGGCGTAACAGTGTCCCTGCATTGTCGAGGAACCGTCTCTACAGGGATGATCGGAACGTCGCTACGACCAGCGATATATACTATCACGAGGAACATAGACGCGTAGTCGTTATACACCCACCAAAAACTTGTCCGAGGCAACAGGAGACAACGACTTGAAGTTTGGAAGTAGTAGCAAGGAAGTAGGCAGCAGCAGCAGTAGCAGCAGCAAGTGCTGGGAACCCCGCACATGGCTGTGGTCATCGAATTAATAAGCCATCTGCTCGGTTTCTTGAGGAAGTCAATGTTTAGGAAGTCCATGGGAAGCAAGGACAACGGAAAAATCCACAAGTGCTTCGGACACATGGGAACTTCTTTCGGCTCAAAGACGTTGGTAGCCCACCGACTCTGTCGACTCCGTCTTCGATAGTGTCATCTATCCGGAGTATAGAATCGTTTTCTAGATAAGCAGTATCAAGCCACGTCACCGCATCCCAGCGGAGCAACGGTAGGGTCACGTCCGGGACCGAGGTACGAGAAGAAAAAAAAAGGAAAAATTCTTATAGTCTCCTCTCGACAAGTCACGAGGCGAGGCACATATTACACATATCGCTGACGGCCAGTCTACGTGGTAGCGGCGGTGGGGTGAAGGGGGCTGTTGGTTGGGGAGCCTCCGGGTCCGTGAGGATACAGGTCGAGATGAATCTTTGGGGAATGAAATGAAAGAGCTTGCCGCGAGAGGAGGTGGCTGAGGAGAGAAATTGGGAGGTTGGGTACGTAACTGAGATAGGATCTGGAATGGCTCCCGTCTTGAGCGTGACCGTAGCCGAAAATATCGTCCTTTGATAATAGCCGCCCGGCATAACCTGCCGAGAAATATTGTTTTGACGTTCAATTACGCATATATTTTTTCCATTATTGATCGTTATACGACATCGTTCCGCGGAATGTTCCAAGTACGGGCTACGGGTCCGTCGCGATGGGACTATGCCGATGCCGAGCGTGTGATGGGTAGTCAGCGAGGATGAAGATAAAGAGTATTTCTGGGCCCGTGGTTCACACTGCTTTGGCCACGTCTCGCGGGATCCTTCCCTGGTCCTCCTGCCCCCCCCCCCCCCCCCCACCACCCCATCGCTCCTCTCTTCTTGAAGCCCTTGGGGGCGCTCCTTTTTTCAGGACGAGACCCAACGGAGGAAAATGGACCACGAGGGAGACGGAACGATGAATAGAGAGGAGAATGTGAAAAAAATGAAAGGGTCCTAAGGCTATAAGGAAACTAGTTACCGGCAAAGGCGTTCGTACAATGCGACCTCTAGGCTCACCTAGTAGGCGCCTTGATTTCGTTTTCTATTCAACTGTGGATGGTGAATAGAGAGATGGGGAAAAATTTGAAAAAAGAAACTCGAGTCTTCCCGTTTCTCTCGAGATACGACTCGTTCGTGCTCGTGTATGCGTCCAGGAATTGTGCGCGCCGGGGAGTGAATCTCTATGCCCTCGCTGGCACCTCACTCCCGCGCTCCATCGCGGCATCCCTCTCTCCCCCGGCAAATTATGTTCCTTCGCCTTGTTCACGATTGTATCTCTTCGCATGTTGCTCACGGTCTTGTCCTACGACGAAGATTGTGCAATAAATTTGTTGCTTTGCGTAGACTAAAACGAAGCTCCATCGTGCCGAACAGTGCAGCGTGGTTTTTATCGCCGGAATAAAATTCCTCGAGTAATCGACAGCTGCTCGTCTGTGCGAGATGGTAACGAGGAGCATCATTTTTTCAAAATTTACGAACTCGATTTCTTCAGACTTCCACCGAGTTCGCGATTCCCATTTGATTGACACTTGAATTTTAATTGAGAAAAAAAAAATCTATAACTGCGCGGCATTTCACGTTACTCAATCGGTCATAGGCGGAAATGATACAGAAATTTTTGTTCTATTAAACTGTCTATAGTTGACTCTCGCTTTGCGGACCGTGTCGCCGGTAAAAGATCTGAATAAAACAGAGATGTTTTAAATTTCGTACGTTTCATTGGATTTATCTCGGAAACTATTATATCTACGCCTTGGGCTTTAGAAATTTTTTCTATAGAAAACTCAATTTCCAACAAAAAAGCACTAATATAATATTGCTATAAAGTTGATGGCTCGCGAGAAAAAACGAAAAAACCATGAAATTTTGTTAAAAATCGATATTACGATTTTTTTACGTGTATTAGGGTGATTCGACAAACAAGCGTAGAAGCTTTGCTTAGGCATAAAAAAAGTCTCTGAAAATACGAGCTCTTAATATTAATATCAAGATAGTCCGCATCCCACTTGTCTATTTTCCATAAGAATAACACAACAAATCGTTATTGCTCCTGATTTTTATGACGAGTTGGTGTTGCGTGATAAAGAAAGTCTACGTGCTGCACATTTTTGTGGAGAATTGAACGCTCTGCAAAAAAGGTCTCTTGCTATTCTTCAATAAATTCATTGATTCAAAAGTTATTCAAGGTCAAAGTTCAATTTTTCGTAAATTTGGCCGACTTTTCTATATTACACCGAAAAAAAATACTAATAGACATTTTTAGTAGAGCGTTTAATTCTCTTCAACAATATGTATGTAGACTTTCTTTATTATGCACCATTAGCTCTTTGTAAAAATCAGAAGCTGCAACAAAAATGTTCCTGCGTTATCATTATGCAAAATAGAAAAGTGCGATGGGGACTATCCTAATATCAATATTGAGAGCTCATATTTTCAGGGACTCATTGTCATGCCGAAACAAAGAGTTAAGCCTAAGTATAAGGGAAAAAAATGTAACCGCCATTATATACATATGTATACATGTATATACCCTTTTGTATGTATATAAAAAATATATATATATATATTTCTGTAAACAGAAATGGAACCAAGATTTTTCCATCACTCAGAGATTTCGCATCCTCTTCTGTACGCAATGAGGAGAACCTGGATCGCAAAAATAGATAAAATCGCCATCGCTTCCGATAATGAAATGTTGAAGACTTTTATGGACCAGCACTCCGCAAACCACCACGATCAAGCTTCGATAACTAATCATTACAAAGCGTTAACCACAAATTGCTCCGCCACTGAAAATTTAACGCTTCGTATCTCCGTGATTTCGATGTTTTTTAACCCGCGTCTCCGAGGCTGTTCCCCGAATTTCCCATGGTTAACGCGCGCAAGCAGCGTGAATCGCCGTCGAAATGACCAACAGCAGTGATTGAATAAAATAAAATGAAAATAAAAATAAAAAGGACGTGCAACTCGACTCGGCGATTTGAAAATCAGCCGCAGAATTTTCACACGCACGGAAAGTTAAAAATTGTTAAAAATTAAAACACGAGCCGGCGGCGTGTGCAAGCAACACATATCCGTATAAATGGCATACCTATCCGTACCTGATGCTCTTTTTATTCCGCATTTCCACCATCATCTCAATGTCGATCGTATTTCACGCGCGGGAATAGATACTCACACGCGCCAAGGTACAATTCAAACATACCGCACCGCCGTATCGAGGCTCTTCGAGATCCAATGAGGGAGCCTGGATCCCTCCGCCCTTCGCTCTTCCGGCGACAGACCGAGAAAACGAGAGAAGGGCAGCGCAGCAGAGCGGGAGAAGGGACCGTGACGGACGAGGAGAGCGGAGACCGATGGAAAAAAGGTAAGCAAGCTGCCCCCAGCAGAGTCAGCTCGGCAGCCTCCTCTCCATCTTCCTTTGGCCAACACCGAGACACGCTGTGCTCAACCAAGGTTCCTTCCACGTGTCACGCGGGACGTGGAAGTCGTTGTTACACGCGAATAAGACTTGCAAAAAGACCCCCCTCCCCCCTCCCCCCCCCCAAATTTTTATAATTCGATCGCCTGTCGGAAAATGTTCGGAAAAATCGTCCTTCGCGAACCAAGATTTCGAATCGTTGCGCTCGTTGGAGGGAGGGGGGGGGGGGGGGGGGCGGCGACGTGTGTCGGTCATTTTTTTTTTCTCGAATTTTTGTGCGCGCAAATTCGATTGATTTTATGATTCTTCGGAAAACTGACAAAAGCCGATATAGAACAGTACGGAGGTGAAAACAAATTGTCGTGGACGGTGTAAGAGAACGTGTTGTTTGAACAGTTGGATAAACACGGTATTATTCTGAGACGATTGAAGGTTGCGAAGGCTGGGGCAAAAGGCAATCTTCGACGCATTTTTTTTCGCTTCAACACTTGTTCAGAGATATTCTATTGCATCGGCCAATAACCGTGGTATCGCGCGATTTCCAAAGATCAAGGCCTTCGCCAACGGATTTTTCAGCGTATTTCAGATTCTTCGTATTTCATTTGCCTACTCGAGACACTCGCCGCGTATTGTCTCCGCGAGGCTGTAATTATGCCGACTGCATGCTCGTTGCACGGTTATTAAACGCCTCCCGAGCATTACACGATCGGACGGCAGATGGTGGCTGTTGCAAAAAGAATTCGCGTGAGGATGAAACGACGCGTTACTTTCACGATTATGAGCTTCCAACGAAACGAAATCATCATCAATCGTTGGCCGTTACCGTTTTCACGAGTTTCCAAAGATTCCCCGTACTCGCTGCTGACCCCCCAAAAATCGGTAGGTTTCGCTAGTAAGTGTAAAAAAAGATCGGTATAACAATTTTTTTTCCGTAAAACTGGAAGCTACATTTGCACAAAGTGGAGGATTTTGTAAGAGTCATCCCCTCTTCTCGTTGTTACGACGTATTGCATATTTTTATCATCGTCGTTATGGCCAAGGTGAAACCGAAACGATTACAGCTTCAGATTAGATAAGACTCCCTTCCCATAACACGTAAGTAGCAACGAGTACAAAGGTCTTTGCCGAAAAAAGGAAAAAGTAAAAAAAATCCTTGAAAAAGGTGTCATCTTGTGTACCGATGTGGGGGGCGGAGGGAGACTGATAAGATGCGGAGGACAGACCCTTCGCACTTACGTTTAGTCTCAGTTTGTAATTCGATACGGTTCTGGCACGACTCGACGGAATTCTCTGGATCGACCGATCATTCGTCGATCGTTACGGTTCCTCGATTCCGGATGCGAAGAGCCCGCGTTGATTTCATTCCTAGCAGTGAAGTGCGCTCGCGTGTCTCGTGCGACTAAAGGAGGAACTTGAGTCGTGCACGTTAATCGGTATCAGAGAATTTCTACCGAGATCTGGCTGCGTAACAATCTGTCATGCTGAGAGTGCAGGTTAGATGGGTCATATTTCCGAACGTGACCTTGAGCCATTTGTAGTGATGCATCGTACCACCCTAAGCAGAACTTCGTGACTCGAGTATCTCTTAGTTTTCGGAAAAACCAGGCGAATTGGCAATTCGTCGATGCGTTGCTAGATGTTCCGACCACGAACGTATTACAGAGATCGTTTCGTTCGTCTAGCATGGCGGGACGAGGATTCGTTCGAGTGAACCCAGAAGGATCGCAACCTGAGCCTTCCTCCGGATCCCAAGTGACCTAATTGGGACCACCGGGGTCGCCCGCGACTTTCGACTCCTCGCCGATGCCAGTTCATCCCCGAACATGACTTCGGCTTCTAATTGGCCTGATTCTGACCCGTCATTTTTCCAACATTCCATCAAAGATCGGTCCTACCTACAGCGACCACGCGTTTCTTCTCGCGCCAGCGAAGATATTTCGATCAATTGCTCCGGACCTCGCGGGGCAACTTAGGCCTCTTCTCGCGATCGGCTCCCACGTGGCCAAGAATCCAGTTGTACGTTTCATCGCGTCGGATGCGTATCCGATATCTGAAATCTGGTTCGGGCATGAAATCGTAGCAATTTGACTCCGGATGACAAGGTCATCGAGGTCACGCAGGGAGCAGGCTCCTCGGATGCTCGATGGTCGCAGGTTGCCAAGGGCTGGCTCAGGTACCCGGAGCACTTTGGAGTAAGTAATCTAGTTCCTGATTCGCGAGATTCCGGAATCTGGGACCCAGAGTCACGCGAACGTCGCCATCACTGTGCCCCCCCCCCCCATTCGCTGCTTTTGTTTTTGTTCGAATAGGGTCTTCCGCTTCACGTTTGTTCCCCCCAACTGGGGGACTTAGTCCCAATGATCCGGATAGGCGAAGATCGTTTTGTCGAAAGATCGTTTCTAGGCTCGACGTATGACAACAGACCCCATCCTCGCGCTTGGGTTGATAGAGAATCTTGCGAGATCTCTGGGTGAACAAAGCGTATCGCACGTTCCTGGGAGAGGGATCTCGACGTGGCAGGGGGCCTGGCGTATATTAGGATGATTCTTGTGCACGCGTGGTCGACGTCGGACAGAGTATGCATGTGCGTGTTCCGTGCACCTAGCGGCGACCTCACGAGAGGAAGAAGCTGCTGCTACTCTCTCTCTCTCTCTCTCCCTATTTCCCTCTTTCTCCTGCTGTCTTCAGCCCCCGCCGCTCCGCTCTTTCTCTCCGCCGCCACTTCCATCTCCTTCGCCCTCGTCATCCCCGTCTCACGTTTCATCTCTTCCCATCCCGCTCCCACACTCTTCTTCTCTCCCTCTCCGTCCCGCACACGAACAGATACGCGCATCCACACCACCGCAACGTTCCACCTCCAACGGGGTGAAAAAAAAAACGACCGAAACGAGAACAAATTTTTCGCACATTTTCCAAAATCCCACTTGTCCGTTGCTAAAACGTCACCAGATACGATTCACCCCTCTGCGATAGACGAGAAGAGCAAAAGCAAAAACAAAACGCTTCTCAAATTTGCAACAGGACTCCCAGCAGCGATGTCGTAGCGCTGTAGTACAACGATTAGACAACGAAAAAACGACGTTTCCAATTGTTTTTCTTCTTTCCTCCCAGTTTCCTCTAATCGTTGTCGTAGTTCCGTAGTTTCGCAATCGGTCGAATGATCGCAATAGCGATGTACGCCTCGGCCATAATACCGCAGCGACGCGTGGGCCAGAGTACGCGGTGTTCGTAGGTTGTCCGAGAGAGTGCATGCACCGTGCGTGGATCGGGCCCCCTGCCCCCCGCCGCCCCCCGCTCCGCCTCTTCCATAACCGGCACCGTTGCCCGACGTTTCCCCCGCCAACTCGTGGCCCGTATCGGGCCCTTCGGGGGGCCCGGAGGTCCGCGCCGCGCCGCGCCACACCATCAACCACGCGGGGGGAGAGAGAGACCCTGAAAAAAGTGAGACCCGAATCCCGGGGACTCGCCCCGGACCCGTTCGGGAGTTGGTAGGACCTCCGTCACCCTGCTTTCTTCAGTTTCGAATCATCCTTAGGATCGCACGGATCCCCATCGCGGTGATCCTCTGACACGAAACGTTGCTGCGGAGGTGACCACGTGTGTTTACTCGTCATTTCCCCGTGCCCCGGTCGATTTCTTATTCTCATCGACGATCGACGAAGTGTTGCCGTTGTCTCTCCCCGGACGATCGTTTAATCCTCGCGACTCGAGTTCGCAGTTCGTAAATCTACGCTAATCAGATCGTAGTGTCAGGCGGTAGGGAAAATCGGTTGTTGTTGTTGTTGTCCGTTGTTACGCGGTACGATCGGTCTTATAACCTCGTTATATCGCGAACACCCGCGACGCTTATTTTACATTTGTTTGTGAAGAAAACCGAATACATGCGGTGTTATGAAGAAATTATCGGAAGTTCCAGCATTATTGTTCGTTTCATGAAATAACACAAACAAGGATAGTCTGAAACGGTCGACATCTCATTGGTGAGTATCCACGAAGTTCCTCTTTTTGTTTCTTCATTTTTCCATTTTTTTACTTATTCCTTTTCTTTATCCGTTGGCTCGACACTTTTACGCGTCCATTGTCGACCGTCGAACTTCGTTTCCTCGAACAACGAGCATAATATTATGTTCTCGTCTTCTCCTGACCACATCCAATCTTGTCAGTTGCGAAAGTTGTTTACGATTCTTCTCTCATCTCATTGTTCGTTTCGCGGATTTTTCACCAATCGCGAGTACATTCCGCTTTTCGTTCCGCTCGAAGTTCACCCTCTTCAATCGTAGCGTAAAAATCTAGCGCGAACGGGGAATAATTTCTCAAAAATCCTAGTCCATCTTTCGCTGCATACAAGATAAACTCGAAGACGTGCAAGGATCGGTCACTATTTTTCAGAAATAAATAATAAATAAACAAAGTAATAACAAACAATAATAATAACAACGACAACAACAAATAATGAAAAAATAGTATAAGTAAATGGAATGCAAATCGCTCGAAGGATAGAGCGACAAAGGTAGAAGAACGATTGATTATTCGCGGTGGGGGCAAATCGGTCGGAAATCGAGTTGGAAATCGGTAGTCCGGTGAAAGATCGATAGGATAATCGACGAGACAAATTAGTTGGTTGTATTTTAATTGACGCGACCGTACGCGATTGGACTAAGATTGGACCAGCGTGCCGCATGTCCGGGAGATCTTCGATGCTGCCCGCATAGTTCCTCGAACTTATAAACTACGATGATAGCGGAGCTACCGCGTTCTTTCGCCACAATTTTAGACTGCAGTCCATTATTAGATGGGAAAAGAAGTTTGAATAGTCTGAACAACGGGTATTCGTTGCCGAGCAAGGAATCATCGGAACTCATCGCCGAAAAGAATACGAAAGACGAACCGGAGTCCGTGGGAGGAAAATTCTCGGATCGTTTTTTCTTTTCTGGATTCAAGGAGATAAAAATGTAACAATTTCACCTCCTCGCAGAATTTTCGTAACGTACATGAAGCTTTGTCGCGATAAATCGAATCGCTATTTCAAATTTCCCGCCGCATCTCAAGAAAAAGATTCGACGAGGGTTTACAAAGTTGTGTTAAGATATTTTTAGCTTCGGATTTTTTTTTTTTTTTTCGCCATGGCTGGTAGGATTTTCAATGATACGAGAACCGAGGGGAGAATCCATGGACGGCAATCTCCCACACTCTCCGAATAGTAGTCATTGAATTTTGCGCAACGGCAGCTTTCAGGTGCTGCGAGCCATGCGAGCCTCGGAGCATGGGACGCGGGGCAAGAGTACAACAATCGATGATTGTTACGGTATTTGGTGGTGGTACGCAGAATCCGAAATCTGAAATCTTTGTACCTGACCTGAGATAATCCTATCCTGGGACCCCATAGAATCTGACGCGGTCGGTCCCGTCCCTCCCCCCGTCCACAGACAGAACGTGAACCCAGGGGTCTCTCCTCGTCCGAGCCTCTCTCTCTCATTGTCACGCCGCAGCGAATCTCAGCGTAGCGTTAAAAATCTACCCATATGCTTCTCGCAGCCTGGGGATAGGAAAATTCTCCGTTTCCTGCTTTTCGAATCCACAAACACGAGCGAAATGTCCATTTCGCGCGACGATCGCAAACAAACCATCCGTGCAATACCTTCGACCCAAGATTTTCTCCTTTCTTGCATTTCCACCCGACGATTTCGAGTCTCCACGATTTGTCACCCATATATTTGAAAATCCGAAAAAGCTGATCAGAAAAGGTATGAGATTGCCAAATTTTGGGACGCGTATGTTTTTTTTTTCGTACGAGGTTTTTTATAATAAATATGTTATCAAACGAGGAACACTTTCACTGCCATTGAGTAATGTCGAGCACTAGGAAGACACGTCTATCTACCAGTATACGGGGTGGACAATTAACGTGACCACCCAAATATCTCCGTTGCCTTTGGAGTTGGGGGGGAGCAATGTAGTTGATTTCGAAGGACTCGTAGAGTGGTGAAAGATTCATTTCTGTCAAGGTCATAGTTTTCGCGCTCCCAAGGTCAGCCATGACTTTTCAAATGGGAATATGATTTTTTTTTTATTCGGACGCTGTAGATGGAATCGAGACAAATCTAACGACCTATGATATCGTGACCTTCGAATAATTTTTGGCCAAGATACACGTGTATAAACGGGAAAGCGTGATGGTATTGACAATGAAAATATTCGAATTAAATAACTGAATTTTTTGTGCAGAAATTTTATTGTAACAAGTGTTTGAAGTAATAGCCATTAACCTCGACACATTTTTGGAGACGTCGGATGAATGATTCTTACATGTGAAGCATTCTTCCTCGATCCAGCCACCCATTTTTTTCGACATCTCTGATAATTCTGCAGAAATTCTACACCAATCTACGCGTCAGACGGACTCTCTGTGAATTTTTTTTAGATTGCTGGAGCTTCGACGAGAGTGGGACACGAGTGAGGTTCGGAGAAAATAAATTGTAACGCATTTTTTTCAACTGGTCATGGATGGCACTTGAAACTATTCGAATCAACAAAAATAGTTGTTGGTTTTTATAAAATTGTTTCATTGATATTGATGAAAAGTTGAAAGAAAATTCGTTGCGATTTATGTTCTCCTAAGTTTAACCCCAAATTTTTTTCAAGAAAAAAAGTGTCGAAATCCGTGAACATGGTATTTGTAACCTTATTTTGCCATTTGGACCATTTACATCAGATTTTCATTTTGATTGTTTTTTTTAAAAGTTGCACAAAAAGCCTATAACTTTTATGCAACAAATTTCATTGACTGGCGCAAATTTATCGCGATACATCAACATTTCTGAATAGACATGTAACTCTGGCGTCGAAGCTCCATAAATCCAACAAAAATCACAGACAGTTCATCCAATGCGCTGAAAAGTATAATTTTTTTTCAGAATTTTCAGAGATATCGGAGAAAATGGGTGACTGGATCGAGGAAAAATGCCTCACGTGTATTCCGGTGAAAAATCCCTTCAAGATCATGATAATATGAGTCGTTGGATTCGTCTGAATGTCAGCTCCAACGTTCTGACAAAAACAACATGTTCCCGTTCGGAAAACTATCGATGACCTTGAGACCGAAAAAAATTTGATGTTAAAATAATGCATTTTTCACCACTGTACGAACCCTTCGAAATCTATCAAATTACCTCCCAACATTTTCTTCGTAACTCCGGAGATATTTGGGCTGGTCACGTTAAAGCGTCCACCCTTTACATTCGTAAATCGAGCGCGAGAATAAGATTCCGGGTTATTTATCCGCACTTATCCACAATGTAACGCACGAATCATTACTATGTTACATTGTAACCAAGATTTTCAAGCGGGGGGAGAGTAAAAAAATAGTAATAATTACCATGTAACGTAGTAACCGTTACCAGAAAAAGGGAAATGAATGCTATTCAACGTAGTATTATTTACAATTTTATATAAAATGAGTCTGGTTGCTATGTTAACGTGGTAATTATTCCTATTTTTTTCTCTTCGTGTATACAATACATTAATTTTCGTATATACGTATATCGATTTGAAGAATCCGCGAAGATTTCGTGGGTGTGTACCTACACGTACCTTCGTAAAAGAAAAAACAAAAAAAAAGTTCCGCTTACTCCTACCCACCTCCGAACTGTTTCTGGCGCGTGCTAATCACCACCTTTGCGATTACCTTTCAAAAATGAGTTTCAATCGTCCCAGCTAATTACCTGCTCGTCAATACTTGCGACAGCCTCTTCTCTATTATTTCCGTGTAAATATGACTCATTACGCATACCCGATCACCTCCGAGTACAGAGTACAAAGGACACGCGTACGGATGCCGTTAATGTCCCTATTTCTAACAGCAGAACTGCCTACTCGACCGATTTCCACGAATACGAGGAGCATTTCGAGACTATTCGTTGTTCCCATGAAAATAGGTGGAAAGAGCACGAATACGATTCTCAATGGCGCACGCCTAGATCCGAGGTCTTCGGCGTTCGTTGGCACGAAACTTTGACCGTTTGAAGTTTTTCCTACGGATTGGGAGAACCGGAATTGTTGGTTGACGATATTCAATGTCCGGAGGTTCGAAAGGTCAAGACAGCGGCTGCTGATGAAGGTTCGTTATACTCGATGCCCCGCGCGAAGAGTAGAGCAGCGACGCTCGGGGGGAGGGAAAATGACAAAAAAACGGAAGGATAAAAATGCCGGATGAGACATCGATGTACGGATCTCGGCTCAACCGTCGTATCAGACCCCGGAACCGTTTTTTTTTTAACATTTCTAATCGTTCCTAGACAATGGATTGGTCCTGAAGAAACCGCTTTTCCCTCGCAGGACGAAAGGTCCCGAACGATGATCGAGAAAACCGGTATCTTCGCGCAGGACCGTTGCGATTTCTTCCCCAATGTAACGTCGAGAGAATACGGGGTGCGCGACTAGTAGTACGTCTTCGAAGAGAGGGATTCACTACGAATACAGGTTTCGATTATTCGTATGGTAATTTTTCCGGCCAAGTTTTTAACATCCCATGGTGTTGCTACGGCGCTTTTTCAGACAGTCCCATCCAGGAATCGCACGCGTTTCATTTGCATATCTTTGCCCCGCTAGGGAAATCCTTTTTCCCGTCCCGTGAGAAATCTCGTGTCTCTACGCGTCCTTCTTTTCTCTCTGCGCTCTAACCGCGTTTCCCTTGGATAATAATTGCACGGGCCAACAAAAAAAAAACTGTTTTAATAATTTTCATCCAATTTCTCTATTTTCTTCAGTACACCGCGTCGGAAAATAATAATTTGAAGCCAATTTTACAAATTTTAATATTGAAAAAAAAAATCATTATTCATTATGTGAAAAATTCATTTTTTATCATTCACGTGTTATTAGGTTGGCAGTTATGACAAATGGTTACTGCTTCGTGGAGAGAATGCAAACAAAATCCTGACTAAAAGTTGTAACCTAATAAAACAAAAGTAGGATTTTTCTTTAACTCTTATACAACGAATTTTCCTTATTTCAAAATACGATATGACCGGTGTCGTATTGATAAAACTGATACCAGATACGGTTTTGGCGTACAAAAATACGTTTGATCGTATTCATTCAAAAAGTCTTTCCAAATATTTTTTTCGTTGTCCAGTTTTGTCCTCGATGACACGAAAAAGGATCCCAGTCGTCGAACGGGACACATCGTCGACGTCGCCAAAAGCCCATCCGTAGAGGAAATAAAAAAAGATGAGCAGGCGCGGAGGGACCACCACAAGGCAGAAAGACGTAGAAGGAAGAAATGAGGGAAGGGCGACAGAATCGTTCGACGAACAATGCTATGTTTTGGGTATTTTCGTTACGAGTCCCATTGTGTTACCGTGCCACCCGCTGCCCACGCAAAAACTGATTCTCCCGTCGGAGATCTTTTGTGGTCGAGGTCGTTCATAGCTGTAAAGATGGTCTCTCTCTGTGCCAGCTACAAAACCGCTTCTTTCCTTGGGTACCGCAGAATATCGGACCACCACGAATTGGCCTCGACCTCACCTCGCGCGTCTCTCGCCTGTGAGCGGGCATCGAGTAGACGCAATTAGTAACAATGCCCGTTGCCCCCCCGCCAAGATATACAGTCAACCTCTGTGTTATACGAGTGGGGGGGGGGGGGGGGGTACGACCTTTCAACTCGCATAAATCTTCGCCGTATATCGCGAGGCAAGTTTGTCTGTGTCTATTCGCTTGCTGCTCACCCGTCGTCGTCCCCCGCCCCCTGCCCCTGCCCCCCGTTTTACGGCCGACTCACTGCCAAAGCTTCGCGCGCCATTCGACTCGGTAGTAAACATCTCGAGTCCAGAATTCCCGTCGCGCGAAATTTGCGCGATAGTCAGATACGAACGGAACTCTGCTACTACGACAACTGGTATATTGTAAAATACCAGCCGAAGCTACTTGTTTGTCGTGCTGGAGTCAAGTTTTCTGAAGGGGACCACCCAAAAATTGACGTTTGAGTTTTCGACTCGCTTTCAGTATACCTACATATTTTTTTGCTGTACTATTCACTTGGCAAAAAGCGTTTTCCGATATTTTCATTGCCGCAATAGTTATTTAACAACAACTTTTTTTTACAGACGTAATATCTCGGAAATTAATGGTATTTTTATGCCAAGTGCAGAGGTGATCGAACAACGACAGGCGACTTCGTTTTCTTATGTTTTTCTATATTTATTATAAACTAATTAATTTTGCAATAAACGATTCAAAATATTTCCAACTTCTCGCATGACCAGAAACAAAATAAGAAATACTTTCATTCATCTTCAGATCCGTGCTAAAATTTGTTTGTAAAGTTCATGAAAAAAAAAAAAAGATTGGCTGCGTACAATGGGTACGTGTCCCTGTGGCTTCGAGTCCGTGCTGGTGAACGGTGCCGCGGTATTCCTCGGAACTTATAATCATTTCACCTTCTCCTTCGTCAATTTACGATTGGTGGCCATTTCCCCCGTTCGTGTTCCCTTGCTAGGTATTTATTGAAATTAGCACCCGACAAAGCTGAACCGCTCGCGAGAAATATTCACGAGTGACTTCTGGCGGTTGGCAGGCGAAACTTCTGCATGTAAATTCTGGCCGACGCGTCTAATGAATCAAGTACCGGAATCGCATGGGAGGCATTTTGAACGCGCTATTTCCTAGGAGTGTGCGAATAATTCGAATTTAAGAATTATTCGCATCAAATAGAATATTATTATTCGATTTGAAATTCGAATCGAATAATTAAAAAGTTCGAATTGTTAATTTACGATATTTTATTCGGAAGCAGTATACATTTTCCTACATAAAACCGCGAATGGATTCTCTAAACAACAATAAACAAACAAACAAAATTGGAGAAAAAAAATTTTTGCGCAAGTATTAGTTTTATTTTAAATACCGAAAATCATTTAATTATACAAAGAATTCGTAAATTACTCGAAAAGTCTCCAACTTATTAGAACGTTCGGATTTATTCGTATTTTCGAATTTCGAATCGATTAGTTCGATTATTCGCACACCACTAGCAGGCCCTCGGGGTCTGGATCATCGTCTCTCTGGATGCTTCTTCGCGTGCTTAAGCGACTTTCATTCGGATCACAACTTTTTCCCTCGAGACCTGTATCTCGCTCGCGGAAGGCTGAGACTCGCCCAACGGCAAATGGAGAAAGGATAACTAATAAGAAAAAAAGGAAAAAAAGGTACCTACGCGCGCGCGCGCGCGCGCACACCTTCGTGTGTGGTCCTCGCGGGTCACTGCTGCCGTGCGACGAGGAGAAGGTGTCGCGTTCCACGTGTGGGGCTCCTGTCGTGGGGCTCCTATCGTTCGTTCTGGAAGTGGCGAAATCCTCGTCCGAAGGTTTTGCGAAATTGCTGCTGTTAGAAATCTTCCAAATTTCACGCTCACCAACGGACATCAGCGCTCATCTCGCTGCGTTCGGAACGAATCGCATTCGGCAACTGCTGCTACGTTATTTCTTGCAAACGCCCACTTCTGACTATTATCATTGTTACCGCAGCTAGGTTTTTTGTTGTTTTCTGTTGTTTTTTGTTGTTTTTTTCACGTTTTCGCGGACTCGGAGTAACTTTACGACAGGAACGCGGAGAGAAACGACGTGGGAGGTCTCGCCGCGCCTAAACACCCAACAGAACCGAATCATTTGTCAACGCGCGTCGGTTTACCGATTCGCCTCGCTACCACGGTGTTCCCCTCCCAGAGTTTCATGGTGAAAACTCGATTGGTGCTGAAGTCGAGGGGTAAAAAAGTCGGAACAGAATCCTTAAACGCACCGAGGTGTGAAATTCGTCATTAATTATCGTGCTTGCGTGGGCGTTCGACTCGAAAGATTAGTAGGTATCCTCCGAGGCTAAATGATCGAAACTGTAATTATCGAAATATTTCACGAAACGACCTTCGGTTCTATTATATTAGCTACGCCTTCATTTCCGCCATTTTGCATCTCGTCGCAAGTATACTTTTACTCGTACAAAGTACACAGAACGAGTGAATTGCACGGATAGGGGGAGGAGGGGGGGGGGGTGCTGTGAGGGGGGTCCATGGGAGATGAAGAAGACTAGAGTCGGATGAAAAAGCAATTAGATGAAAAAAGCAAAGCCCGTCAATTTGAAAATCAACATAATATATTCCTCCCAGGAGGTCGGGGATGCCCCCTGTAATTTGAGCCCGAATGGATGGATCGGGCGATACGGTATCCCCCCACGGAATGCATTTCCATAATTTGTTCTTTAAATATTATTTTAATAAGTCGGTGGCGCCAGCGGCTCGGCAGGACGAAGCCACCCATTTCGTTTGCACGTATCGAGTCTACGGTAAACGGGACAGGACGATGCAAAGCTCACGATTTTCATCTGCTGCTGAGCAGACGGCTTGAAGCCTCAGCAAAACGAAGATTTTCCGCAAGCTGCAAGGAAAGAGTTTCTCAACGCCGACCGCATTTTTTTACGACTAGGTCAGAAAAGTAGACGTCGTTGTCAGTTTCGAGGACCACTTCTGTCCGGATCGATAGGTGGGGGAAAAATGAGGGTGAAAACAAACAAATCCAAGGTCGTCGGGAATATTTTCCCAAAAAGACGACATGGTCCCTCGGTAAATGCTGCGTGTGGTCAGCGGTTGACGGGCCACTCGGATTTGCATTTACTTTCGCGTACTGTTTACCCTTCCATCGTCTATTGAGCCACCCCACGGTTCTTTCTCTACCCCGTTTACTCGGGTCCCTCGACGTACCGTCGAATTTTCGGAATAAACACGACTAACCATCGACTTTACCTCGATAGAGGACCAAAAAAAAAACACACGCTGCTACCCGAACCAAGCGAATTTTTCTGCCGGGATCACGAAACGCAGACGCGATCAATCATTCACCCGCACCAACAGCGGAATATTCATATTGCAATGACGTGTCGAGCAAGAATATAATAAACGAGACAGAGTATGGCTACCGGTCGCAGCGGGAGACCGCTGTAGGGGTCTAGATCCCGCTGCCTCTGCCGCTGTGCTGCAACCTCACTCTCTCCCTCTCGCCTCTCCGCCTCTCCGCCACGCCGCCACCTTCGTCATCTCATTCATTCATTCTCCTTTTTCTCCGTCTCTTCTGGATCTCGACTTTTGTTTTTTTCCCGCGCGTACGAATCTCTTTGCCCCGAAATTCGATCACGTTTCTTACGCGGCGCGTGTTCCATCAAATGTTCGTCAAAATGTCGGCACGCTGTCTCCTAACCTTCAAATGTTTACCGGGCTGGCGCGCAAGCCCACGCAAGGTCATCAGCTCGGATCATCGTCGCGTACCTACGTATCAAGATACTATTTCATGGGCATCAAGAAGCAGCAGCAGTTTAGGAACTAGATATCACTAATAAGTTACTAGGGCAATATTTCATGTGCAGTAAGCAGGCGCAACAGCAGTTTAGGGACTAGATACTACTAATAAGTTACTAGGGCAATATTTCATGTGCATTAAGCAGCCGCAGCGGCAGTTTAGGGACTAGATATTACTAATAAGTTACCAGGGTAATATTTTATCGGCAGTAAGTAAAAGTTTAGAAACTAGTAACATCTAGTAATATGTAGCATCATATTGATATTATACTAGTATAATATGATGAAATAGTACCCTCGTCGGGAATGTAAAGTGTCATGCTCGAGCGTACGGAAGTAACTGGTCGAATTGAGACTGTTGAGTGGGAATTCTGTCGATCAAAAATCGTAGACGAAGTCGAACGTACCCGAAAGTTTGGACTTTTTTGCTGAGGGATTACAGCTCGTCGGGTCATCCGATGGAAATGCTTCGGCCTATCGTCTGGATCTCGATCTATTAAGTATAAACGCTTTGGATATTTCGTGGGAGGGTATCGCGGAGGGTGCTGCCGAGCAAAACAGGAGGGCTGCGGAGGAAGGCAGAGACTGATGTAATACCATAATGGGGTGAGCAGCGCATTGGCGGTAGGGTGTTCTCGATGCTCGTATAATGCAGCGTTGACCTAGGTTCAGGACGTCGCGGTGTCGGCATCTCTGATTCTACCTGTTTGCGCTACGTTGAAAAGATCAAAAGAATGCCGCCTCCGCGGGATCGTGGATGCATCGTACCTCTGGGGTGTCATGCAGAGTGGCGGAGGGGGGATGAGAGGGCCTCCCATAACGTTCCTTAATGGTCGATGCGGATAGATCCCGTCTTTCATTTACAATGCACACCTATACTCTTAATAGAACGAAAGTCATCGAAAATTATAGGTTATTACGCATCACCGTAGGATTGAAACGGATTTTCTCATTTTTTCTGCGTTCATTTGTTTTCCACCCGGCGAAGCACTTTCCCTTCTATCAACTATGTCCGATGTTTACGAAGCTTCGCGCGGACGGGCCACATAAATCTCCGGGGTCCTGGTTCGTATTCGTCGGTGTTTCCTCAAAATCCTCCCCTATACTATGTAAATCAAAGAACGTTTACGGGGGGAGCGATGGCAAATTTATCACGGCATTTCTTGATATCGTTCGTGGGAATCTTTCAAAAGTGTAAAAGTGGCTAGAGAAACAGCGGGATAAATCCGATGGCAAAAGGAGAGTGACGCGTTTACTCCTTTATAAAAATAACCTCGAGTGCGCGCGGTTACGTGCGCGCGCACCTAGGTGTATGTAATTCGGGGAGTGCAGATGCGTATGTATGGAATTTCACAGCAGGGGTATAAGTCGAGTAAAGCCGTAAGGTATTTTAGTTTCGCTGTTGGGGGTTGGCTTTTTTTTTACTAACCCTCCGCCAGCCTCCGAGTGCTAAGATAGCTAAGAAGTGGTCCTACTTGCCCGACTCTGCGCACCGTGGAGGTGCTCGCGTCGTCGCTGGAGGGCCGTGGGAGAGCCAAGAACCGGGCGTGTTTCTCCCTCACCCCGGTTATGAAGATCGATTTGAAAAATTCGAGAAAATTTCGTTCGTAGAAGCAGAAGTGGAGGAAGCTGAAGCATGAAATACGATCGAATCTGTTTTTTGTTCGTTTTTCATCTGATTCGGAAAAATTTAGCGGTTCCTCAGAAACGATCTGATCGTTCAGGATTATCAGGAAAATGTTTAATTAAATTGAAGTTCGTAGCAAAGCGGGGAACTGTAACCAGGAGTCGTAAAGTTCGGTGTTGTCGTAGTAAAAAGCCTGGAGGAGAGTCGTTAAGATCCGGAAGATAAAATCGTTTAGAACGTGGTACATGTCTGGAAAACGAAGATCATCTCCGCACAGTTAAATGGCGGTCGTGTTTCTTCGAGGGCAGTTTCTATTTTTTTTTTTCGTTTCTCTTCCCGAATTCTTATCTCCGGTCTAGGATCTGGAAGGTCGCCGAAAAAATTCACAATTTCGTTCTCTTATGGGTCTTTCTAACAACCTTCCCCTCTCGTCGCACGCAACCCTGCCGATCATCGCCGTCCTACAGTTTCCATTTCATCCCCGCGGACCGCATCCCTCTTCCTCTACTTATGTCGAATCTTTCACCGTCAATTAACGAGCTGACTCGGTTCGTTAAGGTAGTCTCTCTCCGACGAAGAAGACGGTGATGATAACAGGCGAGCAGCAGTTCGGTCCCCCGGCTAAAGCCGCAACGAAGGTCCTAGATTTATCATCCTGGACCCCGTAGCTGGTGATCTATGGGTGCAAAAGTGTGTAATGTAGATGTCGATAAAAACAACAACAAAAAGAAAAGAAAAACAAACGAACTGGTAGTAAACTAGGGAAAGTATCGTAACGGATGATCTCGATGCCGATCGTCGCCGTGTGGTTCTTTGGGTCAAAACAAGAAGCCTCGTTTTGTTATTTTATTCCAATGAACCTCCCGGCTTCATGGCAAGCCCGTGCTGTTGTACCGTCGAGCGATATTTGTTTAGCTGTCAGTTATGACAATAACCTTATTGCGCGCGATCGTTGCTACTTTTTATCCCAAAGCACGTATAGTCTCCAAGCAAAAGATCACGGTGCAATATCGCAAATAGTATTCGGGCGCGCAGAATTTTTGGTTTACGAGAATCTTGCAATTACATAACCGGCATCCCGATAAACTTTATCGATGCTATTTATATCCCGAATATCGCGCGACGATGGAAAAATAATTAATACCGATAAATTACGACAAAAACCTTCCATCGAATTATATCCAGGCTCGTTTCACTCGTTACGACGATCACATCGAGTACGCACCGCGACTAGAAAATTATTTGCGTAATAACAATAATAATAATAATAATAATAATAGTACATTGTTGTTGCGTGAAACTTACGGCACTGCTCGATGACCAACAATGATAAAAGTCTAGACGCGTTGTAATAATACGATTCGACGCTGAATCATATTTTTTTTTCATTACCGTTGCAGATTTGTATTTTTCTTTTTTATCGTATAAATTTCCCAGGTGCGAGTCCGCAACGGTCGCATTTCCTAAATCCGGGCTCCACTGCACCGAGGACGGGCGGTAGTACGACGCGTCACCGCTACGCGGCGCCGATGCGCTTTTGTTGCCCGCGAGCAAAGTGACGCGCAGGGGACAATGTATTCGGCGAAGCATCAGGGAGTTACGCGCGGGAATACCTCTCGTATCGCGCAGGATTATTGAGTATCGTATAAAATTCGAACCTTGTAGATTTACCGTACAATAATCTCTCTAAAATTTCAATCGCTACCGTTGAATTAATAAATACATTGGCCTGCATCGAATCGGTGCTGCTCTCGTTTCATTTCCGAATACCAGCCCCATTTACAGTATGTTCCTGTGATTCAAAAACCATCGTGGGTACCTTTTCGAATCCTGATAAAACTCCGTATCGCCTAGGAAAAAACCTGCTACAAATCGACCAGACATTGACCGGTGTTTCTCGGTGCAACCTAATTTTAGACCAAGATCACACGAATCATCGCGTCGCGAGACGGTGCTGATCGCTGATCATTATCACGACGATTCGTCGTTATAAAATTGACCTTGATAAAAAAAAAATTAAGAAAACGCGATGCATCGCGGGCGTTAAGTCCGATTGGTCTGAGCCGAGTCAGGCGAGGGGAATAAAACTCGGATATTTTGACGGCGCCGGATTGCGCGAGATAAGGAGACCCGAGATAACGCCGTCACATGCACAAATTCGTGGGATCTACAACCGTTCACCTGGTCGTTGCAACACGAAGACGATTCACTTTTGGCACGTGCACCGGGTCGACGCGCGCCACAAGCAGCGCGCGCTATCAATGAGATAACGTAACAATGTGATACCGTGGGTCTCCGTCTAGGTAACACCTTATCTCCCGTCAAAAACTTTCCTCTCCCGCAGACTTTGTTTCGACGTCGCGCGAAGGACGAACGCGACATTTTTATACAAGATTTTACATGTATACATAAATATGCGAGTGATACGCTGTCTGAGTGTGATAATAACGCGACGAAATTCACAGCGTCTCGATATCCTCCCATCGCAAAATTAATCGTGCGAGAGGGAGAAAAAAAATTCGGCCTTGACACCAATTCATTTTTTATCTAACGATCGTCGCGAAATTGATTAGAAGAAAATTTTGTCGATCTCGTATCATTTCGTCGAGTGTCGACCGTTTAATCTTTTTTTTGTCTTTTTTCACCCAATATTTTATATAACTACGCGGAACGCGAACGCGTTACGTAAGATGATTATTCGAAATTGGAACAGCCTCCCCTGCCTCCCCCCTCCCTCTCTCTCTCTCCCTCCCTCTCCCTCTCCCTCTATAGCTCCGCATCCATCAACGCCAGACGAAATTAACACAAATAATCTGTCTAACGTATAAAGTAATCGCCACCCGTGAATACGCTTGCGTACGAAATAATTAGAGGGGTACTAAGGAAATAGAAAAACACGCGCGGCGGTGGCGTGTGTCCACGTGAATATCGAGTGGTATTTGCTCGAGAGTATCGTCAAGCGCGGAAAAAAACTCGCCGATAGAAAAAAAAGAAAACAGACAACAAGGTTGTAAATGACCGATTATGGAAAATTACCGATCATCGATATCGGTGATTTTGGCAAAATTGAATTCCTTCCAAAAATGTTCATTGATTTTATTCGATTTAGCGTAGGAATAATATTTTTTTCTTGCCGATCGTAACCGATCGGCGAAGGATTGCAAATTGTCGAATACATCGTTTTATCACTTCGCGATGACAGATTCGAATTGTCCCGTAAATTTGTCGAGAGAATATACTTAGTTAGGGGACAAAAAATGTAATGTTATTGGGATGGAAAAACAAACACGCGAAAGAAAACGTACCATGGAAATGTGTGTAACGAAATTTGGGCGAAAAAACCGTGATTTTGCTAAGAAATGCGTCGAGTCTGGAATATTTTAAGCTGCATAACCTCCAACCGCGTTTCTATGGATTGGACAATTTCTAATCGAATATTTGTATCCAGGTCTCTCTCGAGTTAACGTATATTCTTGTTCTGGGCGCGACGCGTACATGCAGAGTTTATCGGTGGTATGGAAAACACAGTTTAGCCTAGTTAGACGACACGAGCGGGCATCGCACGACAGACGACGTTTGTTCGTTGTATCTCGCCACTGTGCACGTACACGACTTGGCCAGACGTATCACAACGGAGATTCGTGTGCGTCGAACGATAATAGATGTACATAGTATGGTATAGTTGAAATGCAGGAATGGATCACTATCAATCGACCTTTATAACGGTTGGGGAGGAGCGAGAGGGAGAGACAAAGAAGCGCTCTAAACAAGCCGATCAAAGATTATCCGTATCAAACATTTGACTCGTCTCGCTCGATTCACTATGTGAAAACAGTCGACCGCAAAGCGTGACAAAATTACACGAAATTATTCGTTCATACGACTATTCACATAAATAGCAATCATCGATGAGTGAAAAAAAACGGATGATGAGTCGTTCTGATTCACTCTGACCTAAGAAAAGTCATGAAAAATTACCAGTCTACCTGCATTTTTTTAAGATCTCTGCGGTGTTCGTTACGATTGCCTTTTTTTTTTTTAATTTCTTCAGAATGATTTTAATAGGCGACACCGTTAGACGAAAAATGGATAAGTTATGTTTTTTTCTTCATAAATATAAAATGCGTGCTTTTTTAACTTCCCGGTTCTCTGATTTCAGAAAAAACAAGGAGTTATTGTAATCAGGCCGAAAATGAAAAGTTGAGTTTCCACTGGATCTCCACGTTTTGAGGTCCAGAGAGAATCATTTCCGACTATTTTCAGTTGTACGTCTGTGCGTATATATGTACGTATGTACGTATGTATGCAATGAAATTTTTGTTCCGACGATATCTCGAGACTGAGTGCGAGGAATTTTATCAAATTAGGCACAATCGACGCGGTTTTTCTTATCTGAGAACTGATTATATTTTGGCGTTGATCGGAGGAGTATTTTTCCCATAATTTAAATAACAAAATTCCCCAAAAAAAAAAAAAAAATTGATATCTTCGGAATGGATGAACGTATTGGCATCAAAATTTGTATCAGAAGGTCTTCGAGGTCGCTGATCAGGAATATGAGGTCAGACTTGCTAAATTCAGAATGGCAAATCCAATATGGTGAACAAAAATCTGAAAATATCTTGATTTCCATGAAAATTTGTACCCGCACGGTTTCGGGGTCGCTGATCACGAATCTTGGGTCAAATTTGAAAAATTCAAAATGGCGAATCCTATAGGGTATTGAAAAATCTACAAATCTAAAAATGTTAAGTTAGACACAAAATAGTACACATAGGAATTTTGGGCAATTAATACATTGTAATGATGAATAATATTAATTCGAGCACAAATAACGGGAAGATCAAAGGCTGACTCACTGTCAACCTAAACCCGCTTGTTTAAATCTGTGATTCGCTTGGAAAGCTCTCGTCTCGTGGAACAGATTGATTGTAAACTGTAAAAGAATAAATATAACCGTTGGTATGTTTTCAATATGGACGAATTTCGGGATACTCATCGATACGGAATATGGATAGTTAGTAGGAAAAACAAAGATTCGATATCTCAAAATACTTCATCCTTGTTATTCGTGCAAAGTGATCACATGACGTTGCTCGGAGTTCCTAAATAGATTGTATGTAATATTTTTCTAGATGATCCTAAAATAACTTGGGGTCACAGGGAAGAACACGTATTAGATTTTCTACGACACACGGAATTGTACAGCTCGGTGACTTTCCGTATATAACTGATACTTCTTATTGGCACGCGACACACGTTTGTTTCAAAGAGCAGAGTTTCGGAGAGCATCGGTAATATACGAGAATAATGACAAAATCCCTGTTCTTTGCCTTTGACATCCTTAAAAGTCCATTCTGGTCCAAATTAGACAGTCTGTTGTCAGAAAATTCGATCCTCTACAAAAAACGGTCCTTATCAATTACGATTTGAATATTATAGTTTCAAAGATAATCGTAATTTGATAAGAAAATTGTAATTTTTGTCTACAATTATCACTCATTTTATGAGTAGAAAAATTCTTTTCTGATACTTTTCCTTAGGAATTTTGATAAGGACCTTTTTTTGTAGAGAATTAATTTCTTGGCAAAAATTATTTTTAGCACATTTTTTTCACCCATAAAACGAGTAAATATTATCCAAACAATGTCAATTTTTGGATAAAATTGCGACTATCTCAGGAAATACAATATTTACGTTTAATAATTGATGAGGAACTTTTTTGTAGAGTATCACATTTCCTAGCAAACAATGCAAAGAAAATGATTCTCTAATTCATAAACATGTATTAATATTTTTGCTATTATAAAATGAATGTCAAAAAAAGCTGATATTCGCCCTGCTCCACCGACGAAGGCTATCTTCGAATTTGGATGAAAGATGTTCGCAAAAAATGTACGAAAGCAGCTAAATCCGGTACAATCAATGGTCGAGTTTTAACACTCGGGTAAAATTCGCGATAAGCGATAAGGATTGATCCGTTCTGTTGTAAAATGTGATTTCGATGGCACTCGAGTCGTAAAGTTTTACGACGAAATTTCTAAAAAACAATCCGAGAAATTTCGCAGATAATCGTCACATGGCGGTGTTGGCCGAGCACGTTGGTTGGTTTGTCACATGCTTATTGTTTTTTACATTCATTTCTCAAAATGTCGCGTCGATCGTATCTCGTTGAAAATGATTTTTACCTCAGGATTCGACAACGAGCTATCGATATTTGGAAATACGCGGAGAGACTCGCGCGGCAGACAGGATGATCGTTCACGGACGACCTTCGCGTCAGCTTGATCAAACACAGAGAGAAACATTCCTGAGCATGTCGGAATTGTTTGCTATCACGTCTCAGACCACCAGCGATGCTGTTATTACTAACGATTCGAAATTCCCAATATATGCGGGGCATTCCACGGAAAATCGGACAGTTTGAAAGATTTTTATTTTTCATTTCCGCAATTTTTTCATATTTTCTTGTACCCTCCGAAAAAACCCTCCAGGTAAATTTCGAGATTTTTTTCACCCCCCGGTCAAAAGACATAAAAAATCGGTCTTTCGCTCCTGAACTTTTCCAATAATGGACCAAATTAGATGGGTTTTTTCTCTCAAAACTTTCGTTTTTTTGTGTATTTTTCAACAAACAAAAAAATGCTACGAAAAAAGTTGTCATAATATTTTTATTTTTGATTTTTGACGTTCAAACCTAAAATCTTGTTTTTGAAAGTGAGTGCATATTTGGATTTTTGTGAAATTTGTTTGTCGCAAACTTTTTTAATTACAATTTTTTTTCGTTTTTAAAAATGTGAAAAAATTTGTCTTTTCCATTAATCATTATGAATACCAATTTTTGTCACGGTGCATTCTTTTTTTAGTTATTGCGAATGAATTTTTACATTTTCTAATTATTAACAGGCGTGCTTGGAAGATTGGAACATTGAGAACAACATTATTCAAATTTTAAACAAATCGAGAAAAATAGTAATTATGGAAGGCCCACGGCCAGACCGGTTTTTAAAATTGTTAAAAAATACTAGTTTGCCATAAAAAAAATTCATAAAAATCAAAATATGCACTCACCTTAAAAAAAAAGAATTAAAATTCAAAACTCAAACATCACAAAATTTCGTATTTTTTTTTTTTTTTGTAAAGTACACAAAAAAAACACGACACTTTTGAGAGATAAAACATGTAATTTGGTCCATTATTTAAAAAAGTACGGGCAAAAAGCGAAATTTAACGTCTTTTGAACGTCATGATGAAAAAAAAATTCAAAATTTACCTGAAAGGTTTTTTCTAAGGATACAAGAAAATATGAAGCAATTGAGGAAATCAAAAATACATTCACGTTCTATCGATGCACACCGTGTCAAAAAATTGTTTACCGTTCGTAAAATATCTCAAGATAGGGTGACCGGAATTGAACAAAAATTTAACTGAGTGTAGTTGAATTTACGCAGAATAAGGGAAAAATACTGAGAAGACCCAAATGTATTTTGCAAAGACGGAAAATTCATGGAAATCTGGGACTGCTGGCTGTTTTTCTATAGAATCTCTAACATTTTTATGATGGGCGATATTTTTTTTAATTTTAAAACACTATTGTTTATACATTTCAGTCCACTAAGCTTGAATCCAATGGAAATTGCCCAACCTGCGCCAAATTTTTGTACAGGATACAACATTTGAAGAGAAGTAATTTTACTTTACATTTTTCAATCAAAAAAGTCGAAGAAGGTTTTTGGAATATTTTTATTTTTGTTAACATTTTTTGAAATTGACTACTGGTGGCAATAATATAAATGAATGATATACTTTTTGCTTTGCACAAAAGTAATTATCATTTTACAAAAAAACACGCGTTATCTAAATTTCCAGAAATTTTTTGGGAGAAAAGATAAAATCTGTGAGTCAATTTTCCGTTGGATTTAGGTTCCGTGTACTGAAATGCGTACGAAATACTACTTATGTCAACTATTTACCTTCGATTATAAGATGAGAATCGAGTTTTGGCCGAAAAATACAAGAAACTCAGATTTTTTTCAAGTTTAAACGCATTTTCCGAGAAAAAACTGTCTAGGAACGTTTTTTCATTGGATCCAAGTTGAGTGGACTGAGATCTATAAATAACACTGTTTTAAGAGAAAAAAAATTATCGTCAATCATAGGAAAGACGGTGATTTTATAATCTGGGTATTTTATATACTTGGGTCTGCTTAGTATTTTTCCCTTATTCTGCCTAACTTTAACTATACTCGGTTCAATTTTTCTTCAACTTTGTTCACTCCAACTTGAGATATTAGGTTTACGAAGAGAAAAGATTTTTTTCGGGCAGACATAAAAAAATGGTCTCAATCTCCGGATGGATTCGATAGAAAATAAACGAAGAGAAGACGAAAAGCTGGTAGAAATTGACCACGTAACACGGCGGCGCGTGTTCTGGCGAACGACCTTCGTCGACTTTCTTCTTCGAGATAATGAAAAATTGGCGTAGAAATGATAAATTCAACGTAGGATCGTCGTGTAGCGGGAATCCAGTCATCCATTGGCTGGCAAGGATAAATTATCGAAATGATCGCGAGGGTATCGACCAATAAACAAACACGAGTGTCTACCGCGGATAAGCTTTGGTTCTGTTTGGAAAAAAACATTCCATCCGCGGGGGGTGGTGTTTTCAGTTGAATCCGGATCGTACCGGCGAGATCGTCATACTACGTCAAAGTTCGCGATGTCATCGCTTAACACCGTTCACCGCTAGCAACACGAATGCTTATCGATAAGTCCCTATCGCTTTTGCTTTGGTTAATAAAATCGTCAGTTCAGTCGTACGTGAACGCGAGCCAACACAGACGCGTGGGGGGTGTCTGCGCCGCGGTTCCCTACTGTTGTCAGGCATACGGCCACTTGTAGAGACAGATATGCCCCTGCTGCGCGATTCCATCGTCTTCGCTTTTAGCTGTGTGAGCTCGATGTACCGATGTCTTGGCAAGCATTCCGCGTTATCACGGTTGTAATTCATCGTTGTGGTGGGGGTGATAGCAGCCAAGTATATTAGAGAGCGTCGATGCTAGCGATGGTAGTTTGTTACTCGTGCCCATCGAGACTTCTGGATGTTCCATCGCTGCTCCCCACTCGTTTCCATCTGAACAACAAATTTCGGAATTAACAATAACTAAGAGAGAGAATAACAGTGAAGCAGGCTACCAGCCGCTGCCTACCAAATATCGAGGACTTGGTTGTCCTCGTGGTCCACTGGTCGAAGGATCCGTCGAGACTCGTCGTTGCTCCCCGCTCGTTTCCATCTGAGGAACAAATTTCTGAATTAACAATAACGAAGAGAGAGAAAAACAGTAGAGTAGAGTACTAGTCGCTGCCTACCAAATATCGAGGATTTCGTTGTTCTGGTGGTCCCCTGGTCAAAGGATCCGGTGTCTTGTGTTACGTTTTGTCACACTCACCGGTGTGTTTTGGTCCTTGTTGCTTGGTAGCCGAAGAGCTCCAGCAAAATATACGACAGAGAGCTCCTCGTAGCTGTTCGATAGGTATCGTTGATCGGTCGATGAGAGAATAACGCAGACCTATAACTACGACAAATTGATATTAGACGGTGACTACAGATTTGCTGAAGAAAAAGCAGTTGGTCGAGTGTATCTGAGCATCAGTGATGGCTACTCGCGACGGTCAAGAATATTCCTAGCATAGGGAGAGATCCTCGTGCCTGAGAGAATTCCAACTTGTCTTGGTTGCGTATGATTGCAGGAAAATTGTGTCGTTCTTGATCCGTGGAGGATCATTGCTTTGCAGAGTTTTGGATCGTTGATTCGAAGCTGTTCGAGGGGAGCAACGTGATCTTCGTCGGAGAGCGTTGTGGAAAAATCCGCAAAAATTCTTTCGCAATTGGACGAACCGTGGTTATTGAAACAAATCGTACGATCGTGTGTAGTTATGTTCTCCATAGAATACAGCAAGCAATTTTTGAGTTATCGTATACTGAAATCGAATCGGTTCAAGTACATCTGACGATACGGACTCGGACAAAGTGTTGAATAGTGCGAAATTGTGTGGTGGGCGGCTCGACAGCTGCGACGAAGATCAGCAAGACCTGAAACGTCTTGTGGTAATCGTAAGCGATACACCGAATGTGTTCTGAAAGAAGGGCTGTCGTTACCGTCTGAGGATCATCCGAGGAAGAGGCTAGCTACTACTCTAGTCCTCCAGCAAAGAGGCGTCAACTGACCCCTCGAAAATCGTTAGTTAGGCGAACGTTTCAGGGGAAGTTGGAAGAGTATAAGAAACATATATAATACGCCCTTCGCGACCGGAAGGGAACGACGACACCGACAAGAGAGAAAGTTGAAGAAACGGAGAGATAAGGAGAGAAGCAAAGAGCGACAGCAAATTGTCGAGATCGCTGCACCGCAAAATCGCACTCGAGCTCATCAAAACACCGAGCCCAACACGAATTATAAAATATTTGTTCACTCCTCATCGATATAACTTACGTTATAGTAATTAATTGATAGAAATTTGCAACTAATCACTCGCATCGATGGTAGTATAGGCGAAAAACATCAGCAGCTCGTCAACGAATCGTTAGAAGGATAATAGGTAGATCGATGATAATTGGGTAAACTAGTAGCGTTGGGATCAGAGAAACTGATCGAAGCTACGATCACGACAATAAGCAAACTGATAAATCTAAATACGTATAACAAGGTGTCGCTGGCTAAAACGTATCCGCAGCCTTAAATTTCTGTACAACAACCAACCACGTAATCGGCAAACAATTCGACTTTTAAACAATCGGTAGCCTCTCCTCGCACGTCTTCGCGATAGCAAGTAAAGTCAATCGAAACTACAGCTGAATCGAGAGAAGAATCGACATTTTGGAGAAAACTCGCAACTTAAACATGATTCTTTACGTTCCGGGCAGAATGCCAACCCACGTTGGCCCCTACGGCGTGGCACGCTACCCAGGCAGCTTCCTGGGCAGCGCTCCTTCGACATATCGGAGCTTGGTTTCACCCTTTTCTGGAACTCCGATCCCAAACTACTATCCAAATCTGAGCCTGAGTCACCAGCGGCCAGATTTCACGACTTGGCCTCGCAGAATGCCCGTTGAAGAAGAACTTGGGACGTCTCCTTCGGCAGGACTCCCCAGCCTCGGAGCTTCACCGAACAGCATGGGTATTGCCGGACCTGCTAGCCCGGCTCACAGCGATTCCGATGCATCCAGCTCGAGTTTGGAGCTTGGTTCTGTGCGAAGAGACGAGAACACTCAGCTAAAATGCAGGTGAGCATTATTTTTCAATTTCCAATAATAAGATTGTATCGTTTTCCTAATTTGTCTTACCTACACCGCTGGTATATGTTCGACTCCTCGTAGATCAAGGCGTCAAATTTGTATCGTTAGTCGTATCCGCTACATATGGCCATTCGTCGATGGAAGGTTGCTTGTTCTCGACATTTGGCATCCGGCGAATAGGTACACAGCGGCAGACTTTACCATACAAATTCTCGACGTTAGAATGTCTCGGCTAACGACAGCCAAAATTATTCTATCCAAGGAACTCTCCTATGTTTGCGGTTCTCAAATTTCGATAGGTCACGTTTAGCACGTTTAGTTGGAATGCCTCCCTCGGAGCGCGTCTGTTTTCCTTGCAATTCGCACAATATGTTGTGTCTAGCGAGTCGATAAAAGCCGGAACGGTGAGCATCGAATTAGACGTGACGTGTCTCAGACTTCGAAATCGGATCGATTGTTCGGCTCATCACTTATCCTGGTAATAACAACTAGTATTTGTTGCAAGACCGAGGCGGCAAACAACCGCGTGTGTAGAAATAAGGCTGTAACAACAAAGAAGTATTATTCATGTTCGATTGTAATCACGCAGCCACCAAGTCTTGTCCCGAAACAGTCTATTTTCCTGCATCGCATCGAATAATACTGTAATAAAAAAGATTATATATAATTATACATAAATAATTGCCTCGATATAATTACGCATGATTTATCCATAACGCATGGTTTACATATAATTATACAAAATTACATACAATTTTTTGGCAATTTTCTATAGAATTCTATACAAATTATTTATAATATTATCCCGCCAATTGTTTAAATATGTACAATCTCGTTTTCCCTGCATCACAATCTTTTCCTGAATATTAGGTCCTCTAATCTCCAACAATTCTCCAAGAAGAGATCGAAGATTCTTCTTCGTGCGACCATTCGCTTGTAGTGTTCGAATCTGAAAAACATATAGAGTTGTTTAATAAAATTGAGTTGCTATTTTCAATTTGAGCTAACAGTCAGATTCACTTCAGCGGTCCCGTGTTTACCTTCAAAGAGTCTCGGATGAAACCTTGTCGAGCATGTTCAAATTCATTTTTACAAATCCCATCGAACTAATTTATTCGAGTGTTTCTCGTTCGCCAATCATAGTCACGTTCGCTTCATTGGCTACATTAGCTTTCTACCCCATTTAAAAAAAAGGTCCTTCGTCGCCAACTGACGACGATACTGTGGTTGTCCAGCTGACATGGGCACGTGCTGTCGAACACGAAGCTAAGAAAATCGTGTTCGTTATCGATTGGCAAACGTATCTGAAACTATTTTGTTTGTGTACGGTTCGTCTGCTTCAGATAACAAAGTGTTTCGAGAAAGTCTTACGCGATACTCGCCGATCAAAGTTTCCTTACATTTGCTATCAGCGATCCATAAGAGCGTAATAACAAGACATGCCACGACGTTACTAATGTACATTGCAACTTGTTGCTTCTGTTGCTGAAAAACTTAAAAGACTCGCTATCGTGTTCCTTAACAGACACAATTGTAGCGACTGCAAGTATTTTCTTATCTGGGACTTTAAACCGTCTCCGCGGTCATGCTTCTGCCTCGTGACAGATAAGACTGCCTTTTAGTTACAGATTAATTATTTTCAATCTCATCTCGTTGCAACGAGTTTGTATTTTTGACTATTCTACCGTACCAAGCGATAGCGAGACACAGAATCACGTTACCAACTCCAATACTTCAATACGTTTAATATTTCCATCGATATGCGCCAAATGTAATGTAATTAAGTTTCCACTGTACATGGGGTCACTTTGACCCTAGGATTTTGACCACCTAATTTTTTGGTTTCCCTTGAGAAATAAATTTTCTGGCATAAAGTAAGGATCATTTACTATAAAAACAGTCTGTACCAACAGAAAGAAATACAAAAAAAAGGTATATTTGCCCATATGCTGCAAATCTAAGAAACACCTAGGTTCCGGTTGACCCTATATGCAGTTGGAGGTTTGCGGCAAAAAGTTGAAATCGAGCATGGTTGCTGAAATTTCAACGAACCACTTTATTTCTGGGAAGAAAATCTAATCTAAACTCGACTTTCGAAAACGGAGGGGTCATCGCCACGTTTTTCAATAACATTGTTATCTCATCGTTGATAAAGTCGATCCGTGAGTTATTTATTTAGAAAACATTCCGGTTTCACAGCCTAGATTGCCTTGGCTTCCGACCTCTTCCTCAATTTTAGCTCGTGTAGCCAATTCAGAATTCAATTTCAAGTGTGATCGTCGCTTCGTTAAGATACACAGACAGGATTTCAATGAAGAGTCGAGGTGCCGTTGTAGAGCAGTAGCAACACGTGGCAAACGCGAGACTCTCGACGAAGCGATAAAGTGGAGTCAACCAGTGGCAATTAGAAAATTTCTAGCGCTATCAATCGTGAATATTTATAGCACAGACTCGTATTACTTGCTCGGAGAGAACCATCTCCGTTTCGCAACGATATTACGATATAAAGAACTGCGTCGGACGATCTACGCACTTGCTCGGAACAACTGAACCTTGCCAAACGTGATCTTTCGCGATACGAATCGGGAAATGAACATAGTAGTACGTTAGGGGTGTGTCGAATATTCGCTCTTTTCGAAATTGGTAATAGCAAAAAAATTTATCCTTGGGGTACATAAAACCTGTAGGCACAGGGTCAAGTTAAGATTGAGAGTCACAATATAATTGTTATATTTACATTATTTGTTAGGAAATTTCATCCTCTACAAAAAAGGTCCTTATCAATTACGACGTATATATTATAATTTCAAAGATAATCGCAATTTTATAAAAAAATTGTCAGTTTTTTCTACAATTTTCACTTATTTAATGAGTAAAAAAAATCTTTTCGGAGTCTTTTCCTTAGAAAATTTGACCGGGACGTTTTTTGTAGGGAATTAAATTTCTTAGCAAAAATTATTTGTAACAAATTTTTTCACCCATAAAATAAGAAAACATTACCAAATAATGCCAATTTTTGTATAAAATTCCGATTATCTAAAAAACAGTGCGAAGAAAATAATTATCTGGTGACTTTCAATTCTTTATTGTAATTGGCGAGCCGAAAAATTAGCCCCTGTGCAGACAATTTTTATTTACCTCGAGGATTAATACTTGATATTACCAAATCAATTTTGAAAAAAGTGGATATTCCACGCACTCTATTGTACGTCTTGCTCGGGGACAACTGAGAGACCAACCCTCTGAGAATAAAAATAAAAAATGTATGAAATGCTCAGGCGTGTCTTGTTCGTTTTTCACAGATGGACCAACTGCGGACGATGGTTTACGTCTTTGGAGCAACTTGCGGGTCACGTTGCGAGACTACACGCTGCACCTGGACCCAAAGGATTGTTCTACTGCGGTTGGGAAGGCTGCGCACGAGGCGATCGAGGATTCAATGCTAGGTGAGTCTTGCGACGAATGTGTTTGCTTTTCTCTTCTCCGAACCTGGAGAACATAAGTTTTCACTTGACGAGTAGAGCAAAGGCGTTATATATTTATACGTGAAATTCTTATGCTTCAGGTATAAGATGCTGGTACACGTCCGAACTCACACGAACGAGAAGCCCCATCATTGCTTCCAATGCGACAAGAGTTTCAGCCGTGCAGAAAATTTGAAGATCCATGCCCGATCCCACACCGGCGAACGACCCTACGTGTGTCCAGTCGAAGGTTGTAACAAGGCTTATTCCAACTCTTCGGATCGGTTCAAGCACACTCGAACCCATGCAGTCGACAAGCCTTACTGTTGCAAGGTGCCCGGATGCCCGAAGCGATACACAGATCCATCATCGTTGCGAAAGCACGTGAAGACGTACAGACACTACGTGAACAACAACGATAAGACGGCGGAGAAAAGCTTCGATGAGAACAGTAGCCATGAGAAGATAAGCTTCGAGACACCGGAGAAGCAAAGTGTATCGGAGTCGGAGAAGAAAAATTCCAGCATCGAGAGCACTACCAGCTCCAGTCCTCACATGAGCTACAGCTTCGAGGAACAGCAGAAGTTTGTGGAGAGGAATAATTTCTATAACCTGGAAAGAAAAGAGGAACAAGTTACTCCGCCAAAATATGAACACGATGGAAAAACTTACCCGAGGCTTTACGACGAAGGTTACATTATTCCAGAGAGGATTCAGACGAATCCAAGCTACGCTCCAAGTCCAAACGGCGAGACTTCTCCTCGTGCTAGTCCAAACCACTCGACGTTCCCTAGAATCAGCATGCAGTCGACACCGATAAAAATCGAAGAAGCCCCCGAATACTCGAAGGCAGCGTCGGTTGATTATCGTAACATCGAATCAATCGTCAACAGCGTTCCTCACAAGGATATTATTGGTAGCTGCGAGGTGAGAAATTCTGTGATAAAGAGAGCAGAGGATGTGAAGATGGAGATCGAACAATCGAAGGAAACCAAAGAGGCTACAGTCGCTGATTGCTGTTGTCGCCACAAGTGTTGTATCCATAACAACGAGAATATCATAGAGAAAACTAAGATTCTTTCGGATTTGATCTTGAAAGCTCAGAATCCTTTGTTCAGGCATCTTCTAAGCTCGGTAGACTTGCAGTACGGTTTGCAGAATATGTGGAGTAATATGAGCGATGCGACGAATACTTGCGGACAAGATTTGAGAACAAGGACGACGGACGCTGTGACGGACATGGAACAAGATCTACCGTTGGATCTCACGATTAACAAGTAATCGCCGAATTATGGGAGGATCGTACCCCAAAATATGAACTCACGGAGTTGAAATCAACAAATTCGTTTGTTCGATCGACGAAGCATGAAAATCAAATACACATCTCATCGCAACAGCCGAACGATATCAGAAGTTTTGGAAACGCGAACAACGGAGCGAGGGGAAAAATGAGGCTGAATGGAAACAACGAATTCTACTCGACTGGAGAAAGTTGATTACTCTTCGTTGTTGACCGGTCAAAAAATGTACGATTATCGGAGGAGAATATCATCTACCTATATAATACCATGTCTTCTTCGATGTCGAACGTTGGGGAGACGAACATATAGTCAGATTTATGGGAATCGTTCGAGGCTGTTGAATCGTTCGATGGATATAATAATGTATTCGTCGAGTAATGCCTCGGCGATCGATATTTTTGTCGTGCTCCAAGCTCGTGCCAAAATATTATCGTCCTACCGCTTATAATATTTGTCCACCATAATTCGAAGCCGAGGTTTATCGGATGCACGATTCGACGACTCGTATCGAATCGTACAGGGAAATTTCCAATTTGCGTTGAATGTACATAATCGTATGGGAAAAAGAAGTGCCTTATACTAAAGAAATCGAAACTGTATAACTGAAGTGATTAGCTAATAAAGCGCATTATTTATATGAAATTTATTGCCTACGAAAACTACTCCTATTCCTTTACTCGGAGACGGCAGGAGCCGCAGCGCGGGATACAGGATGTTCGAGGAACATGGAAAGGTAACGACCAACATCTGAGAATAATTTTGCGTTGATACATGAGCAGCATCCAGATGAAGGTAGTACGAGTAAATATCGGGAAGTTCCAAGGTAAAGAGTAAACTAGTATAGATAGAAAATGGATGCGATATATTAGCGAATGAACGTCGATGAATTACCTACTTCGACTTTTATCCGAAACACCATGTTTTCCCTCTTGTATTTGGATTCCCAATCGAATTAAAAACAAATGTCGTGAAAATTGGCCAACCTTTTGCCACGTGGTACGGAGGCCATCTAAAACTGCTAACATGAAATTTGGTTTTCACTTCCACCAAGCGAATGGTTAAAACATGGAAAGTGATAATTCATCGTACGTAGAAGTAAATCAAAACATGTTCAACATTTATTTTAAACCTGCCGTTACAACTGGAAATCCTTGGTATAAAGTTTCCTTACGATAACACTTCGCGCCAGACTGTAAAATCAACCATAAGCATTCGATGAATTCGACTACAATATGAGCCAGCATCTTGTATTCTTTGTTTCTTTTCTTTACAAAATTGGTAGAAAGTATACTGTACGTTTACTTTTGTCGGAGTCGTTTCGCAGATTAATGAATTCGTACTTGACCAACGAGACGAGGTGACGATGCTTCTACGCGAAATCGAATTAAGTCTCATTGATAATAGTTTGTTCCATGCAAATGTTAATATTCAATCTGATGAACGAAAAAAGTCGCAATTCGATCCTTCATACGCGAGAATCAATAATATGCACTCTGAACTTCAAGCATAACGTGATTCTCGACGTACATATTTATACATAGTCCCTGAAAAATTGATAACTTTATCCAAGACGCATCATCTCAAGAAATACTATGACCACTCAGAAGGTCAGACATGCCGTCTTTTATTATCTTCAAGGATTCCAGATCAGCATTTATAGTTGCGATAAGTTGAGCCATTCCTTGCTGTTCCATGCCCAAATACTGCAACAAAAACAGATTTATTTATAATCTGCGAAACGTATAGAAAAAACAATCGGTGACGATGATTCATCGCTGTTTTATCCATAGCCCCCCCGATTGACGATATTCGTTGCCAGGAAAACCTTTTCGATCCATTCGGAAGACGGCGATACGATAGTCAATTAAACTAACATGTTTCTATGGTTTTACACACGCTATTCTATCAGTCTATTGTTTATGATAAATAGGAACAATTGGTGAGCTGAATAATTTCCTCCATATTGATTGAACATTTCATATCACTGCTGTAGAAATAAAGGAAAATAATCGAGAATACTCGTCAAAATAATCCATTCAGTTTGGCTTAATAATTTTCAGAACCAATTTGTACGGTAAAATTCATAATCATAATAAAAGAAAAACAAATATACTATATACACTTTTTTCTCGTGTAGAAAATAACTCGATTCATAAAATTTCATCTAATCTTTATGAATTAAAAGATGATGCAATTTTTATAAATTTAAAGAAAAACACAAGAAAGATAATTAACGAAGTCCAAAAGATAAAAAAGTGCTTTGTGTCAAGTGTAATTTTTAAAAACCCACGTCGGTTCATTCTCATCTGATGTTTTGTATGGCTCCAAGTCTGGTAATATGTAAACATTTTATTACGATACATTGCTATAACATAATGTTTGTCAAGTATTCAATAATTTCATAAGACATTAATAAATTGAAGTGTTGGCAGGTCAATGTATTATTTACGTCGATTATTCATATTTATGTGAGAGTCAATTTATTTGAATGATTCTAAGTTTGAGCGATTCGAATGTTTACTAAGGTTCGACCCTTTCGAATAATTCGGATCGAATAAGATTTGCACACCCCTAAACATGAAACAAAATTCGTCGGAGGTAAGCTGCGAATTGCAATATACTTACAGCTTTTATGTCGTCTTGCGCGATGGGATCCATGGTGTATCGCTCGTGACTTTGCGAATCCATGTGCCGCCTCATCCTCAGTTGCGACAACATTTCGCTTATTCTGCCTTTGAATTGAGTCGGGGCACTAATTTGAGAATGCATAGCCTCGAACCTGTTTGTCAAGGCCTCCTCCTCTGGTTGCAATGCTAGGCCAACTTTTCTGGTAATCTCTTGTCGCACCAATACCTACAAATCATAAAATTCACACTGAAAATGTCTTGGTCGCAGACATTTCGAATGGCTCGAAGAGATCGCGGTGCATATTTTTGTCTTCGTCGCTGCATCAACAGCAAGCAGTAAGTAGCAGAAAAAGAACTTCACAACGAAATGATCGAATGCACACTACTGGAAGTTTGGCAGCGCTGACGTGCGATTGCGAAGAAATACATTCAAGAAGTTTTTTCACTCACCTGTAGAACTTTATGCTGTAGTTCGAGCAAAGTTCGTCGATGTTCTTTCAGTCTTGCTTGGGTCGCAGTGTGTTGTCGCTGCAGATCCTGTATCCGTTCGGCAGCCTGATCCAAAAAAGCTCTATGCTTGGCCGTTTCTTCTTCTTGATACTTCAGTCTCTGTTTAACTTGACCAAAGCCTATCATAGGCACGGGAATATATTTTTCCGGGTTTGGATTATCGAGCTGAGCTTGTTTCCACAATCTCGGGTCTATAGTGGACGGTGGATTGTCCAAATACTCCTTCAACTGCGTTGGATCAAGTTTCACTTGTGGAAATAAATGTTCTACGCCCATCTGGCTGAGCTGTTGCTTTTGCATGCTCTGAGTAAAAAACGAGACCAAATCGGTTGCCGGTATTTTTCTCAACGTCCCTGTAACGCCTTTCTCCTGTACGTATATCGTTATCTGACTCTTTGTTTCACTCGTTGACTTCGTATTATCTATAGTGACCATCAGATTTGGTCTGTTGCCCAGAATCGTATTCAGTGAAGTGATAAGCGCCTGTTTTCCATCTTTCAATTCCTTCTCCTTCTTGTTGAAACAAATTACAACCAGGCCATCGTTGTTGTCGGTCTCTGGCATACAACTGTAACCGATCGCCTTGAATCGGCACAAAGGATTTTCTTGAGTTAGCTCGATGGGAGCGGCTGTAGACGAGTAATAAGCTTGTCCCGTGCCCCATAACGATTGAATCAAATTCCATCTCGCTATAGTGTTGTCGCGTTCGTCGTTGAATAATTGACAATTGAAAACAGCGTTGTAGAGAGCCTCAGAAATAGCATTTATGGACTGTTGTTGCTGCTGCTGTGGTTGTTGTTGTTGTGGCTGCGTAAGAGTGGTCCCAAATCCGGTGAGTCCGGTTCCTGAGAACAATATACAAGCAACACGTTTGAGCTCTCCGGCGATGAATTACAGCGCGAAAGAGACTCTCGGTATCGACATTCATCCAAGAGTAGAATGAAGATCGTAGAATCTTTTACCTGTGCCAAAAGTACCGAAGCCCGTGGTAGCCGTCGTTGTTGGCTTGGTTCCAAACCCACCAAATCCAGTCGTGCCAAACCCGGTACTACTCGTACTTGGTGCTCCGAAATTACCAAATAGAGAAGGTGTAGTAGAAGTCGCAGTGGTCGGGAATCCACCGAATCCACCAAAGCCGGTCGAACTTGTAGTCGTTGTGGACGTTCCAAATCCACCGAAGCCGGTCGAGGATGTTGCTGTTGTATTTCCGAACCCTGGCGTCCCACCAAAACCGAAAGTCGTCCCTGGTGTACCGAATGTACTCGTGTTGGTGGCTGTAGTTCCGAACCCCGTTGCTGCGGGTGTTCCAAACCCGGTAGTGGTTCCAAAAGCTGGAGCTTGCGTCGCGGTGGAACCAAAACCACCTAGCGTCGATGCCGAGGTAGCTGGGGTGCCAAATCCAAACGATGGCGTGCCAAATCCAGCTGTTGTTGGAAACGAGAAATGATTTTTGGTGTAAGAATCATTGACCTTGAAGGTAATAAATAAGTTCGATACATTCGAAGAATATTTTTTACCAACAACGAATTAGTGATACTTCTAACTCGCATCCAAGCGACGATGAGATATGTAACAACTGCCAAACGATCAAATAAAACAATATCAGCAAATGAACGAATATCTCTGCTATTTTCCATTCATATTTTCCCTGCAATCTTCTCAAAAATGAGAATGTTTTAAGTCCAGTCAATTTTTGGAGAATACCGTTTTTAGTTGCGAACATACATGACAAGCTTCGTAACGGTGGTGCGCAGAAACATTTTAACGGTTAACGCGATGGAAATTTGACATCGCATCGGTACAATTTTTCCCAGTGTTTGCGATCGACTTGCCAGCTCGAAACCTGCTCTTTTCTATTCATGGTTTTATCATTGTACTCCGACTTCTGATAAATTTTAACGGATCTACGAAGACCTGAGAACGATACGTGGAAAGATGTTACGAAAATTTTCCAAAATGTCGTCATTTCATGATCAACTCTCTCGGCAAGTAAGAACGGTTCGATGAGGACACGATAAGAGGCTCCTACTTTCCTATGCGAATCAAATACAACATTTGTTTCAGCAGTCGCGGCGCGATAACTTGTACAAACCCCGTGATACGCAGACAGTTACTATGGAAATGGAATTGGAAACGTCCACATATCCGTGCATACAAGTAACATTTCCTTTCCAACATTTGTCTTGGCCGTATCAGCATACAAACTGGTACCGACACGAATACAAATAATACTTTCAAAAGGGCGATGGTGGAGAACTATCGGGAGCGGAGTTAAATTCAACAGCCGACGACTCACAAGCAATGTACGAATTGGATGACACGACGTTCAATTCAGCTGCAACGACATTCGATGCAGATGCAACGACATTCGGTGCAGATGCAACGACATTCGATGCAGATGCAACGACATTCGATGCAGATGCAACGACATTCGATTCAGATGCAGGGAAGTTGAATTCAGATGCAAAGACATTCAATTCAAATGGAAGGACGTTCGATTCAGACGCAAAGACAACAGAATCTATATCGATCTCCGAAGAAACCACTTTGGCCGAACCAGGTCTGAATGCCGGGGCTGATCTGAATCCCGAGACCGATCTACCGTTCGATGCAGATCTAAGTTCCCGAACCGAAGGAAATTCAGATGCTAGTTTGGGTACGAAACCCGCTTCGTCGCAATGTCATAACTGCGACGTTCAAATCCCGGGAATACTGTTATTCTTAGCGTTAATATCGATGCTCCTGCTGCTTTTCTGTTGTATGGTGGCGTGTTGTTGTTGGATGAAAAGTAAGCGAAAGGGATTTTGCGGGGTCGATGGTGAGAATATGCCGTTATGCAACAAAGAATGTCCGGGAAAGGCATCGGAACCAGTCTCGCCACGCGAATCATTTGTGTCACAACATTCGGAGGACATATCGCGTTCCTCAGAGAAATTACTCGGCGATAGGTGAAATGTAGCATATCATACGTGAAGTCAGCAGCAATAGACGTTTTCCTATGAAAACTAATTTTTTTTCTATGTTATTTTTTGTTTTTTATTTAAACATCAGAAAAATAACAATCGCAGAATGCAATTCTCTTTGATATTTGAAATGTAATTAGTCAGAATTTCACTGTCGTTGATTGTCAAACGTGCGAGTGACTGAATTTACTGGCACAATTGAATTTTGGTGTACGAGATATATATACTTACTCGGTTTCACTGGTGTTGCTGCGGTCGAACTTTGTGCGCCAAATCCAAATGATGGAGTTGCTGCGGGCGTCGAGCTTCCGAAACCAGTGCCAAACGACATTATTTTCTAACGTTCAACGACTAACAATTGATAAACGCAACTTTCATAACCTCTCTATCTCGTGAATACCGGAGGAACAAGTGACGATCACCCGGTGCGATGCATACTGTGTATACTCTGTGCTGCCAGAACGTGGTCTGACTGGGTCTGACCGTACACCACACAATCGAGCCACGGCATGTCTGTGTGACGCAAAGCGTTCGACTCGTTCGGAATGTTTCGGAACACCGAATGAACCCGAAGCCTCGTTGAGCGGTGTTCCCATTGGGTGAACCTGCGCGAATGATAACCTTGAACGCTGCCGAACGATGCTTTGGGCTCGTTCGGTCTTCCGAAACACTCTGAAGCCAGCCGAACGTTCTGCGCCACACCGACATGTGGCTGTTTGATTGCGTCGCGCACGGTTGGTCCACGTTCTGACAGCACAGCGTATACTGTGCGCGGGAAACGTATCAGGTACAGAGTGAACTACGGTCGGATTTGGTGGTACGGGTCTCTCGCTTTCTCATTCAGTCACACATTGGCTGTTTACACGCGCGAATGTCACAGCGAACTACATGTAGTGTCACTAATTATGCATATATTTACTATACGTACACGCATTATATAAACATGACAATTGTTCAGACCAGCGGACACAGGGCCAGTTTAAGCAGTAGCAGCGCCCTGGACGAGATTGCTACGACACCCCCTGTCTGATATCCAAATTAATATCATAATAAACTTTGTGAATAAATTTATTTAGCAATAAATGAAAAGCAATAAAACAATTTCATAACAAATCTTTGACTTATATGATTGATTAATTTTTTTTCCCGATTATTTGATTACATTATGATTGAAAAAAAATCATAACATGTCCCAATGAACACGTTTCATTGAGACAATATAACATGTCAATTACAGGCAATGTCACAATGTTATTTTCGTGATACACAGGCGGTATATAAAGTGAAAGGAACATGTTATATGCTGGTTACATAACTGGTATATAACTTATTCCCTTGCAATATAACCCTTACATACCGGATACATAACACGTTATATAACATGTTATATTGCTAAGTAGGAAATTTTAACTTTCATGTAACGTCGAGGTAATATTACCGGTTCCAATCGGTAACATTGCCGTTACATTGCTGCAACATTGTTGTGTTGACAAAATTTCAATTTTTTTTGAAAAAATTTTCCTCGAAATTAAGAAGTAACAAATGCGGAATTGCGAGGAAATTTAAAAAAAATCTCATTCTCATTATTAAGAAAAATACGCAATGCTTATGAACAGAAAACCTGATCCTTTAATTTCTTCAAAACTTTGACCAATCCGGCAGGAAAAACCGCTCAACGATTCGATCTGCAATTTTGCAGGACTATTGCGGGTACATTGAGGTAAAAAAAATCTGGAGAATATTAGCTGTTAAAAATTAGCAAGGATATGGTAAATTTACCAAAAATACGGAAACAGTCACTTTGTCCGATATTTTTCGAAGTAATGTTGAGGGCGTCAAAAAAATTTTTTTGAAAGATGTGAGGAGAATATTGTAGACTGTTTACTTCAGTTTCCGAAACTATCCGTCATTTTGCTGTACGATCATTGGTCGCTGAGATATCCTTAGTTAAAGACAAAAAGGTTCTTTTTCATTCAAAATCGGATACCTCTGCGAGAAATTGACGTAACGAAAATCGCCAAACGTCAAATCAAAGCTGGATGAACATATAGTGGCTCAGCTGATAAAAAGATGTCCAAACCCATGGAATAAAAGAAAGATCAAAGAAAATTTTTGAAATTTTTCTTTCACGATATTTCTTAAGAATATGTGTAAACCAGGATTCCAAAAAAATTTCGACTGGAAAATCTCAAAACTAGAATCTTGGAGCTTTAAAATGCTTTTTTGAGATTCTCCGTACGACCATTTTTCTCTAAAATACAGCCTCGTAAAAATCACCGAAAAATGTAGACATTTTTCTTTCTCCTTTAATTTTTGCGAGGAGTATATGTGAATTTTTCTCACCATCAATTCCAATGCAGGAAAATTTTCTAACAAAACTATCTATTCCGACCGTAAGAGCGTAATAAGTTTTTCCAAATTACATGCATCACAGCGAAATCCTTGGGTAAAATAAATCTAAGTTGAAAATCAAAACAGATTTGGCAAGAATTCATAACAACTTTGTCAACGTATATACTGCTTTACATTTATTTTTCTATTCGTAACAATACGCATGCTGATCGCATTTAACGCTCCTGTATTCGTTTTTCTGTACATCGACTATATTCATATAATTTCTCTTGGATTTTTTTTTTAATTTTTCATTTGTAATATTACCTACGTTGCAGTTTTATAGTAAAAGTATAACCTTTCACATTTTTTTTCCCAGAATCTCGAAATAAACATATATTCTATCATAAAAATTGACGTCGATTGATACATCTCATCTGAAATGAATTGAACCATGCGTTTCAGTCAGCAATTTCAGTCAGCTTCGTCTCGTATCATCGGGTGTAAGCACATCGTCTCGTCGCGGTGTCATGTCGAATGACGAAAGTTCTGTGGCAATGTACACACTTTCCACTCGGCAACTCAGCAACAAATGATCTTCGTGAAATTCGTTTTTTTAGAAACAGTAGATAAAAAGTTTTTTCTTGCCAACGAACATTAAATGCATAGATGTATGCATATACATATAAACATTCGTATGAGCATTTGTGAGAATCCAGGGCGTCCCGTATCGCATCGATACTTTTTTCTCATCCAATGTATTCTAAAAAGACAACAGTTCTCTTTCTGGCAGCATATTTTGAGTAGTGGGTTCCGCGAACAATTGTGGAACCTTCACTTTTTTAGTGCAATCGTCATACATATATGCATAGGCAAACATACAAGTGTTTATATTATTTATATATATATTTATATATATAGAGTATATATTACTTTCTTCAACGTTTGATATTATTTAATTCTGAATATATCGACCACGTATTCTATTATATTATTTTATAGTATTCCACTTTTCCCATTGTACGCGTACAATAATTAAAAGTTTACGTTCAACCCGTGGAGTAAATATATATATATATATATATATATATATATATATATATATATACATATATATACACACATATATATGTATATATGGCACGTATAAAATTCCACTTGGTACAATTAAGAAAGTTTTGTCGTTTTTCCAAGCAACCGAGCAACTCGGGCTGAGAAATTTCAGAACACCGATCCATTAGATCTAAATCACAACGAATGATTGTTTGGGAATACCCCGGTACTCCGAAGGCTATTGAAATGGCAAGAAACGATGAGTCAATTTATAGATACGATTAATATAAAATACAGTTTTTCGAACGATAGGCATAAGAATTTATCACTATTTTTGTCTCTGTTTCATTCGAATTGGCAGCTGGGCCTTCGCGCCACTAAAGTACTTTTCATCTAATTACTATCCGATTGCTTGTGCGTTGCAGGTGTAGAAATTTGGTTAGAAACGACTTGTAGGATATCAAAGGAAAACGGTCATTTATCACGACGATAATGATCGATAATCAGAGTAGGAAAAAGAAAACGAAGCAATTGGAATAGCATTAGACTCGTCGTCTCGATGCGTTGTAATATTCTCGTGCTCGGTATTCTCTCGGGTGAATTCTCTAATCTTTAATTCTAATAATTGAATTCTATAATACTCTCGACACGATTATACGAATGCTACGATATTAAAATTTCTAACTGCAGTCAAATCACGTCGACAACGCCGAATGATTATTAACTACGACGTGGTGTGTTGTTTGAGTGTCCAACGCTTCAGAATTCCATCCATTGGGGAAAATCACTGGATCTTTGAATCATCGAAGGATTAGAGCTTTCTCATCCATGCTCCAGGCACGCGCTAACGAGACATAGTCTTTCGTGTGGACTGCTCTACCAAATGCATTCGAATACTCCAAATCTCCATTTCACATAAACGTATGTTTCTAATCAAAATTTTCGTGTCGCGCAGTCATCGAAGCTTCGGGGAGTTAATGCAGCAGAATGACTGTATACTAGACGCATCTACCATCATGATCGAATGTTGAGATACAGTCTTTCTTTTCCAAATGGCTGCGCCCACATTCTGTATTTAGTATAAACCCAGTGAAGACAGTAACGTTGCAGCAACATTACCTCGACGTTACATGTAAGTTAAAATTTCCTACTCACAACAATATAACACGTTATACAACGTGTTGTGTACCCGGTATATAACATTTATATTGCAATGGTATATAACGTCTTATTTACCCGGTATATAACAGTTATATTGCAATGGTATATAGGATCTTAGAAGTCTGGAAACGATCCAATATCTTGAAAACAAAACGTTTCTGCGAAAAATGTTTTGAACCAATGTTGTAGGGTTTCAAAAGTTTTATTTAATGATTGTATCCGTTTGACCTTGAGCAGAGGCGTCAAGGCAAGATCGGATCCAACATGATTTTTTAAAGTAAAACATTCAATTTTGCATGGCGCAGTATTAAAGACGGCAGCGAGACGTTTTCAAAACACTACTTGAAGGCTTATTTTTGTTGAGAATTGTCTGAGTTATGAGCTTTAGAACTTACGGTGCCGCCAGCATTAGTATTATCCAAGGTGCATCGCGTGGAGGTTGCATGGTCGGCACTAATGCTCAGGCAATTCTCAACAAAAATAAGCCTTCAAGTAGTGTTTTGGAAACGCCTCGCTGCCATCTTTGATACTGTACCATAAAAAATGGGGTGTTCTTGTCAAAAAAATCATGTTGGTTTCGACCTCGCCTTGACGCCTCTACTCAAGGTCAAACGGATATAATCATTGAATAGAACTTTTAAAACCCTACAACATTGGTTCGAAACCTTTTTCTCAGAAACGTTTCGTTTTCGGGATATTTGACCGTTTCTATGCTTTGCTAACATCCTGTGTAACGTGTTATGTACTCTGTACGTAACAGGTATATTGCAAAGTTATATACCAATTATGTACCAGTTATATACCAGTTACGTAACCAGCATGTAACGAATGGTATATAACATGTTCCTTGCACGTTACAGACCAGTTACGTATCACAAAAAGAACATTGTTGGTTCTATGCTATATTGCCGCAATAAAACGTGTTCACTGGGGATACATCGTCAAAGTTTTCAAAAACGTTGCGCATCTCTAGAAGTCTCGAGGGACTCAAACATTTTGAAAACTTGAAGAGTGACTCACCGGTGCGAGTATAATCTCAAGTTGTATCAACTTTGCCCTGACCTCCGGTTCGTTCGTGATCGATGTGTCGAACGCTGTTTTTTTTTATGCTCGCTTCAATAAACATAAAGTGAATTTTTTTTAAAGGTCGTTAGACTTGCCGGGTAATACGAATTTTTCCATGAATATTAGAACACCCACACAACTACGACATATAATATCATCGGGTACGTTCTCCTATGACCAAATGCTGAGAAGAGTTACCCAGTCAACACTGGAACGTAAATGGATCATTATTACAACTAACCGAGCCAATCGCAGCCTTCAACTTCGAATAACTGATAAACTCGACGCTTCTCTTCCCTTGACGTTGTCGTGTGTTACTTCGAAATCACCTCGTTTAGTTGAATACATGAAACTAGACAGATTTGAAGGGGGGGAAAAATGCTATATGATATTCTGGTTGTTTGCTGGACCGAAGATGGAGGATGGAGAACATTCGAACCCGTGCTTTTCTTTACCTCGTTTGAATCGACGTGACGTTTGAAAAATCTACCGATCTATACAAAATCTCATCGGATGGATATTCACCTTCGAAAATCTCTTATTAGTTACAGTTTCGTTAGGCAATAAATTTTTCGTCTAAAGGCCGACAGCCCCCAGTCACCCGGCACGTTCCGTTTCTAAAAACAGAAAGTGAAATACGTTTTCTTGAAATAGTAGAATTGAGTCGCACATGCATCGTCCCATTCATAAATTATTTTCCTACGCTCGTGAGATACCGACTCAGCGAAAGGGTTTTCTAGCGGAGGGTATTTTGCATTTTACCACATCTCTCAGCGTAGTTGCCTCGCTTGAAAAAACCTTGCTTAAAAGATCCAACAGAATTCCATCGCAAGCTCCAATTTTATTTTGTACTCGCCAGACTTTCTCCTAAATCTCATCGCGGCGACCGATGATACGTGATCGCTGTCGCGTGGTAGATACGAGCTCAGGGTTCGGCGATAACAATCTTTTTAGTAGCGATACCGCTATTTACTACTGATTATTCGCAGAATTAGTAATTTTTTGCTTTCACATTTTCAATTCCTCCTTAAATAATCATTATTTTATAGTCGTCGATAAGTAATTTTATATTTGTCATCGGTATTAAAAAAATTAGTTATCGTGCAAATATTTACTCCTAATGCAAAAAATATTAGGCATTACTTTAGTACTTAAGAATAACTGTTAAATGAATTGCCAATTTTTTGAATATTCAATATGAAAAAAAATTTCAATACTCATTTTTCTGATATTTAGTAATTAGCGACAGAACAACTTTTAAGTATTCAAATATCTAATATTTAAAAAAAAACTACCAATTATTTAATTTATTATTATTATTATTATTATTATTATAAACAATGATTACAAAAATAATGATTATTTAAGAAAGAATCGAAAATATGAAAACGAAATATTACTTATTTTTCGAATAATCAATAATAAATAGCAATATCGCTACCAACAATATTTTGCTACTGATCACTGGATTCAAGTGATTTAAAGCTATCTACTATTTTTTAACTATTTCATTACCAAGCCTGGGAATAATTATACTATCGTGAATAATAATGAAATCACCAAATAATTGGTAACATTATAACTGTTAATTATTGATTATCGAAATCATGAGTAATGTATCGGTTGTTAGTTATTGAATATAATTCTAGTTATTAATATATTACCTGTCAATTATTGATTATATAATTAATTAGAAAGTTGTAAAAAAATTCATATTTCAATAAGTTTTCTTTGGTATTTTTTGAAAAAAGGAATATAAATACCAAACATTTTTGTTCTGGCCCATCAGTGCACTAGCCCACATCTATTTGGTACTGTGATTCGACACACTTCCTCGTTGTTTGTCGATACCCGGGTAGAAAAGATGATATTGTACATGATTCATGTATAATTATATATAATTATATAGAACTATATATAATTAATATAATGTATAATTATATATAATTATATATGAATCATATATAATTGTACATCATTTTTTTTACCCGGGTAGGAGCAATAGCAATGAAAGTTTGGAAAGATGGGTCTCGTTGCATAACTGTTTCATCGATATGCGTTAAGGTTTCCATTATACGAAGGAGAAGTGATCCATGAATCTGTTTAAATCCGAGTGATTGCTTGGTAAATGCATTGTAAAATACATTGCTAAGGTATTTTGCATCGTTCTTCATATTTCTGGCAGGATCGTTTAAGCAAGGATGTTCAAAGTGTGTCTATCGTCGCGTACCACCTCATCAAGACTCCCAAATAATTTATGATTGGATATGTCTGTTGCGCGTTTAAATCTCGTTAGCACGTCCATTAAGTCATTCTACGATTGAATTACAATTGACGAACAAAAAATGTCCTCGCTACGTTTCTCTCATTGCAATTTGGGAGTAGGCTTCATGAGGTTCACAAACAAATGTTCTACAGACATTCAACATTTATAAATTTGTCTAACGAGATTTAACTGTAATTACTTAACAATACTTAGCTATATGCTAACTGTTTAGCTACAAATAATAATTATTTTATGGACACGAACTATGTTTTGGCGGTAAAAGGTGCTTCTCTCATGTTGGACCCGTAAGATTATCGAACGATCGTTGGAAATCATTCGTCGAAAAGAAAAACAAGGCAACATAATTCATCGTACAATTTTTGTACGATAACATTGTCAGACCTTCCATTTGTATTATAAGATATGAGATTCGGAGACAAGGAGAGCAATTATTTGCTGGATATTTCATTTTACCACTCGAAAATGATGGTTTCGGAGACTTTCCATTTCCAAAGCTATGTTTCACCGAAACTCATCGGCTTCGACAATATTTACCCATGCAATTGAAAAAACCTATGATAATGATAATCGATTGTCTCGTTTCGTCGAAGAAGGGTTAAAAAAGTTTTTAACTAGCTTCTAAGTTTTTTCTTTTGATAATCTTCCAATCTACCCTCTAAATCCAGAGAATCAAAAATCATTGCCTCAGTGAATATTGATAGAGTTGGAATTAACGTTACGATATAAAAATATTTGCAGGCTTTCGAGGCAATGAATTGTACACTAATTGGATATTTTTAAAATGTCATTTGATTCTTTCTCGTACGTCGAGTACTTTCAATTTAATTAAACGTTTTACTAGGCCTGCAACATTCGATGATGGACTTCGTTGAAAATCTGTTGCGAGAAGAACCAAGTCTATTGCATTAGTGGACTTTAAGGGTGATGGAAATGTTATAATCGTAACAGATGCAATATCTGCTATTCCATCAGACTCTGATGTGCAGACATTGCTAAGAGTGAAAATAAAATGCATGCAAATGGAATGAAATATTTGTATAAGCTTGACGAAGAGCGTCGATCGCAGGATTAAAAAAATGGAGTTGTATTTTTTCCAAGACAAAATCCAACCGGTTGTCACCATTGCTATCCTGTAGCTGGTTTCAAGTATCTTCTCCCTAAATGAATCGTTGATAGGCTATTCTAAGTGAAGATTTCGATTTTAACTGCACATCGACGCTCTCATAGGTGTTCTAAATTGTGCAAATTTTCGAGAGGCTAATTAATTTTATAAATATGATTCGGAAAACTCAAAATCTGAAGCTGAGGCACGAGATGATCTTGTGTACATGGAAATGCCCCCACCGATCGCACTATCCGACGTCCCTTCGGTTGTAACAAAATCTGCCACGATCAAAGAATCCTTCGGCTTGTTCGTCGAGCTTCCTCTCAGTGCATCTCTCTCAGCTAATCGTTGCTTCAGCAATCGAATCTTTTCCTCTTTCTGAAAGCAGTAAAAATGTCATCGTATCAATTCCCACGTCACTTTCGGAGCGAAGCTCCAAAGCAAAAGTCATTATCTCCATGTCGTACCGCAGCGATCAATTTTTGCAATTCAGTGTTCTCATCCAACAATTTCTGGTAGCGTTCCTCGTCCTCTTTACACGTACCCACGTCTGCGTTGTACTTTGATTCAGCTTTATCTCTCGGGTGCCGTATAACTTCGATCACTTTTGGCACAAATATCAATGCCATGCTTAAGAAGCAGCAAAATATTATAGCCAGAGCGACGAAAGTAAAACTTGCATCTTGTTGACTAGCAATGACCATTGTCACCGGTGCTGTGATGAGACACAACACCACCACGTTGTAGATGGACATTCCAACGTAACGTGAATCATTTATCTGTTTAACTTTGATGCTACGTGTCTCGTAGGCCAAGAATAAGCCAAAGACTAAGACAACACCTTTGTAGCTGCATATCAGACCTGTAAGACGAAGGTTCAAGAATAAATATTCCACTACATGTTGCACTCCCTGAGGAAAAAATGTTCTGGAAAAGTCTCTCAGGTTTCGCTCAGTGTATTGGAAAACACAAAATGTTTCAAAACTATCGTCGAGATGCTGTGATGCTGCTCTTCGAACAGGCAGATAACGAAAATTATACGTAAATTTCCAACGGCGTACAACTCTTATCGATGCAGAAACGAATGAGTATTTTTTACTCACCGAGCCAGACTGCGTTATGTTCACTTTCGCAATGTTCTAGCTCTGGTCTAATTCTAGCATCGTCATCGCCTTCCAACGGGGATTCTAATGGAAAGATTTCGATCCGACGTTGCAACGGGTCTAAACCTTGCCAAGCACCCAATATGACAACGTCAATCGCTAAGAGAGCGCTGACCATTGTGTAGAGCTTCCAAGGTTGTATCTTCTTCTGTATAGATGAAACTTTTTGTTTAACCAAAAATAACTAGAAAAAGGGAAATTTTCAAATGCAGGATTGGTATGCAACTGATATCTGGAAAGCGTGCAGGTATTTTTGGATTAGTGATCTCCTATATTTCGCATCTATTGACTACAGATATTTCTAAACTATGCAAGATATGCAATTAAAAAAAATATATATTCATGTCTTTGGTCTATAAGAAATTCCTTTCGATATGCTTTTTTTACTCGACGAGGAGAAAATGTCGAGGTCATCCAAACGACTACAGTGGGGTTTGCATTTGATTTTCAGGGCGGATGCAGCGTTATTGTTTCGTACACGTGATTGTGAGGCTACGATGTGACGAATGATAGTCTAAATCCAATGGATCTAGATTCTTATTCATAGCTAGATCTAGAGCATGCTGCTAAATGAACTCATTCCTTGCGACGTGTTGGGAGTGAACTCTCAGAATACTGTTTACAAATACTCATATCAAACGTGAGTTGTGGCAGAAAAAGGGACATTTCACTCTATATAGCTTGAAATTATGTTAAGATGACTAAGTAAAAAACAATAGGATGGATCTTCGTGGCTTGAGCCGAGAACCCTAGAATTCCATCCCACGCAACGAGAAGTAGTCTCTTGTTGCTATCTTGTTGCAAAATAATGTATGAAACGACCACGTATACGTATTAAACACGAGTCGTATTCCATTTTCCATCGAATCTCCGAAATGTAGTTTGGGAACATGAAAATATATAATATTCGAAGAAACTTACTTGAGTATCAGAACTCTGTAATATTTATCGTTTGACGAATGTTCAAATATCAATTGTGACTTTACCTTTGCTTGGTCAGCTTTTGTCTTGGTGGTCAGTCTATGAACACGCCAAACTTTACTGAACATCGCTCCGAAAGCCAATGTAAATCCCATCGACAGCATCCAGGCTCTAGCTTGGCATATTCCTGGATATTCGGATGGATCAACGAATCGTCCATCGATGCCAAGTAAAAACACCGAAACTAAGCAAGTCATCACACCGGTCAGCATGATCGTGTTGCAAATTGGATGCGACGACATAATAACTCTAAAAACAGAGGAGCGATGATTCGTCGAGACCATAAATGGAATATCATGACAATCACCTTCGGTGTCTGTTCCACGTGTTGAAAATAATCAAAGCTATCGCTATAGCGATTCCTGCTAATGATATTGTCCCCATGCATATAAACAGTGGCAAAGACACGGTTCGCAAAACCTTGCGAACGATGGTTCTGTCTTGAGGAACTTTGTCGCCGATCCATCGCTCCTTCGAAAGCCAGGTCAAGTTGTCGCTCTGCGTATCGTAGTAACCAAGTTTCACATAACTGCCATTGATCACTTGTTCTATTTGCGTTAGAGCAATGCGATCTCCTTGCGAACTGAATGCGACGTATCCCTGTGAAATTAATAAGTAACATAACTAGCTCGTCGAACTTGTTCTAGAATAAATCCCAATTCGAATAATGTTGCTCGCTACGCCAGTAATTGATGTTTCATAGCATTATATCACCTTGCGATGCTACGAAACATCGAACATCGTAGCAGATTCTGCTATCAAATTTTGTCGATTGCTAGCGGTGATAAGTAATACTACTGGGAGTCGATAAGATCAAAGCGAGGGCTGGTTAAATTTTTAACACGTACACTGTAACGATAAACGATGAAAAAAGGGCAATAAATGTAGGAATGCCCCAAGGTACGATACTAGGCCTACTACTATTCTTACTATTTTCCATAAATGATATGTTTGATTCTCTTGATCAGGATTGCTTAAGCAATTTACAGCTTTTGCTGATGACACAGTACTGTACTGCTGTGAAAAAATCTGGGAGCGTACATACAGTAAAATAAATTTATATTCACAAAAAATTTTCAAGTGGCTTCTACAAAACAAATTGGCTCTAAACACAGATATATTGGTGGACGTATCTCACTCAAACTACTCGGACAACCAGCCACGAGTCCTAGTTTGAGCCATCAATGGTGAAATCCTAAAACAAGTAGCTCGTACTAGATACTTAGGTATTAAGATTGATAACAGCGTCGACTGGAAAGTGCACGTACAAAATACGAACAAAAAGTTAAAATATCTGCTATTTATTTTGGCGAAACTCAAGTAGCGAATATACTTGAAGTCGTTATCAAGTATCTATTATGCTCTTTTCAACAGTACTGTCACTTATGCCATCTTAGCTTGAGGATGTGCAAACAAACGTGCACTGCAAATTTTGTCCAATCTACAAAATTGTGTACTGAAAATTATATGTACAAAAAGCAACCCATCGAACCGTAATATACCACTGTTTGTCAAATAATATTAAAAATTTAGCGCACTGATTTTCAACTATGATACACTTAAAATCAATTCTGTACACCAGTGTCACAAAAAATTAAAGCTTACAATTAACTTGGAACTTGTATCGCTATTTTATTGCCTACCAATTGCCTACCCAATGAACTGAAGGTTTTAAATTGCTTCGAAGACACTTTAAAAAAGTTATTCAAGAAAGTGATCGAAAATCTTATACTAAATCGTTATAAGAAAATTGTTGTTTCAATGATTTCATATAAATTGTTGTTTCAAAATCATACAAGCAAGTGAAAGGCTATAGTGCTAGTCCAGTATGTAAGCTAGTTTTAAGTTTTTATGACACGGGTTATTATCACCCTCCGTAGGTTCGGCCTACTAATACTAGCGGCTATGTATTTTTTGTTGTTGTTTGTACCTGGTGAATAAATAAATATCATAGGGGCTAGAAATGCAACTGCCAAATCTGCGACCATCGCAACGTCCTTCTCAAGAATCATACTAAATATCATGAAAGTTTATATCAAGAAAGCAAACATTTTTGCCTCTCACAAATGAACACTCATCATCACAAAAGTCAGCAGAAAAATCCTAATTGGTGTTTTTTCACATGCTAGGAGTAAATTATATCGTTCGATGGTCGATAGTTTTGCGAGTACGTACGGAAACTCCAAGAAACTGAGTCGAGTTTATCGCTGAATATATATCATCAGCTATTTCTTTATCGGTGTAGGTAAAATTTTTCAGACTTTTCCCCAGCTTATTCAATTTTTCCATCGTCTTGTTGAATGCTGAAAGCAAAGGTTCAATGGAGTCTGACGTGTTTTTCTTTCTTTTTTTTTCTTTCCAATATTCAGAATCGAAGTTTCAGTATAAATTCACCTAAAGCTACGGACCACACAGCATCATATGCTAGCGGTGCCTCTTGATAGCCTTCTGGATATCTATTATTGTCGATGTCGTAACCATCTTCCTTTAACATTTGATTCAATCTTTGTCTAAAGTCCTCCGATGTCATGCCGCTGATAGTCTTCTGATTATTCTGGTTCCACATCAAGGCTTCGGTAGTTAGATGACCCTCCGCAGCTTGTCGCATCTCTGCTTTCGTACAATTTATACCCTCCTTGTCCAGATTCACTTCAAACCAATTATCCTCGTACCAACCGATGAAAAACCAGACATAGGTCTTTCCATAAAGCTTCTGTCGATAGAGTTCGCAGAGGACTCGTCTCGCTGCGACTACGTAGAATAGGCCAACGATAACTCGGGCATCTTGGCGACGCAGATTTCTTACAGCATCCGATGGATCTGACAAAAAACTTTGACGAGTTACAATCTCAATTCCTGTCTCTTTGCAGCGCGCTTCTAGGTCCTCCACAGTCTGTAAAGAGAAAATGAAATAAAATCGCATTGGTTATACAGCGAACACTGTTAAAAGTACTCCGAAGAAAGTCTACATCGAGGAGTGTTCCTCCTGTTTCTAGAATTTTTTCTCACATGCCTGAGATTGAGCCAGCGCAGAATGTACAATTGGTACGACGAGTCTACGTACCGATATAAATACTTCTTCGGCTTGCTGTAGAATTGCAACGCGGGACCAGCCAAACTTCTGAAGAAGTTTTATTCGCGTCGGATTGTGCACCGTAGCTGATGGGTGGGTTCTGAACAATGTTGGAAAACGGTTCCGATCCGACAGAGCAGGTGACGACGCTCCATAGCATAACTAAAATAATTAAAATCATAAATATTGTTGGAAATTAGTTTGGAACTTGGGAAATTGGGGATTTGGGAATCGCTGTACAAGCATGCATAGTTTGTCGGTGAGGATTATAAACCTAGAAATGTCCCAGCAACGTCATAAGTATACGCTGGATACTACTTACAACTACTAAATTCCACATTTTTGCCGCCTCCGCAACCGTGGTACAGACAGTACTGCATCCGGCCAATAACATCAATTTTTGAGGCTTATTGTATAATAAGTTGTACATGACAGATGCTCCTAGGCCTGGTTCGCACTGAAACCAATATTAAAAAATTACATGTTACATTGGCTACCTATGATATGAAGTGTACGTAGAACTACAGTGAAACTGATAAAGTAAGAAATGAAAGCAGGTTTGTCGCTGATATATTTCATACGTATCGTACCTCGCTGTCGTTCGAATGCAGTTTCAGCGTGAAGCCAGGTAACAAATCATGTTGTCGGTTCACGTCATCTAATGCAAGATTCGCTGCTGGCATGCATGCCTGTATTTGGAATTAATCATGCGTTATTCGATTTAGGCTGTGTTATTCTCAATATTCTATTGCATTTTAGTATGAAATTTTGAGAAATTCTATTTTTTGTGTATGTGTCGGGTCTGAATTGATTCTCAACATTCTGAGATCAGCTTGACTGAATATGAAAAGATTGAAATGTGAAATATTTGTACGGCGAGTGAGTAGTTTGTCACGTCGAGGAACGTTTCGGATCGTGGGAGAAACTAGATCGATCGATACCTAGTTTACTTATCGAGACCATTCCAAATTGTTTAGCTCGGTATATATGAGAGTTAAATTTTGAAATAACGTTTCAACATCAATTTCCTCCTCGTTTCCCGATGCGAAACAATTTTTGAATTGCCAGATATGTCTCGATGATGTAAAAGTTGCAGTACAAAGTATTGTATCGGTATGAAAAGTTTGTAGTTTTTTGTTGTTTTTCTTCTAGTTTAGTGAACATAAATGTTGAACCTGTCCGCCTTGCCATCCTCCTTCGCCAGCGATGGGGAATATTCCACCGATGTGCAAAACGTTATCCTCGAGAAGAAACGATGCTTCGATGATGGTTGTAAATAAGACTAATAAATTCGACACTCGCCACATCACGCTACTCGAAACTGAAACTGAACACAAGAATAATAATTTATAATTTGATTTAATATAGATGGGAATTGGAAATGGTTTACTCCATGAAAATTGAGCGTCGAATTGAATTTTTCATGAAGATTACATGTCTTATTCGTACGTTATCGATGATTACGTTGTCAAATTTCATCCAAGTCACCATTATTGACCATCATGTACAGTAATTCATAGTGCTCAGTGAAAATTGTGGAAACTGTTGAGATTATTGATTGTCTGGGTGAGTTGTTCGTTACAGCACAACACTTATTCTCAAAAATTTCATTATTTTACTACTCAGTTTTATATTTATACAGATTTTAGCGCAAACGTGACTACTTGGCTTGCGACCACGACTCTTTTAAGTAATGCACTTCATATTGATTTCGGTCCCTGGCCAAGAGGGTAGCAGGGACAAACGTAGTGGGGATGAACTGGTGTTCGACATATCTCTTCCACTGAATCATACTTTACTTATAAACAACAAACCACTCAACAGTTTTTTGAATTGGTGTAAAATATGTTTTATTTTTTCTCCAATCCACCGAATTATTATCAAAATTAAAGGTGCAGCTCGGCTTTGAATTTGAATGGGTATAAAAGCGCATGCGTAAAAATTTCATTGCTTTGGCCCCTCACAGAAGGATGGCACAGTGATAATGAGAGTTTCCCAGCCCAGATGACAAACATTTCCAGATTGGTAAAAAAAATAGTTTTCTAAAGAGCAATAGCTATTTTTGCATAAGTATCTACACGAGCCATAGTAATTCACAAAGAATATCAATACCATGCAGTGTCGTTTTTTGATAAAAAACGCAAATTAGAAGTTATTATATCAACAACACATTACTGCAAGTCTCGCATCAAGTAAAAGACTTGGGTGTGATATTTGATGAAAAACTTGAATTCAAAGGCCACATAGAGTACTCATTAAGAGTACAGCTTCGAAGAAGCTGAATTTCATCCAGAGATTTACTAAGAACTTCTCTAATCGTGATGCATTTAGGATGCTGTATCATTTTTCATTTACCCAATACTAAAATGTGTCTCGGTTATCTGGAGTCTATCAATTTCATACTTATCTGACATTCTTGAAAGCATAAGACATAAATTTATAAGATATGCTACTTTTAAAATTGGTTTACCTATGCTCTCTTCAGATCATGATTACAGTTTAAAAGTAAGGGTATTATTAAGAATACCTACAGTAAAGTCGGCTACAGACAGAAATGACCTACCATTTGCCTTTGGCATTTTAGCAAATTTGTTAGATTGTAGTGAGTTATTAGATAATTTTGGCTTCTATGTTCCAACCATGATACTTGGACGTCAAAACTGTTATTTTTACACTAGAATCAGCAATAGCAGTTTGGTATACCGCTCACCTACTTACAGAATACCTTTGCTTTGTAATAACAACTCAAACTGGCTTGAGTTGTACACAATAACGAACTATGATGTTAGAAATGAGTCAAAGCGTAAATTATGTTATGATTAGATAATTATTATCATGGCATAATTACTGAGCATACCTTTTTTCTTCTTTTCATCAATTTATTTTTTTATTCTGTGCAATTTAGCAAATTGTTGTTCCTAATTTCTATTGTTGTAAATGTGCATTACCCGTATGAATGAATAAAATAAAATAAAATAAAATACTCTGTCAATTCAATTGACTGATAGCTTTTGAGAAAAATCCTATCGATGTCTCGTGTTTCCATATGATTTTTATTTTCATTTAAGTTTGCTCTTGACTAAATTTATTGCCTGGAAGATATTTCCTGATGGTACAAATTTTTTTAACAAATTGGGGAAAACGAAAATATTTTTTTTCGAACTGCCCGATTTGGCGTGGAGTGCCCCATCTATGTTGTAAGTACTTAACTTTGCTAAATGACAGTAGGCGAAAATGGAATGTACACAGAAAATATAATCAATAATTATTTGTTTTCATTTATTTATTCCAGTCACAATTTATAAATCAGTATTATGTAAAAACTTACAGAGATAAATAATAATTATCCGTGCGTAGAGCTAGGGTCACATAGAGAATCTATTTAAAATAAAATCACAATAATAAAAACAACTTGTGCGCATTAAATGCGTTGAAATACATAAAAGACAAAAAACAGTCATAAAACTAAGATAATATTTACTAATGCTATTATTGTTACATGTGCTCAATCTTATTATTATTCCTTTTTAAATATATTTTTACTTTTTTTTTTATTTGCTCCCTTAATCATGGCTATACATTAGCTTTCACCCAGTTTTTTTAGTTGCTTTTTGTTAACGGTTTTTGAGGAAATTAAGGTTTTCAGATAACTAGGGAGCCGATTGAGTAATTGTATAGCAGTGATGTACGTGTTTTGATTACTTACTTTTCTAGCCATTTTAGGTAGTAGTATATTTTTATTTATGGTAAAGCTTTCTGATTGCGAATCTATGTATATATTTTATATCGTGCATAAATTGTCTATTTATACGAATGCCTTTTCATTAACGGCTTTGTTAGGGTGGTCCTCCAAACCCCTTCTGCGGAATTATAACCGCGCCGCCCCTTAATTTGACTCGAAATAAATTTTAAACAATGTGTGCGAAGTCGGCATGCCGTAGCTCAACGGGAAGGGGTGCCGGTGGAACGTTTTTTTCCCCATTTAAATAACATTAATTTTCAGTCAACTTTTTGCGTTATTTTCTTGCGCGCTTCATGGAGGCGAAAAACATCTAAATCTTGCGCCTAGTGCATGAGGAATTAAGTTACTTGTATAACATTTTAACACACGTGTCTATTGATACAAACCATCAAATAATTCAACTTTTTCAAATAATTCGTATTTTTGTGACTCAATAATTGCAGTTGAACGCTTGGAAATACGGGAAACAGTTCTGAATAAAAAATATTTCTCTATATAGAATACATAAGTTCGATTGCAGGACTTTTGTTGGTGTCTCGTATGTTCACTAATATATCTCAGAGTTACATATTTTTCAATTGAAAATTTGGAATATCTCTGCAAATAATGGAGATACGGACTGAAATCATACGACTAAATTTGTGTATCTTTAGCAGATAAACATTTTGTGCTGAGAACTTTTTCTCATATCTTCAAGTATTGAGTCTCAAAAGTATGAATTATTTGAAGGGTTCTATTCGTCGTGACGAGTAATTCGTTAATTTGAAGATTCGCACATCCTTAATGAGAACAATACGTGAGATATCACAACCCTGATCATCCGACAGTAAGTATGGATCGTACAATGTCATTGGCATGAGACGCTATGATATATAAATTCGGCCATTAGTATAAAAAGGGTATAGCCAGGTTTGTGTAGGAAATCTGGCCCCACGGCTTTCTTGATTCGCACTTGGTGGATCAATTTGATATCACGTAAAAGTAATTCACCTACATTTTTAGCTCTTTATCTCAAACGGTTTTCGAGATTTAAAAAAAACACTTATTTCGATTTTATAACTTTTTAATAGTAAATTTCAAAATTGACGAATGGTGATTTTGTTCCCAATTCTTAGGAGTAAAAGAAATGTTATGACACTATCACGATGAAACTCATAAGAAAAGCCGATTTTTAGGAGCAGAAATAAAACTAAAGTCATTTTTTTCATTGTGTTATTTAAAAGTCTCACTCGCCAAATTTTGTCAGAAAATGTCTTGTTTTCCACTTTACGCGCAGGAATTTTTTCATTTATTTTGAAGTGGTGGCATATTATGAAAAAAACGAATAACTAATTTTTTTTCCAAAATCTCACGTTTAAGGGCAGGGTATACCAAACGTTTCGGATACATGATACGCTAGTGTTACAGGGATGAAGAATTCATATCTCTACCAGTTTTTCCGAAGAATGCAATGATCAGAAAATTAAAATCGTAAAAGTTTGAGGATAATGATTTTACAGTAAGTAAAAAATTGATGGTCAAAAATGTGAATGTAACGTGATAAGTGTAACGTATAAACCCGGTGGATTTTGGTGGTGTTGAATAAACGGTGAAGAGATTTGGCTATACCCTTTGAAATACATGCGATCGGTAGATAAGTTTTTACTGCTATCGACAATGGGTATGTAAGAAGGTCTGATGGTGTGACGCGGCAGTACCGTGCGCGAGAGTGACCGAGGGGCTTGTTTGTAAACAGAAGCCACGAGATACAGTCGCGTATTGTACGTCGTACCTACGCATTTGGAACTCCCTTCGTGGTGATAATAAATACGCTTGGAAGTTAAATCTTTTATCGGAAGCGGCGTTGAAACGTCAACAACCAATGCCGAACGGGAGGCGAGCGGATATTCGGTGACTCCTTTCGAATCAGGTACGGATTATCGTGGGTACGGTATCGTTTTAAATTCTGCTATCGAATAGAATATACTCTAATATCACTGAGAATGATAGCAGCACTGTTTCTAAAGTAATCGGCGATCTAAATTTGTCTCAAGGTCATTGGAAATTTCGACGGAATGCCTATTCCCCTGCCGTAACGACTCGCATGCTCATTTGTTTCGCTCGCGACGTGTAAACACATTCCTGGTCGCGCGAACAACGGCACCTATCAAACGTGCCGATAAGACTTTCAAACGGGCCGACTACGCCCACGACGACTCGAAGCAAATCGACACGAGACGTTCGTGTTGTATTGGTCCACGCGATGTTCATCCACGTCAAGTCCAACGAATTGTACTGTTGCAATGTCGTTTCGTACTCCTGGAATGGCGTCCCGTGTTCTCGAGTATTCTGCTGTTGTTTTTACGAACTTTCTTCGAAGGTGGATGCTAGGTATAGTATAATCTTCAGATAAAAATTTCAACTAAAAAAAAGTACGCAAAATCCGCGATCTGTGCCGAGAAACACGATCGTCGGTGAATTCGCTTCATACATCCTGATCGGTTCGTGATTACGGAACAATCATCGAATTAATGGCGCGGTTAGAATTTTTACGATAGTCGATCGTAAATTTTCGGCGAGACGACAGGAATTTCGCGAACATCAACAATGTCCAATAGGTAAGCAATGCTCGTCGTAGATAGCAAGCCTAAAGACTGGCGTGTCGCGAACCCGATCATCATTTGTTGCGCGAAGGTCGCACGGGACCGACGTATGTATTACGGGTGTCGCTGCTGCTTGGTCTCGAATTTCTCGATGTTTTTTCCCTACGATGAGACGATACGTTTTTTCATCTACCTACGATGGATCAAAACGACTCGTAGCAGTCGAGTAAGTAACCGCATACTCGTTATCCATATTGTATCGATGTGTATTCGTAGATTGCATCGAGATTGCACAAGATAAAAAATTAACAATCCGATGACTGCAAAGGACTGAATTGAGTTACATTTTCTCGATTTTCGTCGATTAGCCGTGCATGCCGTCGTTTCTTCAGCTTTCTTGGGTAACGTTTCTTTCGAAATTGTACGCGATCGTCGTTTGTTTTTGTATACTCGACAGTTGCACGCCGAGTCTCCGTCGATCGCGCATACGTGAGAGCGCGGACCAATCACGATTAGCGATTCGCACGTGTTTTCAAACGTTGCAATTCCACACAAATCTCTCGACGTCTATTGGTGTTTTGTTTCTCAGAATTGACCGGTTTGTTTCGCGCGATTGTTGGGGGATGTAAGTATTTATATGATTCGCGTAAAATACGTACCTTTCAAATCACCGATGTTCAATATTTTTCGTCAATTTGGACTCTTGAAAAAGGAGAAAAAAATGTCGGTACCACAATCTGAAATTTGGGTGTTGCGTAATTATGAAATATATACACGTTTAATACTATTATCGATTTTTATTAAACATCTATTCAAGATATTCGATACTTCTTCTTTCGATTACAATTGATCAGTGGCGAATCTCACCATATCTAATAATGTAATCTTTCTCAATTTCGCAGCTGCCACCGCGGTGATTCGAGTGACTCCTGCCGAGGTGTAATTGTCGTTTTACGGTTTGACTTGGTAGATCAACAAACTCCTGGTGTCGATTATCTACAGCTCGTAGAAGAGTAAGCGCGATGCTCATTTACAACCTAGTTTATCGTTTTTTATTCAAGCTTCATATTAAAATACCAATATTTCAAATCTGAAATAACGTTCATCACTTGTTTCAAATCTGAACGAATGTACTTTGATTTATTTATCGTTCGTTTACAAGACTTATCGTAAATTGTTTTTCTCACAGGTGAATTGTTCGGAACTTTATCGTCACGGTCTCCCGATGTCAACAACGATTTACCTACCCTCGAATTTTCCTCGAGTTTCGTTCAGTCATCGTCACCTGTGTTTGGGTTTGGTGAGTCGCACGACTGCGATACTTCAAAATTCTAACAATTGGCACGATGGTTCACAAATTGTTGGTCCTTCTGTTGTCTATCTATGTTTCTCTCTCTCTCTCTCTCTTTCCTATTGTGTGGTATGATTGCATCACAAACTAACGCTTCGTGATTGTTTACATTTTTGTCACTTGCATTTTCAGCTTTTGCTTATTACTTACAAGGAAACCTTTCGAACCCGAACTCGCCGATTTCGATGATCTTGATATATGTTGTAGAACATCGAAAAATAAGAGACACGTATTTTGTTATATGTGCTCTTAAGCCCGTTTAGGGGGTGAAATCTACCCTCAAAGTTTACTCTTAAAAAGTCTTTTTTCGATATATCTCTGCTTCTAATTGGTATTCCGCGACGGAACCAATTGGAAAATGCTCTTTGCGGCGACGCGGCGACGCGAAGCTACTAGATATTGTTATGGCCACGGAGGTTGCAACCCCTATTTTTTGTACTGGAAAAACCACATTTTTCGAAGATATTTTCGTTGTAGTGATTCGAATATTGACTTGAAAATTGAAAAATAAATATTCTGGGCGGTGAAATGGAGTAAATAAGTTGACGTATTCAAGGATTTCGCGTTAACCACCCCCAAAGACGGTTACTACCCCTTCAGACATTTGTTATCTGCAATAAGGAAGAAAATGTTTTTCTCAAGAGAAATACGAATAAGATATGAATTGAGATATCGAATATCTTATATTTAAAGTCATTTATCACGAGGCAATAATTTCATCATAAAATGGATCACCTTGGTCAAGATAAACTATAATTCGTGAGTGACTTTTTAATCCATCAATTCGTCTTTTCGTCCGATAATTATTTACGATACTGTTTATCACCGATTATTCGTTTCGTAGCTGATCGGTCGGGTATATATGTCGTGAAACTCCATGCTCGGGAATAAGTGTAGTCTTTTAGAAGCATTAAGTAGGTTTGTTCCTCCATCCGGATTCAACAATGAGGATCAATCCTTTGACTGTTATACATTTATTATCCGTGTTTTTTCAAAATATTCAAATACAAGATGGAACGGCCAATCATAGAGAAATGGAGATAGCAGAATCGATTAAAGATATACTGATAAGTGCCACAAATGATTTCAATGACGTAGATATGATTATTGAAGAGACATTACATTCTCAAGAACAGTACAAAGATCACGCAGCAAACATAGTTGAAGATACAATACAGCATAATTTTCCTGATCCTGTTGAAGCACCAACAAATACAGAATGCTATTCGTGGTAATCAGAAGTTATCAACTTCGGAAAATCGTGTTCATATTATGTACGTATAAAAATACTCAAAATATTCAAAATCAATTTGGTTTTTTCAAAGTAAAGTGCTCGCAGGTCTCATTTTTGATTTTTTATTTCAACAATCATGGAAATCAGGTTCAGCTGCACATGCATTGACCCAGAAAACTTCAATACAAAAAACTAGAACAAATTTTATTGCGAATGAATATTTTTCAAATTCTCAATTTAAAGTGTATTATTTTATAAATTCATGACAATAATGGTAATCTTCATAGAAATGTTTCAAACACAATGATTTCTTACACCAGCCGCATCGTATCATAGCAATATCATAGCCGCGGAATACCAATTAGAAGCAGAGATATATCGAAAAAAGACTTTTTAAGAGTGAACTTTGAGGGTAGATTTCATCCCCTAAACGGGCTTAAGAGCACATATAACAAAATACGTGTCTCTTATTTTTCGATGTTCTACAACATATATCAAGATCATCGAAATCGGCGAGTTCGGGTTTGAAAGGTTTCCTTGTTAGACTCAACGTAACGTCATGGAGAAGTTTTTCTATATTTTCTATATTATCCATAGAAATGGTAGTGGAAATACTTTAGACCTGATGCTTTCTAACTCGTTGGATACTACTATAGAAACTACATTAGACTCGATTTTGGATTTTGACTCCTTTCATCATACGTATAAAATCGTTATTACCGTTCGCAATTTAGAACACCTGTATGACTTCAAACGTGCTGGCTATCCAGCAATTATAAATAAATAACTCAATCCAAGTGGTCGAACTTCGATGACGATAGTCTTGACCTCGAGTCCGGTGTTAATCAACTTAACGACCACTTTTCTGGCTTAATCAAGCAACATGTTCCCTCAATTACTATCAGGACAAAGAAGTTTCCAAAATGGTTCTCCAAGGAACTCAAACTATGCATCATACAGAAAAAGCGATATCATAGACTCTATAAGCGTTCCAACTCTAGATACTATTATAACCTTTTTAGGGAGGAACGATCTCGTAGTAAATATCTGCTGACATGCGACGAAGAAGTGTACATTAAATTTATCGAAGAGTCAGTTACCGATAATGGCAACAATTTCTTTAAATACGTCAACGACATTGATAGCAACAATTCCATTCCTGCATCAGTTCGCTTCGATAATGAAATTACCAATGATGGTTATAATATGTGCAATCTATGCGTTACAAAATTCAGAAGTGTATATGAAGCCATTAATCTGAGCGCAACCAAACTCAGATTCGAATTCAACGACGTAATTAATTCAATGGTCTTTTCCGAGCCTGATGTTACAGAATGTATAAATAACGGTTGTGACCCGTATATCGTTGGCTGGCTTACTAAACTACTCAACCACTCTCTAAGGAATGGAATCTTTCCGAAAATCTGGAAACTGTCTTATATTTCTCCTATGCACAAGGATGGTGACGCCACGGATGTTAACAATTACAGGCCCATGAATCCTGCGTCGGCAACCTTGGATGATATCATTTCCAAATTGACTCCTCCTCTGTATATCGGAGAGAAAAAATGGACGCAGCCTGCATCCCCCTTGTAGAAAAACTTGAAAGCGATTCAAAAAGACGTGCAGACGCGTTTCAATATCTGTTGGCCCGTCTTCGAGGAACGACGACGCAAAGTTGGCGCGTGGACGAAACGTTCATGGTTGCCGTCGGTGTAAGTTTTTTGAATTTGTGAGTGTTACGAGCGACGAGGGAAGATACCCGCGTAGCTCTAGTTTAGAGTTCATTACGCGACGTGGGTTGTCTACTTTCTCCAACTATGTACAAATTTTATGTACAAAATAATTACGAGAGTTTTAGTAAGCGCTGAGGTGACATAAACCAACAAAGATCAGATAATTTGAAGCCAAAGATATGCGACTGGAGAACCGATCTAATTGTAAGAAACGCACGACGTTCGAACGAACGATTTCGAGCGAAAATATGTAAAAATAATTGAGCATACATAACAAATGACTGAGTGATGCCGACGGCGAGTTCGTTCCTCGCAGCCTGTACGGAAACATTGTCCGCAATTATGTTTCAGATGTTACACATAACCGTTCTCAGTCATTTGGTGTGACATTCTCCATGTTTAAAATGTTGAAAATAAGTTTTTTTGTCATATCATTCAAATTGAAGCGTTGTTTTTCAATGAATATTCGAATTTTGTACGTTTGTTCTTTTTGTTAAAAAATAGCCCATTGCTAGGTACCGAAATAAATATGGTTTTTGGAACGGAGCAAAATCTGGGTAGGTTTTTTTAGTCACACGTATACCAAGTATAAATTCCGACAATGTTTGTCCTTAATATCAATTAGGGCCCAAGATATGAATTTTTCGTGAAATGTCTCAAAATGTTCGTTTGTTATTGGTCAAAATGTTGTAGTCACTAATTGATTGAATATTTCTGCAAACTACCTTCTGAAATACTTGGTCTAAGCCTGACGGAAGATTCTCCAAAAGGATTCACTAAAATCGGACACTTCTGAGAGGGTTAAAATTCAGCATGGTCAAAAAAGGAGGTTGCCGGCGTAGGGTTAATAAGTACAGAGTGTCTGCAAAAATTCTAGATAAACTCGAATCTGATAAACTTTCCGTTTACATCGGTGGACCTTTTTTGGGGTAGATTCAGACACTTAGAACTCTACTGGTACATTACTTTTCACAATTCGTATTGGAGCATCCTTTCATTGTAATTTTTCCCTCTAATTTGTAACGCGCTACTCACGCGTCACAATTTTTCACAACTTTGCTCGTCGGTGCCGATATCCTTTGCGACGGGTCGTTGCTGTTAGAAAATTGGACTACTAGCGCGTCGATTCGTTCGAAGTTCTGTTCCGTGTATCAGATTAACACCATTCTGCTGTTGATTCGACATCTGTTCGGTGCAAATCCAATTGTTACATTTGCACATGATCCGCGTTCTTATATTGCAACGTCGACACGAGAATTATATAAGAAAATGCACGGAATAACGAAATAACAATACAATATCATATGTCGACATGGTATTTATTTTCTCGTCATACATTCATAACTAAAAACTCGAGAAACCCAAGCCAAATGAATTGTTACAAAAAAAAAAACAACATCAGCTTAATGGTGCATTCCGCTGCGTACCTCTCATATAATTACCAAGTTGTAACACATTCCAAATCATTAGATTCGAATTCACCTGCTCAACTATGCGTTCGAACGGCACACGACATTTTGAAGATTTGAAAAACGTTTCTTGGGAATGACGATCAGCCACCGTAATTTTTACATACATGTATATGTAAATTGCGCGTTACTCGTCCCACATTTTACTTCACACCGTCCACGTTGCACGACTATAAGCGTACAAGATGAGAACTGAGAGAGGAGAAGAAGGTTGACAATGATATAGCATGAAGAGTTGCGTCGTTTTTCGAATGTTTAATTAAATAAAAATAATATAAACAGCTTGGGGGTTCACAACTATCCTACAACGTAATATGGCATCACAATAATTGCGTGAACTTAAAAACTAAGATCTCGATGTCGTGTGTAATATATATGTGTGAAGTAAATAATTAATGGTGGTACATTCATTTACATCTTACAATTAATAATTACAAGTAGAATGCTATATGATAATATTACACCTAGGAAACGATAGATACAATCAAGTTATTTACAACATTCATAAATCGTTGATTTTTGTTTGGTATATTCAAATATCATGTATGTGCGCGTGTGCGTGCGTGTGGGTGTGTCTGTCTGTCTGTCTCTGCGTACGCGATTTTGCGTATGACCGTTCCGTGTGATTGTATTCGTTGGGTAATTCATTTCTCGACGTTACACGTGCTATCTATCTTTAGTTGGTAAGATATTTGCTAGAACACTCAAGAGTAGGACGTACAAGTTATTCGGAAGCATACTATCATACATAATGTGTATGCCATCGTTGGCAAATACTTCTGTGCCCTTTTTCATCCTAGTTTTAGAGAAACGAACGAAAGAATGATGACATACGATTGATTACTATACCTTCGTCATTTACATCGATATAGATTATCAGGGTGCTTCGTTTCAGACGACTCATTTTTTTCTCGCTCTATTGGCGGAACACTACTCTAAACATATGAAAAAGAATTCTCACCGAAGATGAGCGCCTAATTTTCATTCCGAGTACTCGCTAAATGTATTTGAAAATTTCCCATTTGATTAACACGTGAATCTTAATTTTTTTTTGTTGCAACTATCTATAACTCCGTGTCATTTCACGTTATTCGATTGGCCATAGGCGGAAATTGTAGACAAATATTTGCTCTTTAAAAGTGCCCAGAGCTGATTTACGTTTTGTGAACCGAGTCATTAGTAAAAATTCTTAATCAAACAGATGTTTTACATTTTCGTATGCTTAATTGGATATATCTCGGAAACTATCACCTCAACGGTTTCGGCTTCGCGAATTTTTTTTGTAGAAAATTAAATTCTCAACAGAAAAGCACCGACACAATCTTGGTGTAAAGTAAATGGTTCGCCAGAAAAAACGAAAAAACCATGAAATTTGGTGAAAACTCGAGTTTAAGATTTTTTATCGCTGACACGGTTCACAGAATGTAAACAGCTGTAAGCACCTTGGAAGAGCAAAGATTCTTCTACATTTCCCGCCTATGACCAATCGAATAACGTTAAATGCCGCGCAGTTATAGATAATTGAAAAGAAAACAATTAAGATTAACGTGTTAATCAAATGGGAAAATTTCCAGGTACGTTCAGCGAGTACCCAGAATTAAAATTAGGAACTCATCTTTGGTGAGAATTGTTTTTTACACGTTTAGAGTACTATTCCAACTGAAACGAAGCACCCTAATGTAGATATATGTCGTACAGCAATATATGAACTACTTGTAATTCGAATCATCAAGAAAAATTTCTTTCGCTCGAGACACCGCAATATCGGAAGGGAAGGCGCCTAATATTTCTTGAGAATTAGAAACAATTTGATCATTATTTTTCTCCATACCTATTTCCTAGGTATAAAGGTTTCGTTACAAAGCATCTTCGATAATCAAATTTGCCCACGAGTCGAGGAAGTCGAAGAAGAAATGCACCGCGGAGTTACCTTTGCATCGAGGTATCGGACATTTTTCTTTTCTCCTCAACTTGATAGAAGCGAATTAACTTTTCTTTTCTCTTGTATTTTTCAAATTTAAATATTACTCAATCTTTTTTCTTGCACTTTGTACTTCTCTTACACTTTACGCTAGAAAAATGCTCGCGGTGGTATTATAACGTATGATGGAAAGTTTCGCAGCTAAGTATTCGATTTTTGTTAAACGAGGCTTTTGTCAAAGATCAAAATGACGACTATTCCTTATAAATGAATTGTTGTGAATTAATTTTTTATAAATCACCATTTCGATGTAGTAGTATTCTGGTTCGGGAGGATACAGTTCGATAGTTGGAAGACCGTTACGCTGGTGAGAATTAGTGAAGAATTGCCAAAAATCTTGAAACTTGATAATTTACTTGCAATTCTGTCGAATCTTTGTTTTCTGAAGCTTCGCTCAAAATTTCTCCAAGCTCGATGAGATTCCACCGATATAAAATCGGAGTTCCAGAACGATACGTAGCTTTAATCGAGGTTTTTGACCAATTTTTGACAAATTCTCGTGTAAAATGTCCACCAGCGAATTGAGAATTCCTGCAAAGATCGTTCGCTTGAACTCAAGCGGCGTGAACAATCGCTCACAGTGATATGCTCGTAACATGACGAATATTTTAGCATTTAATTGTATAATTTAAAAATCGGATATTCAGTTTTGACATTCGAGTTGTGCAGCAGCTCGGCTAAAACTAGTATTTGTAATGACATCAACGCTACTATTATGCTTTCTGTGAATAAGTAGGTACACGTCGGTGAGCGATTAATTGACTTACGTTTAGTAGCTGAAAAAATGTAACCAACAACTCGACACGTATCTAGGAAAGAGATTATGATTTCACTTTGTATAAAATTATTTCGCGCTAGTCTAATTGGGCATTCCACGCCAAACCAGACAGTATGACAAAAATTCATTTCTGATTTCCTACATTTTTTTATTATTTCTTGCACCCTTCAAAAAAACCTTCCAGGTATATTTTGGGATTTTTTTCATCACCCGTTCAAAAGACACCCCTAACTTTTTCAATAATGGCCGAAATTAGATGGTTTTTTCTTCCACCGTTTAGTTTTTTTATGTACTTTAAAAAATAAAAAAATAAAAATAAAAAAAGTCATAATATTTTTGTACGTGATTTTTGAGTTTAAAACTTCAAATCTTTTTTTTTTCAAAGTGAATGCATATTTGGATTTTTTTTGTCGCGAACCAGTATCTTTTTAACAACTTTTGAGAGTGGTCCGGTCATGGGCCTTCCATAATTACAAATATTTTTTCGTTTTGTGAGAAATTGAAAAAAGTTGTTTTCTCCATTAATCATTATAAATACCCGTTTTCGCGATTGGAACATTGGAAAATTGATAAAAGATCTCACAATTTACCTGGAAGGTTTTTTCGAATGGTACAAGCAAATATGGAAAAATTGAGGAAACCAAATTAAATTTTTTTCAAATTGTCCAATTTAGCGTGGAATGCCCCGATATAAGACGACATTGAACGACGATGATAATTTCTATTACACGATACGCAGTCCTTCAGACTTTCTCATCATTCAAGACTGTAAATTGGAAATGCTATGGAAGCAGTGAGAACTTTCGTGGCACACGATGCGATAACTATGAAAACTTATTGATACATTCATTCATTGATATGCGATAGATTATACAGATTAATTCACACACACACACACACACACACACACACACACACACACACACACACACACACACACACACACACACACACACCCTGGTATCGAATGTTTTCAAATCTCATCACGATTAGCTTTTTCATTACATAAATCCAAAGATGAAACTGGATTTGTTGGAGTCAAGATTTTTCACCGATACATACTTGAGTTTTCCACAGATTCCGGATTTTTTTTCTCTATTGAGAAACTGTCGATAACTTCTAAGTTCGCCTAATCGAACTGCAGTTACAAAAAAAAGAATGAGGCAATCTTTCGCTATGAAATGGTTGCGATACGAAGCTTCTACATATCGGAGCAGTACTTTCTATTCGCTGATACCAGAATAAAACTTATGGATCAAAAACTGATAAGCTTATCAAGACAACGCTGTGTACTACAAAAAGTCGTGAGAAATATTGTGATAAATCTCCTAGTTGTGTTTTCACGAAAGAGAAAAATACTTTTTGGTATTTTGATTCAATTACTCTTGCGGTTGCTTTTATTCCTTCGCATCTTAGTAGGTAGTAATAATGCTTGGTGAGAACCGATTACATTTACCGATAAGAAACTTATGATCGAGAAGATTTTGAAAAATTGACAATGACATTTCCAAGTTCCACGTTTCTTACATAGTTCATAATTTGTAAAGAAATCGACCAGGTTTTGCTATTATTAACAATTCCATTTTTTTTTACCTTAGATCACAATGATTTCTCTTTGTTAGGATTCACGCAGCATAAAATTGTTCTCGTTCGGATTCCTGTTCAGAAACGACGACGTCCAAACATTTTCATCTCAGAAATTTTCAACTCTACGCTAAAGAAGCTTGCGATCTAGTGCTGCGTGAATCGAAAGTTTGCACAGTTAGAAGGCTCGAATTCGATGAAAGTTTGCGATAACATGTGAAATTACCTAAATTTGAAATAGGCATCTAGCAATCTGACACAAAGCTGAAAGCTTGAACTATCAACAAGAATTCCAACAAAAATGTTACCTATATAATCATATACAATAGTATATGTAACAGTTGCTGTCAGTCGTACCACGCATCTCGTGTTCCACACGTCGCACCTTCGCGGAGGAGGTGCAAGGAGACGACGATGGTTCTACATTAATCACTGTAATTGGTGTTCTTCCTTGTGTAATCAACGTCGTGATGTTGATCATTGAAACTTTTCTACCTATGTAAAGCTAGCTTATGGACGTTTACACATCTCGTAGCAACCGATACATCGGACTGTCCATCCGACTCTCTCGGCATACATATGCCATAAATCTTAACGCGTGCACATATTATTTGAGAAGGAACGATTAAAGAGATCGAGAGACAAAATTGTTTCGTCGATACAGATCTTAACCCAGAGACATTCGAGCCAATCGATGCCGATGTATCGGTCATGATGCATCTCTACAGCTTTTGCGCAATTGAAAACCTATTATTCTCTACACACTTATGAAACGATTTGAAAATAAATAGAAATTCACATAGAGCATATTACATTTTGGGGTTTATCGTCAGCGCTACCCTAAGCACTACCGATCAAGCCGTAACTTACGTATAATATACAAGCATGCTAAAACTGATCGAAAGAGTCATGAATACAGTCGGATTTTGTTGCCAAAGGTTTCTCTCTTTTCATCACCCTTCGATTCTCAGATCAATTTTTTTTTGTCTATACGAAGATCGAGTTGTCGAAAAATTGTATCGCGAAAGACTAATACGGCAAGAGAAAGTTGAAGGAAATACAGCGAGTATATTTTTTCAACGATAAATATCAAAAATCAGTTGAAATGTGCTTTCCGCTGCAACGACTAACATCAATCACGAACAATTTACTGCTTTCGCGTGTGTTTCAAGTACGAATTGAAAAAATGTATCCTACCTCGTCGCAGTTTTTTGTCGAGACACATCGTTTCGACGTACTCCGAATGAATTTTTTTTCCCAAGATCTTAGCTACTAGTTTTAGACGAGAAACAAATGTTGATTCGATGGACACAAAGATTTTTGTTTGTAATTTGGACATGATAATTTCATCAATGCACACTTTGCAGTTACTTTAAAATACGACATCACTTCGGTTCTAGTCTTTGCAGTAGCTCTCGAAGGCTTGAAACTCAAATATTCCAAATTCGAATTGAAAACTTCGAAAGAGATTGGTTTTTAGTTTCGAAACTGATCTATCGAGCATCGAACGACAGGGATGACATTGGTTTTTGGGTCAAAGATGGTTGAATTGGGGGAGGGGGGAAATCATGACTCTTTGTACGTAGATTTAGTTTATAAAAAATGAAATTCTAGATTGATGACAAATTAGACGACAAGTATACGCATTCAAGACTGACCTCATGGAGGCTATAGATCTCTTTCCCTACTCGGAGTCAACCCTTTCACCGCGTCGAAAAGTTGACGAATCAGTTCCGAAGCATTCCTAAATAAATATTCATTATTCTAAACTAACATTTGTCTATCTAAGGGCGAGAGACGCAGGCGGTGAAAGGGTTTGACAAGCTCTAGTTTTGCGAATGAGTTTTCTTACCCCCTCGGGGTTTGATACTCTCGGAGATCTGCCACATCGCTTCCTCACAGAGGAAGTCGTCGAAGTTGTTGAAGAACGCTATGATACGTTCATGTTTCTTGTAAGTGTACATTCTGCAAGTCAGAAAAATTAATTTGCAACATGTTAGAATCATAAAATTGCAACGACAAAAAGTCAACTTTGAAATTGCAACAACGAAAAAATGTATTGAACAAAGTCTATGCTGCAAAGGGTTGGAGGCATTTGGAATGAAAAAAATCCTACCCTTTCTTGAACCTCTTCATATTCTCCACGATGTTGAATTGTTGCCACCTTTTTGAGAAATTAATCGTCCCATCGGGTAACAAATCGCTGTTTCCGATGTGTACAAACGTCAAATCTTGCAGAACCAGGCCTCTGAAAAATAAATCATGCGAAACAAGTCAGAAAAGATCGTATGCGAATGAAATTCCAAGGTGCTATCTTTACACAGCGCATCGATCAGCAAATGTATATGGGGCATTCCACGACAAATCGGACAGTTTGAAAAATTTTCATTACCGTTTTCCTCAATTTTTTGATATTTTCTTGTACTCTCAAAAAAAAACCTTGCGGGTAAATTTTGAGATTTTTTGATCACCGGTTCGAAAGACATGAAATTTCGGTTTTTTGAAAATACGAAGTTTGTGATTTTGGAGTTTTAAACTGTAATTCTTTTTTTTTTAAGTGAGTGCATATTTTAATCTTTATGAAATGTTTTTGTTATATACGACAATGGGTGATGTCGTTTGTTAAAGGAAAAACGAGCTCACATGTAAGGAATGCAGGGAGGTTGAGTCTCGGCCAGTGCTTGTCTATAGGCCCGAAAGCTGCTGGAGCTGTCGATGAGAGCACAATATTCCTTAAGTCCCTCGGTAATATGCTTTTGCCATTCGAGTCTTCGGATCGGTGCGCTGTCCAACGCGGAGAGCAAAGCCAGATAACTGTTGAAGTTGTTAATTTTTCGAAGGTGTTTCATGATTTTAATGAACTTGACGACATATTTTTCTCTGTCCTTCGGCTCGTTCTGTTCCAATATCCTCGATCTGGCCCAATACGACATTTTGTTGAAGTGTTCCGTGAATCTTGTCAAATTGGGGCTTCGCTCCTCGTTTTGTTCCTGAGCCCAAATCAGTACTTCTGGTATCTCAATATTTATGAACAACTCCGCATCGAGAAGAGTCATTTGTTCGGCTATTTGTTCGCTTTTGAAGTCCAGCAACGAACATTGTCGCGTCGACACGCTGAGCGACGACAGGATCGGTTGAGCAGATTGCAACCGCTTTCTTGTATGCTTCTCGAGAATTTTCACTCGAAGAGCCTTCGCCATCGTGAGATCGCCGCTACACACCAACTGCTGTACAAACTCCATCAACGTTTGCAGAAGCACGTCATCGAGGTCTGATATTCTGCGGAGGATGAAAAATCCTGGATACCAAGCTCGAAGCAAGAATGTGAAGAGGAAATGTAGAATACTCACGTCAGGTCGCTGACGACTCGTACGAGCAATGAAAAAGCTTCTTTGGCAGCTCGCTGCTTGACCACGTCGGGAAAACATGAGAATCTTTGGTGACGTCGGTGCAATTTCCGGATCAGACCGAGCGGTGACATGAATGTTCTGTAGGTGGTCAGAAAGGCTTCCTGATATAGGAAATCTGGAAATGATAGGAAAGAATGATCACTGTTGAAAATACTTTCCCCTTTCATTTTGACATCGCTATACCTGCGATCAACGACACTAGATACCAACCTGATTCCTTTTCATCTGATCACAGCGTGCGACAAATAAGAATTTCTATTTACTTTTTTGCTATCATTTCAATTTTCACGCGTCGTGGCGATTTCTAAGCATCGATGATATTAACAACGTACCATTTTTGTTAGCTTTAGTCGCATGGACTACCAATGCATCGGGGTGACCACCACGGATGTCCGGACCCTCTTCTTCGGGCTTTTTCACAACCAAATATTTACTGATATCGAGCTCGTCCAAAATACTTTCGTCCGGATCGATATCTAATAATTCTAAAGTATTCTCGTCGACGGATGCTGTGGACAGAGCATTGCTCGGAGGTCTGGAAATCGACAGCGTAACCTCCGGAGGCATATCGATGATCTGGAACAATGAGAAAAATATCGTACGATGAGGTGAGTCAAGATGAGAGTACATAGATGATGGAAAGTCGAGGAAAAAACTCATTGGAGATAGAATTCACACGATTGGTAAATCACAACGGACAAACAGAGATATTATTATGGAAAATGGAAAAATGTCTTTGCGCCCTCGTGTTTTTATGGATTATTTAGTTTGCGATGAACTTCTGTCGAGCAAACAAATTTACATATAATGATGCTGCTGCTTTATTTACCGGCGAAGCCGAACGAATTTCTTTCTTTGATACGATGCTGGATGGTTCTTCGCGTTTAACCGGCGTCGATGTTGTCACTTGATCCGGAGGGTATATACTCTGTACGCTACCAACAGGCTTCGGAGATTTCGAACATCTTGGCGTAACGTTGCTACTGCATTTGATGGATCGAGACCTTTTCGGAGGCAATGCTGGGGGTAGACTAGAATGGCTCGGAGGGTCGTCGGCTATCGTCGGCGTAGCGATGGAAATGCTGATGAAACAGAGAGCAAATATTAGTTCGTTAGTTCTCAAGTTGCAAAGATCTTTGCAGATACATTTCCTCGGAGACAAATTCGAATACCATCGTACCTCGTATTTTCATGCATACTGGCACTAGAATGAGCCATGAAGGAACAGGACTGCGTCGTCGTCAGTGACATTTCGTGCTGCTGCCATTCAGCTTGCATGGAATTGTAAGCCGCAACCGAGTGTCGAGTACCCATGCCAGAGATGAAGTCGTTGTTGCTGTGAGCGCAGTTACCAAACATTTCCATGTAGGCCATGACTGAAAATTTAACATGAAAATTAGCTAAATTCGGGTTGCTTGCGATAGGAGCGATGAGTTATCACCTTGATTCGCAGTAATATCGTGGTTTTAGCAAGTTTGGCAAAGTGTTAGAGATAACAGATTAGAGTAAACGTATATGCGTAAATGAAAATTCACTACCTTAGGAATATGAAAATCACTTGGAAAGTAGCAACACGTTGTTACGAAGATGCGAGTAGTAGTAGTATAAGTTGCGAGTGTTCGATACCAATCATATTGAAGAACATAAACAATAACAATAAGTCGCGATGCTAACTCATGCCGTTATAAGAATTCGATGAACATATTCTGAAAAATATTGTGTACCGAGACAGAGAAATAGAACTGACTGTTTCTCCATGCGTAGCCTCTGCGGAGAGGCTACTGACGGTTTCCAAGCGGTCAATTTCATTTATCATACTGAATGTCAGAACTCCTACGTCGGTGCGCATAAAAAATTCCATAAATCTAATTGAACCATTTACTGATCCTTTTATTCTGAGATAAAATGAACCATCGTTCATTGGACGACGAGAAGATGGGGTTTGAGGATTAAACGAGAAAAATGTTACGTCCAATATATATTAATATAAAAATATAAATGTGTTGACATATATTTTAAAAAAATATCATCAGTTGAAGGGCATATTGTACAACGGATAGCTTGTGATGGTTACCAGAAATCGGCAAAAACAAAATTTATTAGCATCGCTTGTTTGTTTTTAAAAAAATACTAAATAAAATTAATTGAAACATTAATTTTTTAAAAATTAATTATTTACTAGAATCATTTAAATATCCAGGGATTAAATCGATAATATTATTCATTTTCTTAATATTCAATAATCAAGAATGGAAAAGTTACTAATTACAAGAATTTCCATAATGCATAGCTTAAATATTTCTGATTGATTAAATATTTAATAATTGCCAGTTAATATATTATTAATTAGTTAGATATTTAGTAATTGCCAACTATAATGTTACTAATTTTATTATTATTCACAATAATATTTTTAATTTATCCAAGTCTTAAGTAGTAGGAAGTTGGAAAGTATTAGATGGTTTTAAAGGAGTTAAATCATAGTTATTAGAGTGGAACTGCGCTGGAATTGCATTTCATGATCACTCTAATTTATGATAAAAAATATGTCAAACTTATTTTCAGATAATTAAATGATGAGTATTTTTTTTTCTTTTTTTTCCCTTTAATATTAGATATTTGAATACTTGACAATTGTTCTGTCGTTAATGACGAAATATTAGAAATATGAGTAATTAGTTTTTTTTTCGCTATTGAATATTTAGAAAATTAATAATTAATTCAACAGTTATTTATAAGTAAAAAAATAATAAATAATATTTTTCACATTAAATACTTAATATTTGCATGGTAAATAATTTTTTCAATAACGATGACAATTGCAAAAATAATGATTAGCGATTATAAAAATAATGATTATTTGAGAAAAAATTACAAATATGAAAACATGGAATTACTAATTTTTCGAATAATCAATAATAAATAGCGGTATCGCTACCAAAAAAGTTTCAGTGTCGTTTCCTCGTACGAAAATACTTTGAAAGTGTGAATTGTTGATAAAAATTAATGGAGATTTACAGTTAAAACTATCCATGCCATCTAACCCACGAGGTAAGGGAAAACAACACACGGATATCGTTCGACTGTTCGCAAACTCGTATTACTTTGGGGTGAATTTGTAAAATTGTTAATGAAAAGTCAAAAGTATCGAGAGAGAGAGAGAAAGAGAGAGAGAGAGAGCAAAAACATCAACAACGTGGATCTCATAATTGCAAACATGTTTGTCAATCTAACGGGCAATGAAAGCAGGAAAAAGCCGAGTGTATTGCCTCATCGGAATATCAAAACGCGAGCAGTCTTTCTTGTGGCGGAGTCAGAAAAATGTTTAAAACAACCAACAAAAACATCGTATTTGGCAAAAGTGTCGAATGAACAAAACTCGAAAGCCAAGTACAGCAAACATGCCGTTGTAAAGCCATAATCGAAAATAAACGTATGTGTCGAGTTGGGACTTAGCGTGAAGGTGATTTGTTGAGGGTGGGTGCGTGGGCGAGGATCCCACTTACCGGAATATGCCACTGATTGGAACACTGAGGGATACAAAATAACGTGTCAGTTTTTATCTATCATAAATCAGGGACTTTCTAAACAATCTCATCGTATTTGCCGTAGCTGACGATTGCGAAATCTCAAATCCAAGTCGATCGGGCCAAGTTAAGTTTTCGATGCGTCGCAGCAAGTTATATTACAGCGTAAGGCGTTGAAACTTGCAACAAATGTAAATTAGAATAGCAGATTTCCCAATGTATTCTCCTCCTCGAAAGGTATATTTGCTATCTTAATGGTAAAACCGAAATTATTATACATTTGTGAGTATATAGTAGGATCTTCGCACCGAATCGGACATGGAATAAGCAAACTGTAAACGAACGCAGCAAACGAAACTCATAGCTGACGAATTCTGGTGCACCCGATAAACCACAAGCTTCGAATCTCAAGATTTGCAGCTGTGATTCGTGTTTAGCGATCAGCACAAGTGCGTCGATCGGAGCATCCTGATTGCTTGGTTTTAGAATGATTTCGAATCGTCATTGGCTTATTGGATCTCGGGGACTACACCAGAGGAGTTGGAGTGGGTTCCAGTGATACGATCATCGAATGCGTTCGGAGAATCGGGGAACGAATAACGACAAGTTACCCTACCGACGATGAAAGATGTGAAGTGATTTCTGTGCTACTTACTGTGACGCTTCTTCAGGGGAAGTGGAGGTGGTTGGCTCGTATCTGGACTATCACCGTTCGGTGTGCGTAAACTGCAAGTCGACAAATGTTCATTTTCTGGTACGTTGTCGTACTGAGACGGTTGTCTGTCTTTCCTTCGCTTCGATCTCTTCTCTGGAAGAGCCGGTGGTACAATACCGTTGGCATCCAGGCGACCAACGCCATCGATTTCCTGTTGAAAGTTTGGATTTTTGTATACCGAGCAATCGATGGACACGACGACGAAAGGCATCATCATCATCATTATCATCATCATGCGATAGTTAAATAATGGGAGAGAAGGAAACAGTGGAAGAGAGAGAGAGAAAGAGAGACAAAGAGTCATGCAACACCCACATTTACCAATTTTTCGAGCAATGCTGGGTCCCCAGTACCGCTGACGTTCGTCGTGCTGTGGGTACTTCGAGAGCTCGTGATCGTCCTTTGAGAGAAAACCGAGCCGTTACTGTCTGTCGCCATTTTTTGTTGAGCAAATGATTGCTGCTGCGAGCTAAACGACTGCGAATTAAAACTTATGCTACTTTGCTGCGACGATCTTTTGGAAGTCATGCTGGAAGCGGTTGTGTAACTCTGCGAGGAACTCCGCTGCGAATGCATCGATGCAAAGCCAGACTCTTGCGTCTGAGTAGAGAGCCGTTCCATTTTTCCTTCTATCCCTGAAACCCCAAACGAAGATAAAAGATTAAACTTGCAGGTAACTACGATAACTTGTACAAAATTTATCATGTTTCACTCTACGATACACTTGGAATGATGTATCAATTTTCAACTCTCGCATCGGTTCCAAAGACTGCTGGAACTATTGTTGCTTACGAAAGAACATTTTCATACTTTCCCACGTCGAGTTGGTCTTGAAAGTCATTATATATAAATACTCATATATATGTATATATATGTATATATGTGCATGTATATGTAACGAGCATACGTTGAACGTTTCACTTGTTCAATGAAGTCAGATGAGACGAGTAGCCACATAACTGATCCACTTGGATCCAAAGTTAATAAGGCACTGCCCATTCATATGCTCTCCAACCGTTCACCGCCCACGTGTAGCCAGTCGTATCTATATAAAGACTCTTGCGCAATTTCAGCACGCTCAAGGAATTTTACTTCCGTAATATAAACATACAACATTGCTGAAATGTTACGTGTTAGATTGACAAGGTATTAGTATGAGCTTTCACGAGAACTGGAAGCTGCACGAGGTGGGTTAGAGTAGTGACGTTAGCCAATGATGTGGTAAGAGATGAAGTTATTTACCGATAAAGGGATGAAGCATGTCTTGAGGAGTTTGTTGACCCAGTAGCATCGTGCTAGGAAGACTTGATTCCGAATTCTCCCAGCATCCACAACTGGTATTACCGTTAACTTGCATACCTACAAATGCAAAACAAGAATGATATCGAGAACCCGACATTGCGACGACGATGATGCTACATCGACGAACGTTGGCTTACTGAGTCCAACTGTTGGGCAATACCGATGATAAGCAGAAATCACGTAAAACCTTCTCTCAGCGGGTAAAGATAAATTCCGCGGTGTTACCATGTATGGAAAAACCTAACCACAAGTTAGCAATGACTCATCGATACCGCGCTACGCTCCTGACAATTATTATGTTGGTAGGTAAGGGGAAAGCATCGAGTTACGTTTTTATTTCCATTGCAAAACAGTCAGTCGGCAAGCTTCGTACGTGGAATACCAAGAAACCAATGGATATAATTCAAATGAATTGAGATCCGGTATTGTAATTGTTGTAGTTTTCAATGGCAATCAGAGAAACACAAAATGAGAAATGATACGAGTAGTGAGTCTAGATCATCTATTCTGGAGTTGCTATGTTAATGAGTTGATGAACATACTTTGAATGGTAGCCATTAGGCTCAGATCCATACTATCATTGAGGGATTCGTCGTTGGGACCCATGATAGCTCGGATCTCATCCTCTTCTCTGGAGTGATTCAATGCCGAGTCCAAGCTACCCGCCGAAGCACTCAACAACGACGAGGAGTCTTCCGGTGATCGACTACGCAAAGACACCCCGTCGAGGCTAGAGGTAAGAAGTGCTTCGGACTCGTCGAGCAACTGCTGTGCTCGCGTTCGTCTTTTTGGGGGTAACGGAGGTGGATCAGCGGAATTGTTTTCCTCTGACAAGCACACGTTCGTCCTGAAAGATGGTAATGGAAAAAAGTTACTCTCCAAGCTATCCGAACAAAGAGTCTGAAAACGTCGCGCTCAAATTTTGTAGAGAATCGAGACCCGTCGATGAGATACTCGACATGATCCATTTACCTGTCTGGCAGAGGCGGTTTGGGTGGCGGACTCGAATCTCTGAGTATAGACTCTGAACTATGGGAGCTTCGTACTAAAGGATTAGTCGTAGCGGTCTGTTCTAGGATTTGCCTCTCTCTTGGAGTCAAAGGAATGTCGGGCAAAGAATTCCGCTGCGGCATCAGTTCTGATCCAAATCCAGAAGTCCTGTGGTACAAAGGCAGGCAGTTAGACGAGTGATGGGAGAAGGTCGATGGAATAAAACTGGCCGAACGGCGTGTGTCAAGAGTTAAAAACAGCATCTACGATACCTGTTATTGGTGCTTATAGGCGCTGGTTTCTGACGGTTGAAGATCTTTTCCTGAGCAAGGGTAACCAGGTTTTTCACAGCTTCCTCGACCAGACTCACGACGTGTGTTACATTTTCGCCATCCAGAGCCGATGACTGATCACCTTGGAGCAAGACGTCATCGCATAGCTTCAACAGTTGTGCCAATGCTTGGTATACCTGGTTCGTGGCCGATCCCAGCGTCGAACTGTCGAATCGACAAAATTATCATCTTACAGTTAGAAGAAACCTGTAAGGCTTTCACCCTTCGGTACTCGCGTCTTTTACATAGCTTATCTAAACACATAGTGGCTCGGGTTACTATGACCCACGCGAATACTGAAGGGTCAACCTCTAGAGGATTATAGTATTTTATACTTGTAATGCCTCTGAGAAAATGAATAAAAATGCTATTTGATCTCACGAATCGATTATGGGGAAAGGGTTGATCATAGTACCACTTGGATTCACCCCAAAAATTCCACACACAAAATGTGCCTAGTATGTTGCGATATCACTCTTTGCGATACAGTTATGCGATTTAAAAAATTCAAAATGGCGGACTCAAAATGGCGGCTTCAAAATAGCGGACTCAAAATGGCGGATTCAAAATGGCTGGTGCAAAATGACTGATGCAAATTGGTAGTTCAGAAAAAATCATTATAATAATCGATGAAGATATTCAGAGCAGAGGTTTGGTGTTGCAATTGTAAATTAGAGTTTTGAGGTAAAATGGTAGATGCAAAATGGCGGATATATATGTACGGCGAAATTCCATAGCAGATTCCTAATCCGCGACCTCAGAAGCCGATGGATAGTTTTTGTCCGGTCACCAGAAAATTAACAATTTTTGTCCACCATATTAAATATTCGACCGCCATTTTGTATCCCGCCATTTTGGATTTTAGAAATCTAATATCAGATTCGCAACCAGCGACCTCAAAAGACACAAGTTTATACTGTTTCAACAAATTCGAGGAAGCTTATTTCTTCAGCCATTCCGGTCCCTGAAGGGTCCTCCGAAGGTTAAGCCAAAACTTGCGTTTTTTTTGGCAAAGAAATTTCAATCTCGTTGATGGAGCAGGCAGGACGGAAATTGTGGAGGGTATTTTTTTTACGGGATTAAATAGCTCGGATACCTGTTTTCGTAGAGGAGGTAAGACTTCAGAACCGTGTGTATCGTCGTGACCGTTTCCAGGACTATCGTACCGTTTCCCGGTAGCATTTCCAGCTTGTTCTTCGACACGACGTCTCGGAAATGAAGAAGTGCCAGTTTGACTTGACGCACGTGACTTTGGAGATCGTGGAGAGGATTTTTCTCGATGTTGTCACCAGAAACCGTCTTGTCTCTCGGTGTCTTCGGCGACGAGGGTGAGGCGGCGCGGGTGCCGGTCCTGCTGCCGCCTCCTCCCGCGCCGCTGCCTCCGCCGGGGGACCGCATGTGCGACAATTTCTCAAGGAAATCCTCCTTGAAGGAGCGAGCCCGTCGCGCCAACTTTCCACCGCGTGCTTTTCCGCTGTGTCGTCTTTCCTCGACTTCTGTAACACGCCAACGAGACACGATATACAACGTGGCGATGTTTTTTGTTCATGTTCATTTTTTCCCACCGCGAATGACTGCGTCGTGGATCGATTCCGGAAATCGGGAAAATCAATGCTACGTGGCGCAACCGTTCTACGCGGAGGCCCGAGTTTAGTCACGCTTTCCATATCTGATTGACTCAGGTTCAGGCCTCGACGAACCTCGTCACGGATCGTTTCGCTCATCGCTCGTGACTTCTCAACTTTCGCTGTCGTTTGCGCACACTTTTGCAAACAACAAGCGAACAAATCGAGTCGTCGTGCGATTTGTCGTATACAGCGCTGACGACGAATAGTACCCAGCGATGCGATTGGACGGGACAGCTGACCGAACGATGGAAGAATGTACTCGTTGTTTGGAGCATTCAAAAAAATGCAACGTATAATATCATTTTCGTTGTCTCACGCCCATTTTTTTCCATATCTATGACAATTCTAAAAAAAATTATATACTTTTTTACGCGTTAGATGGACTCTCTGTGAATTTTTTTTTTGAGATCTTTCGGAACCTCGGCGCCGAAGTTACATGTCTACCGACACTTTTCATCGTGACACTTTTTTTTAATGAACAAATTTCAGGTTAAGTTATGTGGCAAATAGAGGTTTTGCGGTTAAACATGGAATTGGGACGAGAGTAAGCTTCGGAGAAAATAAATCGTAACGGATTTTTTTTCAACTCGTCATCGATATTAAATTTTTGTATAAATCCTCGACACTTTTTGACTTTGAAACAATTTTTAAAAAAATTGGATGCAACACTATTCGAAAACAATCTCACAGACTGACACTTAAATCTATTTAACGCAATAGAAATACTTGTTGGTTTCATCCTATCTTATAATGATTGAAAAAAAATCAAAAAAATTCTTTTGAAGTCAAAAAGTGTCAAGGATTTATAAAAAAATTGACATTGATGAAAAGGTAAACAAAATTCGTAGCGATTTATTTTCTCCGAAGCTCACTCTCATCCCACGCTCACGTTTAATCGAAAAACTTCTATTTACCACATAATTTAACTTGAAATTTTTTCGAGAAAGCAAAAAGTGTCGAAATCCGCGAACGTGGCACGCGTAACCTTATTTTACCATTTCGGTTCTTTAAATCAGATTTTTATTTTGATTACAGTTTTTTCAAGTGGCACAGAAAACCTATAACTCCCATACACAACATTTTATTGGTCGACGCAAATTTATCGCAATTTTTTAGTACACGTGTAACTTCCGCGCCGAAGCCCCAAAAATTAAAAAAAAATCACAGAGAGTCCATCCAACACAGAAAAGTATATATTTTTTTAGAATCTTCAGAGACATCGGAAATAATAGGGGACAGGACTGAGGAAGAATGCCTCATTAATAAAACAATAATATTGACTAGTTATTATCATTATTATTATATGAATAAATGATCAAATGCGTAATTATACAGACTGTCTTTTTGCAACTCGAATACCCTTTTTATTCCCGTGGAGAGCATCTAAACGATTTCGACCACCCGAATTGATCTTCTTGGTTTCGAGGGGGAAATTGATTGGCACAGTTTTTTTTTTCATCTGGAGTGTTCAGCTGCAGGGAAATTGAGGTCAACTTTGTTTGTCCTAATGGGACCCCCTATTTTTCTTTGCAGGTTCCCATTATCGCGTGAAAACATGTACCTTTTGTGCCAAACGATTTTTGATTGGACGCGACCCTAAACCACGACCAGCGACATCTGTAATGTGTTTTTATTAGCAACGAACAACGAAAAGCGAGATCATTGGGGCTTACCAACGTTTGTACGTTATCATTACATTGTAGTATCATTACCGTGCGTAGCGAAGGCACATCGCGACTCTGCGCGCCTGAATTCGAGTTCGTGCGATTCAGGGTTGCGTCGAATGAAAAATCGCTTGGGACAAAAGTTACTTGTATGCACGCGAAAAATACGAACTTGCAAAAAGACATAGGGTGTTCTATTCAAAAAAACAAAGTTGACCTGAATTTCCCTGCGCCTGAACACTCCAGGTAAAAAAATACTGCACCAATCGATTTCACCCTCGAAACCAAGAAGATCGACTCGAGTGGTCGAAATCGTTTAGATGTTCTGCACGGAAATGAATAGGGTGTTCGGTTTTAAACCTTTCCAGGACGGTAGGAATGTGGAATCCTCACTTTTCCACGACCATTTTTTCGAGTGGTTGGCGTCGTTTTCATTTGCTTTTCAAACTTTTTTGTCTGTTTTTATATCAGTTATTTTAGGAATAAAACTCGACGCGAAATAATTTGCACTAACTGGTGATTTTGTTGAAACAAATAAACGAACGTTGAAAAATATCCATTGCACCGAAAAAAAATCATTATCTCCGAAAATTCTTGGAATTTCCATGCCCAACTTTGTATTTGGGGGGCAACGGATCTGTACTGAAAATTAACAATTTCGTTTGACGAAAGTGAAAGTTGGTACCGCCGGCGGTTGGGTCCGCCCTTTGGAATTTTAAAATCTTGCACGTATATTCGTTATCTGCCACCCCGAAAACCCCCAAATACCAGCTTCCCTCTCGTCAAACAACTTTTTGCATTTTTGGCCCGCATGTTGAACCGCCATCTTGAATTTGTTAATTTTTAGTGCAGATTCGTTGCCAGCGCCCTCAAAAATTCCCGAATACAAAGTGTCAAGTCGATTGCACGTAAAGAAAAATGTGTGCTCGAAAGGGTTGAAAAGACAGGCGGTACAAATAAATAATAAAGCGAATAATTGTATAAATAAATGATAAAATAATAATCGAATTCGTTCCAGTTGCTGGATGCTAGCCGACGTGGACGCGGATATCGTGGTCGTCAAAATCCGCATCGCTCTTTAGATAAAGCCGAGCTGGAGGAAATCGATCGATGACGAATCACGCGAGTCACGACATTTTTATCGTATGCAGCGACGTTGTTTTTATAGCTGCTGTCACAGCACTTCGTCATTTTTTTATCCTTCGTGACTTTTGTCCGATCGGAAGGGAAACGTGATTCGAGAACAACGATGCAGCGGAATTTTCGTCGCGTTGTTAATCATCACGTTGTTCTCGAACCTTCGATGCAATCGTGGAAGAGCGATGTGGGTGTAGCAAAGCGACGCAAAGTATTTCGAAGATTTCGACGCAACTCTGAGAACCGTTTTTTTGTTTGTCGATTGTCAAAAAGGTTCTCGTTGTCAGTTGTCTGGGAAATAGACAATTACCACGAGTGTTCGTTGGCACGTAACGCGCGCGCTTTTTTTTTCTTTCTTTCGTCTTCGGCGTGGTTATTTTTGGAAGAGGCACGTAGGTTGTTCACCTGATCGTGATGCTAATTCGGAAGATAAATATTGCGGGGAAATAAATGGGCGGTGGAGTTGGCGAGTTGTGGCGAGTTGTCTATGCAACGCGACGCGTGACGTAGGTGAAATTTTATGCGAACGGCGATGGCTTACGAGTCTCGTGTTCCGAATCACAATTGGGCAGAGCAACCTCGCGTAGGAGGTGAATGAATTAATTGAGCATCGCCTTCTTCGAGATAGCAGCAGCCGCCATAAGAAGCATGAAAATCGCGTCTGGTCATTCGTCACAGATCGTGGCAACCGAGATACGGTTGTTTGTCTCGAAAAAATCGAATTACTCGTAAATTGCCGAATAATTCGCGAATATCCGAATTATTGGGAACTTTGCTTATAATTCGTGTATTTTCAAGAGTCCCGAGTCTAATGGATGGGATCTGTCTAAGCAAGCTCCGTGGGCTGCCCTGTGACCAAGATATAACTTCGCGGCGAGCCGACGATGTCGACCGAGCTGACCGTTCCTTTTTTTAATTAGGAAAAAAGTTAGGCGACGGTGTATTGAAAAGATGGCAAAATTAATGCTGACAACTTGTAAAAACTTTCACGCGTACATTTTTTTACAATTCTTCTCCAGCGAGGCGAAATTATTTACGCAAAAGCCAAAATTCGTAAACGATTACGATTGACACCAAAGTTGCCCGTGTTACTGACAGAATTAAGTACCCGCAAGAACGACTGGATAGTAATCGATATCTTCTCGAAAATTTTATTTTTTCATCTCATGTCAAATAAATTTTAGAATCGAATGATATCGAGTTTTGGAACAGAACGTACGATGATAAACTGTTGTGGAAGCTCGTTATGTCTGTAGCTGGAAATTAAGTCAAAAAGTACTTGGACAAATTTCTGAAAGTATATTTAGACATTTTTAGCTCAAGTTCGAGCTGAAAAAATATTAACGACCTCTATGGAAGCATTGAAATTTGATAAAATTGGTCACTGTCGTTCCTTAATGTGGCTTATTTATTCGGAGTAACTCCGTCGTTGCAAAATAAAATTTTACACGCGCATTAATCACATTTTAAAAATCGAAAATCATTTAATCGTGCAAGAAATGTACAAATTACAAATTACATACAAGTTTCGCGTTACTTGAAATATTTACGAATTATTCGATTCGATTCGAACGTTATTCGCACACCCTACTGTGAACCGATCTACGACTCATAGAAGTCGAGAAAAATAATGTTAAAAAACAAATCGCGTCTCTCGAAAGCGTTGTTCACTGCACTGTATCGAAAAATTTACGTTCGTCCCTCACTTCATTCGTCAATTCGATGCTACGGGTTACTTTGCGCAATTCTTAATGCACTACTCGTACATGACACGGTCTCACGTCTCTGGTACAGCACAATAACCCAGCAAAATACGTTCGAAACGGGGTATACGATGCGCGAGCATCTTTGGAATGTCGAAATTATTCGGAGAATGCTACGACGAAATTTGGCTCGTTTGCATTCCGAGACAAAAAGACTCCAATCTCCTTCGAGACGATTGTATACTTGGGGGGATCGTAGGTCCGGGATGCCAGATCCAAACCTAATCGTTTTTCGGCTGGCTCCCACCTCCGATTTCCAAGTTTGATATCGAGTTGCAATACCAGTTTCGAGAGCAAAACAACAACCACCCGAGCCCCTAGTTTGATAAGAAATCATAGATTTCGCGTTACGGTGGCCACGTCTTCGGTTCGGAAATCCTCATTCGGTAGCCTCCGCTGCTACTACAATGACCGAACGCGGGGCCGTGTTCAGGCATGGGCAAAAGGAACATGGGCTCCAGGCGCCATTTGGAGAGGCGGCATTTTGAACAACATTCGAAATCTCAGATCGATATTTTCAAGAGACAATTCAACCGTGTCTTCGATTTTTGGCACTATAATCGATCAAACTCGGCAGAACCGAATTTTATACCTACGGTGCCGGAGGATGTCTGCATTCGCTTCCCTACTGCCATCCTGGCGATTCGAGCAACATGCATCCTGCACCCAAAACTAGAGACTGATTATTGTTAATGTGGAACTGCTGGCAGTGTCGGACGCAAAATCCATGACATATATGTTGCAAGCCGAAAAGTGGAGTTCGCAGGAAACTGCATGACGAAAGAAAATGAAAAACCCAAAAAATAAATAAAACTTTTTAAAAAAATGAAAAAAAAATGAAAAAAAAAGAGTTTCAAAATTTTGGGGAAAGAATAAATAAGGAGTCAGTTATTCGCCACGCTTCAAGTTTTTACTGCCCAGGTTTTTTATGCTCTACGTAAAAGAACGACTTGTGTCCTAAAATCATCTATTAAAGAGTTATCGGAGTCGAATGTTATCGAATCATTCAAATTTCTCGGCAAGTGTTCAGTAGTGTCCGACCGAAAGTCATTTTTTGGCTGAAGCCGAAGCTGAAGGTTGAAAAATTTGATATCTTAGTTGAAAATCCGACTCAAGTATTTACAAGTTGTCCCATTTTAATCGATCCACGCCGATAACTCTGTAGAAATGTATGAAGAATTGACCTCTACAAAACTCTTAGGGGGTAGAGGGGTAATGGTGAATAATGGTGACCTTGAATTTGACCTTGACGATGATTATCAAGGTTATTTCAAGGCCATACTAATTTTTTTGAATGGGAACCTCTGTTTTTTTTGCAGGTTCGTATTATTCGTATGGAAACAAGTGACTTCTGTCCCAAATGATTTTTTATTTGACGCAACCCTCAACCGCGACCCACGACATCAAGAAACACTAGTAAACACAACAAAATGACTAGTACTAGGATTCCAAAATTATTGTTGATTCAGCATTCTCCTCAAATGCTTGTGATACAAGGAAGATAGTCAACAAAAAATGGAAGTCGTCGGTATTTCCTGACATCTGTAACCTGTTTTTATTGTCTAGATGCCGGGGATCGTGATTCAGGGTTGCGTCAAATCAAAAATCGTTTGAGATAAAAGTTACTTGTTTTCGCGCGAAAAATACGAAGTGTAAAAAAAGTAGAAGTTCCCATTTAAAATAATCACTATGACGTTGAAATAACCTTGACGAGCATCGTCAAGGGCAAATCAAGGTCGTCATTATGTGACCCCCTTTACATCCTACAAGTTTTGTAGAGGCCAATTTTTCATATGATACGTTTCTACGGAGTTATCAGCGTGGATCGATTAAAATGGGACGCCCTGTATAACATTCAAGTTTAAAACTGTTTCCGAAATTGCACTATGGTAAAAAAATATAAAAAAATTGTTATCATATGTATTTATTTATTTATTTATCAAAGGAATACAAAAATAATAATGTAACATAGTATCATGCCAGGTTTTGAGCAAACCAACTTAGAAAAATGAACCCCGTAATAGTCACTCGGGGTTGATTAAACCCAGCCGTTTTTCGACCTGCGATACCTCGAGAGATTTCGCGGGACATGTATCGTCATCTGTCGATAGTTTGAACCTTCTACTAAAGAGCCGCGTCGGTCCTACTACAGGGGCCCGTTAGTTCGACCGAGGCAGCCATTTGCGCAACACGCTGCGAAAATCTGGGGTGTCAGCCACCCCATGTGATTACAGTGTGATAAAAAAGTTTTCGCATTTTTTTTCTGTGATAATCTGTAATGGTAAGTAATAAAAAAGATAATTGCGAAGTTCCGAATTTTTTTGATAATGTTTTACATCTTTTTAATAATTTTTTGTTTTATAATTACACGCTAAATTAACAAATTCAAAAGATGACCTATAATCTGAAGACGCGAACTGTCTGAGAAGAATTGCTCGAGGAAGTGGAGAAGCACATTCGTGAAGCAGGGATAAGTAAACTATAGTGCCGTGGTCGAGCTGCAGGGCGCGATGTGTGATCATCGTGATCTCATCATTACGAGACGTTTTTGAAAAACTTTCGGTTGAAAATTCAAGTCTCTGCATGACTTATTACGAAAGAAGTCATATTTTACACATTTTTTGCGACTTTTTTTCTTATTAAAAATTACCCGACTTGAAATAACTGGCATGGCTTTACGCAAAGGATTGAAAATACATTGTAGTATTTTTTTTCTTTTTTTTTCTTCAATATTTCAATTAGTTATCCCTTTCCCAAGTGAGTAGGGTTGATTGCACCTCATGTGACTTTCACGTCTGAATCCGGAGGTCTGACTGTAGACAAAAGTGCACAAACGTAGCTTCCCGAAATGCATTGCGTAATACCATTCAACTTTTGCCAGTAGCACTTCCTTCTATTCTCAACCGTTCAAGAGCTACGGCTCGTTCCAGTTCCGTGGGACACACTGTACATAAGAACACGTTACTGCCACAGCTGCACTGAGACTCGCATAATCAACTACACCTGGTCGAGTTTACACCACGTAGCCCCGATTTATTACAAGCTTAGTCCGACTTCAATCGATTTCAGCGCAATCAATTCCCCGGCTCTGGTCTCTCCAGACGCGTTTTTGCTGTCCACGTATCATCGTCGTTTCGGAAATTGGAAACCGATCTGAAGCGAACCCAAGCAGCAAGTCCGACCCAAAAGTTCGTGCCAAAGCTGCGCGTCGTGTGATATTTCGCGTGTATTCCATTCCAAAGGAGTACCAAAATAGTTCCGGGGGCGATGTATCTAGGCGTCTGCCGATGCGGTTACCGCTCCCGGATAAGCTAGATGCTTTGGGGTGATCGTCGGTAAGCCGGACTGATTTACTCGAAGCGAGTTTGTCTCGTCTCGGTTGTCCCGGAATAAGTGTTAAATTTAGAACAGGAATATCCCGAACGAACCTTCCTCTATCTGGAGTGAGAACAGCGTTTGCGGAGGGACTGAAATCTTCAGATCCAGCAATCGCATGTAGAGGATGCATTTGGAAGGGCCTAAATTTAGTGTCGCCGAACAACAAGACCCAAGAGCAACGCGCACGATGTCTACTACTACTACTACTACTATTACGACTACTGCTACTACTACTAATACTACTATTACGACTACTGCTACTACTACTAATACTACTACTACTACTACTACTACTACTACTACTACTACTACTACTAATACTACTGCTACTGCTACTACTACTGCTACTGCTACTGCTACTACTACTGCTACTGCTACTGCTACTACGGCTACCGCTACTGCTGCTGCTGCTGGTGCTGCTACTGCTACTGCTACTGCTACTGCTACTACTGCTACTGCTACTGCTATTGCTGCTGCTGTTACTACTGCTACTGCAGCTGGCGTTGCCGCTGCCAGTGCTACTGCTACTGCTGCTGCTACTGCTACTGATACTGATACTGCGACTGCGACTGCTAATGCTACTACTGCTACTACCACTACTACTAAGAGAGATGAAGGCTGTGACACCAGAGTTGTGTGCTGGCTCTACTTCCCCATCCTCTTCTACTTCCCGGTACGAACGAGTCTTGAAAACTGTGAAAACGGATCGAAGAGATTGCTTTCCACGTTTCAAACGACGACCCCAGACAGGAATAGCCATCGTAACTACGAAGCTCTGGGAGAGAAGGAAGGAGGGAAGCGAAGAGAAAAGAGAAGAGGGCGAGTGCTCGTTCTCGTTCACAGGATACGTTCCTTTTCCTTTTCCTTTCCTACTCGGACTTTCGTTCGTTATTCGAATCGCAATATCTGTGGATTTCCAGAATCCATTGTGGTTCACCCAGAGGTACGATCCAATTAGGCCATTACAAGAGGAATCACCTCGGGAGGATACCTGAGGGCAACAATGCCGTACTTTTCCAACTCTCGTTATTTCCAAAACATGAAGCAGTGATCGCAGATACTTATTTAATTCGAGGCTTCGATTTCCTCCGAGGAATACAATCCCATTATTTTGAGCGTCTCGCGTTAGCCTCTGGGCCGCTGATGAAAACGACATAGCTAAACCGAAGAATTCGCTCGTGATCTCTTTGGCTTTTCAAAATTTCATCCTCGTAAGCGTGGGCTCTCGAGAAAATTCCTCACCGAAGAGAACCACGAACTACGAGAGATTTCAAACTTGCATCGAGCGATGGTCCTCGATCCAAATCCGAAAGTATCGAGCTTCAAGGAGGGGTTTCGCGATGTTACCTGTCCTCCGATAACATTACCATATCGAACGACTATCATTCCGAGCAGCAGAAGCTGAATGGACGCGAAGCGATTCGAGGCAGTTGGAATAAACTGCGGACCATCCATAATCATAATGGCATAATAGTTGTCGTAGTAACAGCATGTAGCGAGAGGCCATGAATCAAAACCCCCATAAAAGTTACGACACGATATTTCGTCTTTGTGTACGATTGCAAATCTGCGACTTTCAACGGGATCAAATACCGCGTTCCACTCTACGTGCAGACACACGAACATCTTCCAGTAACAGGTATTCCATCTAGCCTAGAGAAGGCATTTCCGGACGTTTTTCGAAATCCCACCAAAAAACTGATAAACAAATATTTTTACCATCAATTTGTTTACCATAAATTCATCAATGTTTTAGTAATGTAAGAAGAAAATCTCACCAAAATTTTTTCAAAATTCACAAAGTGACATGCTAGTAAGGTAACATTTTCCTTGGGGGTATTCTAGTCTTGGGGCGCATTTTCAGACGTTTTTTGAATTTCCATAAAAAAAATAAAACTAAATGTTTTTTACTATTCGTTTTTTTACCAGATATTCATCGATGTTTTGGGAACATGCAAAGAGAATCTCACAAAAAATTGAAAAATTAAGAGGCTGGTAAAGTGGGGGGTACAGAAAAAACGGTGCCTCTTCGCATCTTAAAAAAAGATCGTTAATTAATACGGATGTCGTTATAGCCCCTACCTCAGGGGAAGAGAAAAATGTTTTTTTTTCCGTAAAATGGCCAGGGTTTTATTAAAAAAAAGTCATTTTTGGCTCTTATTCGCAGTTATGAATGTTTTCGAAATGTTAAAAAAAAATTGACAGGAATCTGGTAGGACTGATAGTGAGTTATATAGAGAAGATCTATGCCAAATTCTGGGTAAATCGGTTTGTTAGATATCACGTCAACCGTGCTGAAAAAAGTAGTTTCGAGAAAAACGAGTTGAAAGATTCGAGCAAATTTCCATCTGGTTTAGTTATAGCTAATTACCACTGTAATAGCTATAACTCCGCGAATACTCGAAATTGTTCAAATTCCTTTGGAGAATATATTCTCGAAGGTCTAAGCTTTGAAAATATGCAACAACAACGAAACATCGATTCTTTCAAAATTCTAGCCCCTCGAGCGTTTTGTACCTCAGAGGCATGAGAGGGTCGTTATACAAATTCACCGGGAAAGACTCGGGGTTCCTGACGAGTCATCTCATCGCAGCGCTCTCCCTGAAGTTTTCAAACTGGCTGTGAAGCGCAAAGCAGAGGCGACACGAAACACTTCGCACGAGCTGCGCTCTGTGAAGATGTCGTTGTCCGCGAAAGATAGGTACGTGACGAGTCTGGTGAAAAGATCTCGTCTGGTGAAAAGTGGAAGGTTGAAGTGCGAAGGTCTTGACGGAGCAGTGAGAAAACGGAGGAAACATTGCGAGGAAGTGGTAACTTCGGAAGTGAAATTTCGGAGATGCTGTAGTTTTGAAAGTTGGCGTGACTAATGATCCAATTACCGAGACTGGATCTGGGGGGAGGGAGTGGAAGAGAGGAGAAGCCCAGGGAAGAAAACGATCGTTATCGACGTCTGGCGACCCGACAGGGGAGAGACCACTACGCGGCATGAAAAACAAACAAGAAGCGAGAGAGGGATTGAAATTTTAAATCCCTCTCGTTGTTTTCTCCATCCAACTCAACCCCACTGCATAGGGTTAAAACAAGACGCATTTAAAAAAAAATCACTTCATCATTTCATTAAATCGAATAAACAAATAACCATTCGACGTAAAGTCAAGCTATTGGTCGTGCAGGAATATAATTTGCGAACATATTTTTCATAGAGTGAGGATAAAACTGTAGATAATAGTGAATCCCCATAGTCGGTCTGTGGATCTGTCACTGCATTTCGCAATATTCATTAATTAACTAATAAAGTAATTGATTTATTAATTTATTTATTCATTTATTTATTTATTAATTTATTTATTTATTAATTTATTTATTTATTAATTTATTAATTTATTAATTTATTAATTTATTAATTTATTAATTTATTAATTTATTAATTTATTAATTTATCAATTTATTAATTTATTAATTCATTCATTTATTAATTCATTAATTCATTCATTTATTAATTCATTCATTTATTAATTTATTAATTCATTCATTTATTAATTCATTCATTTATTCATTTATTCATTTATTCATTTATTCATTTATTCATTTATTCATTTATTCATTTATTCATTTATTCATTTATTCATTTATTCATTTATTCATTTATTTATTTATTTATTTATTTATTTATTTATTTATTTATTTATATACTTATTTGTTTGATTATTTGTTTGACTATTTATTTGTGCAATACCGTGCAAACCATTTTTCCACGCCCAGTCGACTGTGAAATCAAGTTATGGAATGATGAGGAAACTTGGCAAAGCAATCGTAGGAAGAGTTTCCTCGAGCGAGACGATACGGCTCTTCTAATGGCACCGCTTTCGTTGCACCGATTGAAGAGAGTCCGATCGAACATCGGGATCGTGAATTTTCACGATGAATTGCGAGCATTCCGCGGTACCCGACATCCACAGCATTCAAGCTCAACGAGCCATCGAGGATTCGACCGGCAAAGTTTTGGCCAAAGACTTGGCAGCAATTTCCAGGTCGCGAGTTATGTCCACGCGCTTTCGAAACTATTGGCGGAGATCAAACGAGCATCGTCGATTCGAAAGTCGGGACGAAAATTGCCAATCAGCATATTTTTCTGTGAAATCTGCGCTCGATCGTACACCCTGCGAGTTTCTCAGATGACATCGTCCAGAAATCGGCGAAAACAATTTTTGGTATTTATTTTTCGTTTTTCAAAAAATACCAGTACGAAATTAATTGAAACGCGAACTTTTTACAAATTGATTATTTAGCAGAATTATTGTTTCCGATTATTTGTATATTCAGAAATTAAATTGATAATACCATCGAATATCTTGCTATTCAATAATTAGGAATAGAAAAGTTACTAATTACAAAAATATTCAGTGATCAATAGCTTGAATATTTCTAATTAATTATATGTTCAATAATTGACGGCTAATATATTATTAATTAGAAATATATTCGATAACTAACAGCCGATGCATTACTTATTATTTCGATACCCAGTAATTAACGATTATAATGTTGATAATTATTTGGTTATTTCATTATTATTTCAAGACTTAGTAATGACGTAGTTGGAAAATAGTAGATTCTCGGATAACTGTGATTTTTTCGAATGAACATTTCAGAAATTATGAAGGTTTCAAAACGCCAGGTTTGGTTGTTTTTTTAACTTAGATTATACACGAAATTAAGCCTGTATAGTTATTCTACTACAACTACAACGGAACGAGAACTATAACGAAATTTGTACATTTTTAAGCCACGGTACTGCTACCATTTTCACGATACTGACAAATGGATGAAATATTGAAATTACGCACATGAATCTGCTCAAAATTTCGAGGCAGTATCGGTAATCATATCAGGCACAATTATTACGTGTATTTTTGCTAAAAATAATAACAAAATGGTATTATTAAAATATATAATTTCCCAAGATTTTTCAATCATTGAATTTTATTCGATATAAAATTAACTAAACTGTAATTGTCACTTATTTGAAAATATTTATACGAATAATATTGAATACTCGTGTTGAACTCGGCAATATAGGTACTTTGAAATCTGATTAAATAAATCCATATTTTTGGGGATTAATATTTCGCACGTTTTCCACTCACAAATGGTCATTATTGAACTTTTGATGCATTGATCTGTGATTTCCTACAGTTTTGGAACACTTTTGGTGGGGGGGGGGGGGGGGGGGGGGCACCAGAAAAAACCAAGTATTTCATAGTTTCAATTCTTTCTTAAATAATCATTATTCTTATAATCATGATTTACTACAATAATAATTACAATAAATAATTGAATAATTAGTAGTTCTTTTTTCTTTTAATAATATCAGAAAAATGAGTGTTCCATTTTTTTCTGATACTGAATATTTAAAAATTCGTAATTAACCCAACAGTTGTTCTCAAGTACTAAAATAATGCCTAATATTTTTCACACTGAATGGTAAATATTTGCATGATAAATCATTTTTTTAACAACGATGACAAATATAAAAATACTTATCAGCGATTATAAAATGCATGATTATTGAAGCATGAATTGAAAATATGAGAACAGAAAATTAGTAATTCGTCGAATAATCAGTATTAAATAGGGGTATCGCTAACGAAGAAATTGTTATCGCCGATCCCTG